>BLBF01000052.1:5002748-5183452 GCA_015471245.1 Laticauda colubrina
CTTTCTTTCTTTCTTTCTTTCTTTCTTTCTTTCTTTCTTTCTTTCTTCATTTTTCTTAGATACAGCTATGTACAACAATTCTGAAGCCCTTCCTGAATCTTCAGTGACTCCCACTACCTATGGTATGTATGTTGCTATGTTGGGGTCTCTTTTTTAAAAATAAAGTTTTTTATTTTTTAAGACAAACATATACAGACAAAACATAAAAACAAGACCATCTTCCATTTTATATACATGCAGTGTGTCAGTCGGTTACAAATCTTTTGTGCTATCCTTCTATAGTCATTACTCCCAATTTATATCAATTTTCACATTGTCAAACTAACATGGTTATATATTTATCAGTTATTAATCATCCATGACTGAACTATTTATTCCATCGTTTTATATGAAATATTCACAATTTTGTTTTAAAATTTATATACTTTCATCCAATGGTTATATATGTCTATATTATATTTTATACAATTTTTTTTATATGCAGTTGACATTGTATTCCCTTCTAGCATTGTTTCAGTGTCTTTAGGCATCTGGGGTAAATTCACTTTCTGTAAATACTGCTTCACTTTTTCTTCTTGAATATTCTCTTGAAAATACAATTTTCCGTAGTAATCTTGTATAACTTTTTTTCTTCTCTTTATTTCCATAGCAAGCTTGGCCTTGATCATCTATTAATTGACTAATCCTTCTTGATTCTCTTTCCTTTCTCAGTTTATAGGCTAGCCATCTGCCTGGTTTGTTTGCATCTTCAAAGTAATTCCGTTTAGCATTTTTAATTTTTTGTGCTAGTTCCTTTTTTTCCATTAGTCCCATTTTATGTTTAATTATATCCATTTTATTTTTAATGTCTTTTTTTTGTGTGAACTACTGTAGGTCTTCTTCCAGTCTTTTATAATCATCCTCCAATGTTTTGAAAATCTTTTTCTGTTTTATATTTCTTTTCCTTGTATAATCTATTATCAAGCCTCTTGTGTAGGCCTTCATCGTGTCCCAGAGATTCTGTAAAGATGTATCCTCTTTTCTATTTTTTTTAAAAAAAGTTAAAAGTTAAAATAGAGAAAGTTCTTTCTCTATTTTCTGTTTAAAATCTTTTTCTTTCAATATTGTGTTTTATTTAGAGTCCATCTAGATCTCCTCTTATATCCTTTCCAAATCACTGTCACAGGATTATGGTCTGCCCAGGTGCTTGTTTCTATTTCAATCTCTCGTATGTTAGGCAGTAACTCTGCTAACATCTATATCATGTCTATTTTAGACCATGATACATGCCTGTTTGAGTAAAAAGTGTGTTGCTTACTTTCCACATTTCTCTCTCTCCATGCTTCTTTTAAGTTAAATTCTTCTGTTATTCAAAATAAAGATTTTGGTAGTATCTTTCTAGCTTTCTTTGTTGATTTCTGTGTTTCATAGTCCAACCAATCATTAATTATTCCATTAAGATCTCCCATCATACAAATATTAACATAGTCCAGTTCAATTATTTTCATATGTAATTTCCTGTAAAATTCTTCTTGATCATCATTTGGAGCATAAATTGCAATTAGAAGTGTTTTAACATTATTGTCCATTATTTCCACCATCAAAATCCTTCCATCATCATCTGTGTAAATTTATTCTGCCAAAATTGTGTCTTTAACATACAATACTACACCCCCTTTTTTAGATTGTGCCAGCGATGTAAATAATTTCCCTAATTTTTTTTTATTTCAATATATATTCATGTTGTTTTTTGATATGTAGTTCTTGTAGGCAAATTATATCAAATTTTAATTTCTCTAATTTGTGAAATACTTTCCTTCTTTTAGTAGCCAAATTAAGTCCATTTATGTTAATCATAATCAATTTTCTTTTATCCATGTTAGGCTTTGTGGAGGGGGGGTTTATTGCTCGAGTAAATCTTAATTCTCGTTGCTCTCTGGGTACACCACCTACTGCACCTTCCTCTTTTTCTTTTTCAATTACTGCTATACACTCCTTCTGGAATTCAATTAATGACTCTTCCTTTATTGCTTCTTCCTCCTTTCCTCTAAGATATTCTAAGTAGAATAACCCAGCTTTTTCAACTGTGTTAATTCTGTGTCTTTGTTCCTGCCAGGTGAACAAGAGTCCTTCTGGCATCAACCATCTGTAGTTTATTCCTCTTTTAAGTAACTCTTTGGTCAAAAATAAGTATTCTCTTCTCATCTCTCTTACTCTTCTTGGTACCTGTTTCAGTACCACAATTTCTTTGTCTGTATATTTTAATATTTTCTCTCTTGCCACTTGCAGTATCTGTGTCTTGATGATCTTTTTAGTAAATCTGATGTAAACTTCTCTTGGTAGTCTGTTTCTCATTGTATATCTTGTATAGACCTGAAACACTTCATCCATCACATCCATCATTTTCTCTTTGGTTATCTCTAATGCTTCTGCCAGTATTTCTGTCATTATTTCAGCAAGATTTTCACCTTTTCCTTCTTCCACATTTTGAAATCTTAAGTAGAATTCTGATCTATCAATTTCCCATCCTAATGGTTTGCACCTGCCCTTCTTGACATCGCTCAATCGAGTATCAATATCTCCAATTTTCTTGTCCCTTTGTATATCTTCTTCAATGTTTTTGAATCTGTCTTCATATTTAATTATCATCTGTTGAATATTTTCTACTTTTTCATCTGTCTTTTCAGTTCTTTGCTCAATATTCTCTATTCTCTTTTCAATCTTCTGAATTCCTTGCATAATTATCTGTAATGTCAGCTCCTTCTCTTTCTCCTGTTGTAAGATTGTCTGTATTGACCATTGTCCTCCAGATGGTGAAGAGACTATTGGTACTGAGAAATCGGGCTGTTGTCTTTCTGCTCATCTTGTAGTACTTATCTGTGAAGAAAGAGAAAAAAGGGAAAAGGATAAAAAAAAAGAGCACAGGCAAGCAATTGCCACTCCAAAAAATAAGGGAAAAATATTCAGGCACTTGTATACTTTAATCCAATTATTTCTCTTAGTAAGAAGGAGAAAAGGAAGAGAGCAAAAAAGAATTTAAAAATTACATTCTAGTTCCTGGAATAAAAGGTTGAAATCCAAATATTTTTCATTCTCTTTTCATCCGACTGGAGGGGGAGTAAAAAGGGAAGTGAAAAGTAACAAACAGTTCTAATGTAAAACCAGCCACTGCCACTAAATATCCATGGCTCTTCAATAAATCAACTCAAAGTTTTTAATTCCAGTATTTTCAAGGTCACTTCAATCTTCTTTCTTTCAATTTCAACTCCAGACTCTAGTTATCTATAGTTTCACAGATAGGCACCTGAATAAACAATCTGTCATGATCATCCCACTATCTTTTCCAGTGCAAAGCTCAGAGTCCTTGAGCATAGCACAAATACATAAACAAATGGAACAAAAAAGAAACAATATATCCAAGCCTCCAGATGGCAGTGCTACTTTTTCCCCCTTCACTTTCACTCCCCCCTCTTGTATCTAGTGCCAGGAATAAAAAGAGAAAATGAAATCTTTCCTTTAAAAAAAAGTAAATCTCAAATCAAAAAGAAGAGTGTTAATCAAAACAGGCTTTCAAAAAAAAATTGTTAAGAAAATAAAAGCAAAAATAGAAAATTTAAGAGACCAGTCCAGTTTGAAAGTAAGAAGTTTTGCCTAATTCAAAGTTCCAATAAAAAGGGGAAAATAACTTTCACTTTAACTAGCTTAATTTTGCCGCTTAAACTCTTTTCTCTTCACTTTTAATTTCACTTTAAAACTTTCAGGGTGTTCTCTTCAAGAAATAATAAGTAAAAATTCATCTCACCAAACTGACACACTTTCTTTCAATCTCTTCTGTTCTGGAGCTGTCCCAGCTTCAGCAGCTTGAATGGCTGCCTCTCCGCTGCCAGCAAAAGGGTTTTTACTGGATCAACCAGGGACTTTGTGATGTCCATGGGATTGACAGGACGTGCCCTTATCAATCACCGTCTCTACGGGACGGTTTAGGTCTGTCGGGACCGTCCAGCAGTGAAGATATCGATGGCAATCTTGGAAAATCAAGATTGTGCATCGCACCACCACAACACCAGCTCTGCCCTCCCTCTGTTGGGGGTCTCTAAGCAAATATTCATAAATGTATTTTTATTGAGTGCCACGAAAATTGTATGTGTGTGTTTATATATAGAATCCAACCCCCACCCCCATAGCAGGATTCTTCTGGCCAGAGTGGATGCTATTGGAGGTGAAAGGGAATATTTTTCTAAATTGGAAATATTTTTCTAAATTTGGAATTTGGTATGTCCTCCTTGGCAGTTCTTTTTCAGAAGCACTCATAGCACTTTCTTAGTATGTGGTATGCTATATGTTATGATTTGTGGGTATAACAATCAGTGAACTTACTTACATTCCCAACATTCAGTACCAGCCTCAAAAGGTGTTCACCTCTCTTGTGTTAGCTTGATACATGCAACATTGCGGGAAAAATAATTAGTTGTCCAGGCTATCTTTTCAATGGTACTTAAGAGATATTCTCAGATTCAGTGTCATTGAGACACTGAAGGTGCAATTATTTAGTGTGCATGTTTGTGTATAAAACTAAATAATAAAAGGGTAATGTTTATAAAACCAGGAAAAAAAACTTAGCAAAATAAAAATAGAACAATGTCCATGTATTAAAGAAGTACAGATATGAAAACATACAAACTTACAAGGGTATTTTTTAATCAAAAAAGGAATTTCTCATTCTTATTTCTGGATTCCAACTTTTTAAATCCTTGTCATTTAGATGCTCAAAACCTTTTTCTTTACCACCTTCACTCTTTCATTTCTATTTTGCTTCTGTTTACTGTTTCTGATGCCTTCAGTAGTAACTTTCCACACCTCTGCAAGGAAATACATCTTTCTCTTGAGAAACATTCCTGCAGTGAAAGATTTATAGCACTAAGACAGAAGTTTTCTACTTCTGATAGGTAAATAAAATATCAAATGCTTCACAAATTAAATGTAAAGAAACAACACAGTGTAATAGTTTACAAATCTATTTCCTTCAATTGTGACATCATACAGTACATTCCTAGTGTTACATATTAACATACTTGTAATACCCTAACCTGATTGGCTGAAACGAACTGCACTGTGATTGGCTGAGACGCAAGACGTTGATTGGTTAGTAAGGAATCTCCCATGACTGGATGAACCGATCACAGGAGATTCAGAAAGCTGTCATTGGGTGAGAGCCACCGGCTAGCTCTATAAGAAGAGCTGCCACGGCTCGCTAAAGGTTACACAGATCTATACCTTGAATAAAGAGCTGAAGTTACGCTGGTTTCCTGTCTCCTGATTTCCCGCACTTCAACACTGGCGATGAGGGTGGGATCCTGAGACAAAGAGACCAGTTGGGCATGTGGCAACTGAGCTGAACAACCGACGAGATGGCTGGCAGCAGCTCGCCACCCGCACCATTCGACCAGGCAACCGAAGACTGGGAATCTTACATCGATAGATTCCTCATGTTCCTTGAGAGCAACACTCTCAAGGATGCAAACGACCACCGAAAGAGAGCTGTGTTCCTGACTCATTGCGGACCAGCCGTATTCAAGATGGCCAAAGTGTTGGCCAAGCCAGAGGACGTGAAGGAGATGACTTGGCCAGATCTAGATCAATTACTTTGGAAACACTATGCCCCAGCCGTGCCAAACCTGATCCGGTGACACAAATTGTACCATCGGGATCAAAAGGATGGAGAGAGCATTGGGGATTTTGTGGCAGCATTGAGGAACATCAGAGGTGCGTGTGGCTTTTCAGACATGGATGAGGCTTTGAGGGACCACGTGGTTCTCAGTCTCAGAGACCCCGTGCTCCAGAGCAGGCTAATGGCTCAAGCAGACATTACAGTTACCAAAGCCATTGCTGAAGCCACCGCAGCCGAAGCCATGAAGAAATCAGCGGCCAAGATGTGACTAATGAATGCAAGGGACCGGCAGACAACCTCGGAGACCAAAACATCCTCCGAAAAATGAACTGAAACTGGTCACAAAGCAACAATGGCACACCACGAGGACGTTGATCTATCACCCAACACTGACGATGAGGAAGAGGAGATCCACCGATTGCAAGCAGAGCGAGACCGGCAGAGAAGTCATAAGTCGAGCTTCCAGTGTGCTGGTTGCGGCAGCAACCCCCATTCTGAGTGCCAGTTTTTAGACGCCATTTGCTGGTACTGAAAAATGGGGGCATATCGCCAAGGTCTACGGCAAAAAAAGGAACTCCAGCCCAAGACAACGTGACAACACGCCTTCCAGAAACCGAGACAGATTCACAGAGAACCGATGGAACTGCGAAAACCGAAGCAAGCGGCTCAGCGAGACCAGACGACGGGAAGAAACCCATCAAACAGTCACAATCGGCCATTCAGACAACTCAGACGCAAGAAAAGTACACGTGCATGTCAGCATCGAAGGCAGGCCATGCGGAATGGAGGTGGTCTCCAGATCATACCTCTCCATGGTGTCCTGGGACACAATTAAGAGGTTAGTGCCCAGCTTAAAGAAACAAGAGCTGGAGAACCAGAGACTCACTATTAAAGACTATCAGGGGAACAGAATCCCCGTAATAGGAATTGGACACTTCCATGTAACCTTCAAAAGGCATGGAAAAGTACTTCCACTTACTATTGTCAAAGAGACTCCCCAAGCCTGCTGGGTCTGGAATGGTTCGCGCCATTAGGGATCGAGGTGACGGGCATCAACCATGTCGAGGAAACAGACTGGGAAGTGGAGCTGATGAAGGAATTCTAAGAAGTGTTTGACGGACAATTAGGCAAGTACCGGGGGTCCCCAATTTCATTTAGCTTGAACCCCAATATTGCCCCAACCCAGCTGAAACCTAGACGAGTTCCATTCGCCCTCAAACCAAAATAGATGAACAATTAGATAAGCTCATCGCACAAGTAGTCCTGGAACCAATAGATCATGCATGCTGGGAGACCCCAATAGTCACCCCAATCAAACCAGATGGGTCCATGAGAATTTGTGGGGACTATAAAGCGACACTTAACAATGCACTGCAACTAAGTGTATACCCAGTCCCGGTGGTACAGCACCTTCTACAGTCACTCGGGGGAGAAAGGTCTTTGCGAAGCTCGACTTGGCGCAAGCATATCAACAGCTGCCCGTCGATGCCGAGACTGCAGAAGAGACATTGCGATAGAGATGAGCAAAGATGGCAAACTGATGCGAGTTTTGAACTGGGTGGTAAAAGGGTGGCCAGAAACAGAAAGCAGTGATCAGTTTAAACCCTTCCAAAACCAGCAAACTGAATTATCCTCCCAAAAGAAATGTATACTATGGGGCGATAGAGTGGTAGTTCCAGACAGCTTACAAAAAAAAATATTGCACATGTTGCATGAGGGACACCCGGGCATTGTGAAAATGAAATCCCTGGCCAGAAGCTATGTATGGTGGCCAGGGATAGACAAAACCATTGAAACCTGGGGGCTACATGTGACAAATGCCAGCAATCCAGACCAAACCTGCCCGAAGCACCAACCCTCCAGTGGGAAACACCAAGGGGACCATGGTCCATATAGACTTTGAGGAACCCACAAAAGGGCACACTTTTCTGATTGCAGTAGACGCTTACTCCAACTGGCTGGAGGTAAGCCTAATGCGATCTATCATGATGGAGGCAGTTATAAAACAACTAAACAGACTTTTCGCCACCCACGGCCTACCTGACTTGATAGTATCTGACAATGGGCCACAATTTACGGCATTGGCATTTGAGCAATTCCTCACAGAACGGGGAATCCGACACACATTGACAGCACCCGTTCATCCGGCAGTGAACGGGCGGGTGGAACAAATGGTCAGATACATCAAAGACGCTTTAGAAAAGATGGACACTGGTAACATACAGTGTTATATAAAAAAAATAAAATAATATGATAAAATAAAAAAAACTATTAACAATACAGCATATAACACCAAGTGCCAAAACCAATAAAAGTCTGGCAGAATTCCTGATGGGAAGAAAACTCCGATCCCACCAAGACAGACTTCACCTGACTTACAATCCAGAAAAGCCACCAGGCTCCTCCAGCCAGTACCGGGCATTTAATCCGGGAGACACGATCTATGCTAAAAAAATTTCAGGGGACCCATTATGGGTACCCACTACAATAACCCAAGTAACAGGCCCCGGTCGTTCCAGCTGGAAACAGAGGACAGAAGAAACTGGAAACAGCATGTCGACCAAATACAATCAAGAATAATTTTAAACAGCACTGAAAACCCACAAAACTCACAAACAGACTCTGATAAAAAAACTGGAGGGGGGGGAGAAACCCCAAACAATCATCAAAAAGAAAGAGAAAATACGACTACAAGACAACGGCAAACTGAACCAGAAATACAAACACCGCTAAATAAAAGAAGAAACCATCAATACTCACCGGAAAGTGAAGACAGCCGAAAGGTACCAGAGGAAGACGACCCTCTCGGAATCTCACCTGGAAGGAACAGTCAAGCCAGCTCAACCAGCCCGGAAAGACCAGCCGAGAACAAAGAAGCCGACAACTCGACCGAACCCAGTAGACTGGGTGGGAGTTGCAGCGAAAGGCCTGACTCACCTTTCCAGGTGGTTCCATGGAGAAGAGCGGGAGCAACAAAGATCCCTTCTGAACTGGCTGAAGACCACGCAGCAACTGAACTGCGCAGGTCAAGTAGGCAAGTAAAAAGCCCTGCCTACCTACGCGACTACATCACGTAGGATGGACCAAACCAAGAAGGGAAAATTGTTACATATTAACATACTTGTAATACCCTAACCTGATTGGCTGAAACGAACTGCACTGTGATTGGCTAAGATGCAAGATGGTGATTGGTTAGTAAGGAATCTCCCGTGATTGGACGAACCAATCGCGGGAGATTCAGAAAGCTGTCATTGGGTGAGAGCCACTGGCTAGCTCTATAAGAAGAGCTGCCACGGCTTGCTAAAGGTTACACAGATCTATACCTTGAATAAAGAGTTGAAGTTACGCTGGTCTCCTGTCTCCTGATTTCCCATGCTTCAACACCTAGGATTAAGGAGAGACTAACTTTTTCCATGCCACCTGGGCCTGCCTCCAGCATGACAAATGATTTAGTTGCTGGGAAAAGAATCTAAAACAAAATGGAGGAGGGTGGTTTAGCATCTTTTCCCAGGACTGAAATTGAGAAGGGAAGTCATGTGTTTTTTATGCAGCTCCTTTGTATACCTCCATTTTATTCCTGGAAGATAGAACTGTTCAAATTAAAAAAAAAACACAGTAAAACATAGATAACCCACAAAAGATTTTAAAATTTAACAATAAAAGGTCTTTTTGGTGCCAAATGAATAGCAAAGGTTCAATCCTTGAGGGAAATCTTCCAGTGCTAAACTAAAACAACAAAACTTCTAACTGAAATGATCGCTGCCATTATTTTCAAAATCTGTTAGCCAAATAAGGGTCTCCAGACATTATCTTGGGAATCAGATTGGTGTAATACAGCATCAGGATAAAAACTGGAAGATTGTGAATTCTAGTTCCATCTTACACACATGACCATGGGCCAGTCACTTTCTCTCAGCCGTAGGAAGGAGATACTGGCAGATTACTTCTGAAAAACCTTGCCAAGAAAACTGCAGTTGTCAAGGAGTCAAAAATTGACTCAAAGGCACACACTTCCCCACTAAAAAAAATTAATTTTAGGACAATTTTATGCAGTAGAGCATGGTATGTCAAGTGCCTTGGCCCCAGTTGCTTCTGGATTTAAAAAATAAAAATAGTACCTGAAATTATGCTTCAAATGATGAACATAAAAATGAACATTTTGAAAGATGCTGTTCTGTTTCTAGATCATCATTAATACTAACACCAGCACTCTGTTAGCATGATTACACTAATTTAGATATTCATGAAAGTCTTGTTATGCTTGGTGGGTTATCCAGCTGTTATTTATGTGATAGATTGGGTACAGTATTTGTCATCTATTTAATTCAAAAAATCACATTAAAAAACTGTTATCATGGGAAGAAAATTGTATCTTTCTAGTTAATAAATGATTTATTATATATTATTATTATGTGGTGTTGGTGACACAGCAGTTAGAATGCCATATTGCATGCTAAATTTGCTGATTTCTGGTTGCCAGCAGTTGGCAGTTTGAATCTCACCAGGCTCAAGGTTGACTCAACCTTCCAACCTTCCAAGGTCGGTAAAATGAGGAGCCAGATTGTTAAGGACAATATGCTGACTCTGTAAACTACTTAGAGAGGGCTGTAAAGCACTGTGAAGCAGTATATAAATCTAAGTGCTATTACTATTATTTATTTAATTTATAATATAAATTGTATAATTCTATAGCCACCCACCTCTCATGAAAGGGAAATGTTATCAATGACTGATGAGAAATTGCAATATTCTTATGACAGAAAGACTTGCTTCAAAATAGGTAAACAACTAATGGTAATTTGGAGGAAGAAAGGAATGGAATCCCACAAGGATTGGAAGTTAGTTGGCTATCCTGTCTTTGTTTTTATCATTTCACCTAAAATGTATGCTACACAATTATCCTTGTCTCTTCTACAGATCCTACTCTCAAAGTAGATGACAGCAACACTCGTATCTTAATTGGCTGTTTAGTGGCCATCATCTTTATCCTTGTGGCTATCATTGTAATCATTCTGTGGAGGCAGTTTTGGCAGAAGATGTTAGAAAAGGTAAGATTACAGGCAGATGCTAGGTATGTCCATATCATAAATGAGGTTAATGTCTGGTTTAATGGATAGAACTCAATACGTATTAATATTATTGAAATTGGCTAATGACATTAACTTTTGGTCTAAAGGTCATTAATACAAATTGGAAAGTGTGTGTCTATGTGCAAGCATATGCATGCTCGTGCAGACTTTTTATATACACATAAGTTCCTCATGCACCCAAAGAATCTTGATATAATTGTGACTTTGAGTGACTATGTGCTATTAAGTTATTTTTGATTCTGCCCTTCCCTGTTCCATTCTATCTACATAAATTGATAAGTATATTGATAAAATATTGCACAAAAAGAATTTAGATGCAATTCTGTGATCCATGATCTCTAGAACTATTATATTTATTATACTTACTAAGCTTTTGTCAGCCTCTGCTGACATTGTCAGAGTATTAAACTACCATTACAGAGATCTAAGCCTTTATATATCATTAATCAATTTAGACCTTGCATGTGTAATAGGCAGGGGTAGGATCCGACAAGGTTAACTACCAGCTTGGTGATTTACGAGGTTTGGTGATTTATGATGTGCTTCCCTGCACTCTGCCGGCACGCACCTGTAAATCGTCATCAGCATGCTGCATGCAGAGAAGCAGCCTTTGAAAAAGACCTTTTTTCCTGCTTTTTTAACTGCAGCTGTGCCTTCCATTACAGAGATCTAAGCCTTTATATATCATTAATCAATTTAGCCCTTGCATGCTAATAAAATCGAAACTGATTTATAATGATAAGATTGGAAGAATATTAATTGTGGAGGCGGTTGTGCAAAACAAAAAGATCTTACTAGTAGAGATATACGCCCCCAATACAAATCACAATGAGTTCTATAAAACTCTATATGCAAAATTAATACAATTAGGCAACCCTTTGATCTGCATAATTGGTGAATTTAATGCAATTTCTAACAATAAACAGGATTACGCCAGTGATCAAAAATATCAAAAAAAAAAAAAAAGCCTGAAATACATTGCCTAAATGCTTTTTTCAATATGGCTGAGGAACTAGATTTAGTAGATGCATGGAGAAAATTGAATCCAGAAGTGACCCAGTTTACCTTCTACTCCAATCCACATAAATCCTGGTCAAGGTTAGATATGGCATGGATGAATAATGATCTACTCAAGGATATAAAAAATATAGAAATATTAACTAACACTTGGGCAGATTATAACCCATTGCAAATAACTTGGAAATTTCAAACTTACAAGAAAGCTAGGTGAACACTTAACCCACAACTACTGAAAGAAAAAGGATACACTCAAAAAATTAAGGAAGAATTAGAGATATTTTTTAAATTTAATAAAAAACATGATACCTCGTTGCAAATTCTTTGAGACACAGTGAAGGGGTATATCGATAGCCTATACAGCCAACAGAAATAAAGAAAAGTGGAAGAAACAAAACTTGTTAATAAAAAGACTAAAGGCTTTAGAAGATAGAATAATGAAAGCCCCAGGGGACAAACAAATTAAAAATGACTTGATATTACTTAAACATGAATTGAATATATGAGACCAGGAAGATTTAATTAAGACAATGCTATACACAAAACAAAATTACTTTGAATACACAAACAAACCCGGAAGATGGTTAGGGTACAAACTGAAAAAAGAAAACCAAAAAAGAATTATATACCAATTGCAAGATAATAATGGGATATTAGAGACGGAATTGGAGAAAAAGAAAACAATTGCAAGAGACTATTTCAAGAATTTATAGAAACCAAGAAGAAATAAATGCAAACAAATTAGAGGAATATTTGAAAGAAAGCACACTACCGCCTTTAACGGAAGATAAAAGGGAGATATTAAATAAAGAAATAACTTTAGATGAGTTAAAAGAAGCAATTAAAACACAAAAAAATGATAAAACTCCAGGCCCAGATGGGTTGCCAAGCGAATTATGCAAAGAAATTGGAGAACCACTAGAAAATTTGTTCCTAGAGATTTGAAATGAGGTATTATTAGAGGCAAGAGTCCCGGAATAATGGAAGGAGGCCCATATTATATTGATCTCTAAAGAGGGTGCAGATGCTACCCAGGAAAAAATTTCAGACCAATATCTCTTTTAAACACAGATTACAAAATTTTTATGAGTGTGATGGCGGAAAGACTGAAGCTAATTTTTAATGAAAGAATTCACCCTGACCAAAATGGATTCCTTCCCATGAGACAGATTAGAAATAATACAAGAATGATAATTGATCTGTTAGAATACTATGAAACACACCCAGGAAGCCAAGTTGCTCTTGTCTTCCTGGATGCACAAAAGACATTTGCAACCTAAACTGGGAATTTATGAAACACCAGATAAACTTCATGTAATTCGGGGATAACTTTGCAAAGATGTTAGATTCGATTTATTTAACTCAGAAAGCAAGGGTAATGATAAATGGATAATTTACCAATCCTTTTGAAATAAAAAAGGGTATCAGGCAGGGATGACTATTGTCACTTCTGCTTTTTATTACAATATTAGAAACATTACTGGACAGAATTAGAATAAATGAGGAAATTAAAGGTACTAAGATTAAAAGACAAGAATATAAATTACAGGCATTTGTTGATGATGTGGTCGTTATTATAGAGGATCCAATCGAGTCAGGACCAACCTTATTAAAAGAAATTGATAAATTCGGTAAACTAGCAGGGTAGAAAATCAATAAAGAAAAAAACAAAATGTTAGTTAAAAATATAAATAATAAACAAAAAGAACTAGAAGAAATAATGGGATTACAAATTGTCAATAAGATTAAATATTTGGGTATATGGTTAAGATCCAAAACAATAACTTTGAAAGAAGACAATTATGTTAAACTATTACAACAAATAGGAAGAGATTTGGAGATATGGAGAAAAATGCAGATTTCTTTATAAGGCAGAATTGCCACAGTTAAAATGAATGTTCTACCCAAATTGCTTTATTTATTCCAAACGATCCCTATATTATTGGATAAATCATTTTTCAAAGAATTGAATAAAATTAATATGATATTCATTTGGGCAGGCAAGAAGTCATGAATTAAGAAAATTTATTTACAAGACAATAAAAGCAGAGGTGGCTTTGGTCTCCCTGACTGGGAGACCTATTATAAAGCAGCAATGTTAATGTGAATAAAGGATTGGATTAAATTGGAAAACAAAAGAATTCTAACATTAGAAGGATAATATTTACAAATAGGGTGGCATGCCTTCTTGTAGAACCTGAGTAGTAAAAGTCACTCATACTTTCAGAGACATACTTTACGCAAATCTTTGATAAAAACCTGGTCTGATATTAGGGAAAACCATTATATTAAAGTTCCGTTATGGTTGTCAACAATGGAGGCAATGTTCCACTCTAATACAATGGACATCAGTAAAAAGCTCAAATATCAGCAAATTTTAGACAAAGAAGGAAAGCTCAAATTGACCCAAAAGTTAGAAAACCCAAAAATAATGATTGATCGTTGGTCCTATTTCCAAATAGCAATAAGATATGAGAAAGATTTAAAAGAATTCGGAATAGAATCAAAGAGCACTAAAATTGATGAGATACTTTTGGGTCCAGATAAAAATATGATATCCAAATTATGTAATTATCTATTGGAATATGAATTAGCTGAGGAAATTGTGAAAGGACCAATGATAGCGTGGACAAGAAATTTCGGCCATAATATAGACTTAGAAGACTGGGAAGAAATCTGGCAGAGAAATTTTACAATAACTAAACCTGTGTCTTATAAAGAGAACTTATTTAAAATGATATATAGATGGCATCTGGCACCCTCCAGATTAGCAAAAATATATCCAATATCCAATCCAGCTTGTTGGAAATGTAAAGGGAATCATGGTATCTACTTCCATCTCTGGTGGACATGCCTAGTGGTCAAAATTTTTTGGATTAGAATCAAAACTTGGTTAGAAGAAATTGTCCAGGGTGGATTGGAGTGGAACCTAAATTGTATCTTCTGGGTGTCATTAAGGAAGGTTACCCCTCCAAAGTAAAATATTTGATTATCCATATCCTAACAACGGCATGTATTTCACTGACTCAATTCTGGTAATCACCTAATATACTACCAATACAATTTATTATTCAAAAAAAATGTGAATGTGCAGAAATAGAAAAACTCACATTAAAATTAAAAGGAAAAGAAGAGGCAGAATTTTACTCTATCTGGAATAAGTGATATGATTGGCTAGAACATAAAAAAAAACCAAAAAGGGGAATCAAGGGGGAAAACAAATTTATGAAACAGATTATGATACATACAATAACAAACAGGAATTGTTAATGTTAGCCTTAGACTCCCTCGTTCTTTAAACAATCAATAGAAGGAATTCATCAGTAAAAATAAATAAATATAATCCAACAACAAACATTAATAACAGAACATTATGTCTGATAGAGAACCTATAGGAAGCAAGAAATATCTGCCACGTTATATCATTTGGGAAATGAAACTCACTGTCAAATGTATTAAAGGAAAGTTTAATCAGTTTTAGCACAGAGATTATTGTGACATTTGTCTGTATGAATCTTTGTCTTTTGAGTTTGTATATTTGTATATTTTAATTTTTTGTATTCAATAAAGTTTATTTTAAAATTAAAAAAAAAAAAATGACCATTACAGAGATCTAAGCCTTTATATATCATTAATCAATTTAGCCCTTGCATGCGTAATAGGCAGGAGTGGAATCGACAGTTCGGTGATTTACAAGGTTTGGTGATTTACAATGTGCTTCCCTGCATGCTGCCAGCATGTGCCTGTAAATTGTCATCAGTACGCTGCGTGCAGAGAAGCAGCCTTTGAAAAAGACCTTTCTTCCTGTTTTTTAAACTGCAGCTTTGCCTCAAACAGCAGCTGAAATTGAAAAATCAGGAAATAAAGGTCAGGTAAGAGCCCAGGTGGATGGGTGGGCAAAAACATCAGTAGACATAGAACCGGTTCTATGTCTGCTGCTCTTCAGAGCTACCGGTTCTACAGAGGTGGACAGAACTAGTAGAAACCCACCCCCGGTAATAGGCCCTTCTAACCACCTTCCATCTGTAATTAACTCTGTTGTTTTTGCTTCAGTCATGTTGGTTTCCAGCTTGGATTGCTTATCTCTATGACGTGATGTTAACCTGTTCAGCTATTGCAATCTGTTGCTTTGCCCGTGACCTTGTGATTGGCCTGCATGGGCAAAGCAACAAATTGCAATAGTTGACAAGTTAACATTACCTCATAGAGATAAGCAATCCAAGCTGGAAACCAACATGACTGAAGCAAAAACAACAGAGTTAATTACAGGTGGGAGGCAGTTTGAAGGGCCTATTACCAGGGATGGGATTCTACCAGTTCGCACCTATTCGGTAGAAACGGTTGTTAACTTTCTAAGCAGTTTGGAGAACCGGTTGTTAGAAGCAATTACTGACCTAATCCTGTATGGAAAGCAGGAAGGAAACATTCTGGTGTTGCTTACAGAAACTGCCTCTCTGTTAACCCTTATTATATTCTTGGTAGGACTAGACTTCCTGTCTCTGGAACTTCTCTGGAATTTTTTTCCCCTCCTTTGCTGGTACTCTGCTTGTGTGGAGTGACCATTCAAAGTTACAATGGTACTGAAAAAAGTGACTGATGACCATTTTTCACACTTACAACTGTTGCAGCATCTCCACAGTCATGAGAGGCCAGGTGAGGAGATGCGTGCCTCGATGTGAGTGATATTGAATTGGCCATGCCAAGCCAATAACATGATCACCAAGCCATTCCCACAGAACCGGTTGTTAAAAAAATTGAATCCCGCCCCTGCCTATTATGCATGCAAGGGCTAAATTGATTAATGATATATCAAGGCCTAGATCTCTGTAATAGTAGTTTAATACTCTGACAATGTCAGCAGAGGCTGACAAAAGCTTAGTAAGTATAATAAATATAATTTTAGTTCCAGAGATCGCAAAATGTCTGTTTCTTTTCTTACAAGTATACCTGGAACTCGTATTTTTAGAATAGTTTTATGTATGTATGTATGTATGTATGTATGTATGTATGTGTGTGTATAATACACACACACACACACACATTTTTATATATATACACACACATACATATACATATGTACATTCCCCTATGTATACTCATACATACACACACATATTTAATAAATCTAAAATTAATTGTAATCACTGAAGTAATTTATTTGTCTTTTACATCATAATTCTGTTTGCATGTATCTTACACACGTGAACAGAAGAGTACGCAAATATGAAACTTGTCCCATTAAAAACTCTGTACCATGGAAAGCTTCTAAGTTGTTTTACATATATACTACATAACAGAGATGCCATCTTATGTTAGAATCTGCTCTATAATATACTCTTTCATTATCAGTTTATAGTGAATATGAGCATCACATGCATTTTCTTGTGATTTTTAGGCCTCTCGCCGGATGCTGGATGATGAAATGACTGTGAGTCTCTCTCTACCTAGCGAATCCAATATGTTTCACCACAGCAGCTCCACTCCATCCAGTGAACAAGAAACTAACTCCACTTATGACCGGATATTTCCTCTTGGAGTTGACTATCAAGAGCCATCACAATTGATCCGCAAGCTTCCTGAGTTCATCCCAGGGGAAGACGAGGCAGGTCAGATTGGCCAAAAGGTGTTAAGAGACTATGAACAGATTCCCACGTCTACTAGAAAAATCTAGAATAAGAAAGTATGGCTTAATTTCAGTTATCTGTGTTTGCCACTTGATAGGTAAATTCAGTGAACATGAGGGAAGGCTGGCTTATTCCTTTATGCTATATCATGTGCAGTAATTTGGCTCTCGAGAATAGAACTGAACAAAATTTGGTAAATTGATAATTGTTGCTGTATGTCAATGACCCCAAACTTTCTAGTTCCACAGAGCAGTGATGGTGGTAGCGTCATTGGTGGCGTGGAGGGGCTGGTTTCAACATGCCGCCTTGATCCTATGCATGTGCAATTAAAGCTTTGGGCATTCACCCACTACTTGTGTGGCCAGGTTCCCAAAGGGCTGCAGACTGGTACTGGTCCACGAACCAGGGGTTAGGGACCCCTACTCTATGTAAACATCTGTATGGATTGTGGAAAAGATACATTGGGATAATGTCATCCATGTTGCTCTCAGATCGAACTGATCACAAATGTGATAAATTTAAAAAAATCAGCAATTTTTCTTGAGGTCAAATGTGAAATTGTCAGCTGCAATAGAGAAATACTATATTTTTTCTATGTAAATAATATGCAAGGTCAGGTTAGTGAAAGTTCCTTGATTATTTAGGCCAGTGGTGGGATTCAAAAAGTTTTACCACCAGTTCAGTGGGCATGGCTTGGTGGGCGTGCTTTGCATGCATGCACACACTTTGCGTGCACACAGGCACCAAATACGCACTTTGCGCAGGCTCAGAGATGTTTCAATTCACCTCCTGCAAGCCTGCACTCTCCCAGTCGCTTCAGCAGCTGCCGCACGGCACTCTGCTGTGCCGCACAAAGCAGCTGCGCTTCAAAAACAGAGGATAAAGGTGAGTATGGGAGCTCAAGCAGGCCGCTGCTCATTGCTGCTACTAGCTTGGCCAAACCGGGCTGAACTGGTAGAATATCACCACTGATTTAGGCTAGATATTATGAGATTAAATGACTTGGTGGCTGTTGCTCCTGACTGACACAATACTATCCACTTATTCTTCACTATCCCAGAAATTATATGGTGATGAAAGAGCCTATTCTAGATTATTATCCCATCTCCATTTTCTCTGTTCTGAGTTGGCCACAAGAGAAGCTGTTGTGATTGTACATGTGCAGCATTACATAAGCATTACATCAAATTGTGTGGGTTGCTTATCCCTTTTCTATCTATCACAAGATGTAACTGGAAGAGAAACATGTGCCAATTACAGCATTGATGAGGACTGGAAGTTTCTTTTTATATTTATTCTAGACTGTTTCATCTCTTTGCAGTCCATTCTGTTATACTCTGAGACAAATGATGGTTTTTTAAAAAAAATATAAAAATGATGAAGAGAGATGAGTAACAAATCAGCACTTTTAGTTTATACTCTTGCCTTCCTTATGTTTTTTCCTGTCCATAGGTAACACATGTTGGCTTCCTGATTCCTATATATTTTGTTCAAAGGCACTGGGAAGGATACCACTACTTTAGCTTTGTGCTAAACTGGTGTTTCTAACTATACAAATCAAATACTGCTGGTTGAGTGGCCTATGCTATGGCACAGTTCTGACAGACCACCATTTAAATTTGCAGTGATAAGACTAATGAATCAATGAAAGCTGTGGAAAGAAATCAAGCATGCAGCTAGAACAGAGTTATCAACCCCCCACAAGGAGAATCACTGCTTTAAAATGCAGTTCTATCACTCTTGTGCAAATTTGAATGGCCACAAGCTAAGCACTGCTGTGTCTCACTTTTTAGGAAGGCAATAGTCAAATGATGGCAGACAAGGTTGACCAGGGACAAAAAGACATATTTCTTTATGTGTCTCTGACATCTGCTCATCTGCCTTGTCCTCTGATGTACTGGGTGATATATTTACTGCTGGTTTTGGATGCAATCAGCTTAAGGGAGGAGCAATATTTTAACCCTAGTAGAACTGAAGATCACTTAGGGCTGTCTCACTCATGAACTGGGGACAAGATGAAGACAATATCACAGGACAATGGGGAATGTGGGGTGGGGAGGTACAGCCATCAGGGTGTGTTTGATTCGATGCAAGTTAGTCTAGAGTTGCAGAAGTAGCCCTGGAGCCATGGAAAGGGGGGGAGGGGGAATTAAATATAGAATATGGTTTCGTGTGTAGAATTTACTTTCTTAAAAATAAAGCTTTTTAGAGTTACTTTTATTTTACTTTAAAACTGTTTTTAGCCTTTTCATATGTGCAAACATTGCTGAATTTCTGGAGGAAAAATAAAAAACATACCAAGATTTTGGGGTTGTTGTTTTTTTGGGAAAAGCATCTCCCATACCTGTTTCTAATTCTTTGAAAAAGATTCACTATCAATAAAGTTGAATACATGGTGGCAAAAGTGGATTGTGATAGAAGAGCGATATGAACAACTAAAAAGCCCTGTCCTGGGTCATTTCTATCTTATAACAGATAATGTGAAGGTGCACAGAAGTGCCTCAAATAAGAATGCTAACAGGGAAAAAAGAAATTCTTCAGACATCCAATCTAGACCAGGGGTGTCCAACTCACAGTCATGGCGGCATCACATGACATATCGGGACTTTTTCCCCCTTTGCTAAACCAGACATGGGTGTGACCAGTATGTGATCCATCTGGCCAGTGGACTGGGAGTTTGACAGTCCTGCTCTAGTCTAGATGGTTGTGAGCTATCCAATTAAATGGAATGGTTGATTAAAACATACGATATTCATATCCATGTATAATTCCATATCCACTCATTAAGAAAACCAATATAAATGACATGAATTAAGAAAAAAACATTTAATTTGTGCAGTTAAAGCTAGTTATCAAATTCAGCTTTACTTGTTGAATAATTTAGAATCAGTTCAGCCCTATGTCCATAGTTAGCACTTAGAATTTTATATTGCTTCACAGGGCTTTACAGCAGTTTACAGAGTCAGCATTATGCCCCAAACAATCTGCCTCCTCATTTTACCAACCTCAAAAGGATGGAAGGCCAAGTCAATCTTGAGCCAATGAGAATTGAACAATACTGCAATACTGCATTCTAGCCACTGCTCCACCTCAACTCTTAGTCTGATTCATGTTTATTTTTCTCCATAGCTTAATTGGAATTTCTTCTTTTGGCAGTCCTTTGTGTTCTGTAGCATCAGGCAGGCTGTCTCTCCAGAGTTCTCCTGTTCTTACTGTTAATTGTTCTTATTGTTTTCCTAACAGAACAATTAACCAGTGGAACAGCTTGCCTTCAGAAGTTGTGGGTGCTCCATCATTGGAGGCTTTTAAGAGATTGGTTAGCCACTTGTCTGGAATGGTATAGGGTCTCCTGCTCAAGTAGGGGGATTGGACTAGAAGACCTCCAAGGTCCCTTCCAACTCTGTTATTCTGTTATTCTGAGTTACCAGCCATCAAAGCTCAGGATCTTCTTCACTGATATTTTCTTGTCTCTAATATTCTCTCCTCTTAGGCTGCAGTGGGATCACCAAGCCAACTCAACCAAATGGAGCTGAAGGGGTTCCCCATTATGCAGAAGCAGATATTGTGAACTTGCAGGGAGTCACAGGCAGCAACACCTACTCTGTCCCTGCAATCACCATGGACTTACTCTATGGCAAAGAGGTGGCTGTGGCTGAGTTCCCTAGGAAGCTGTTGACTTTCAAGGAGAAATTGGGAGAAGGACAGTTTGGGGAGGTGAGAACTTTCTCCATTGGTTCTTTACGATATATTTATCTTTAAAATCTGGGTAGAAATAAATAATAAAATTGATATAAAGTTTATGCTATAGCAATTCATTATTTCTTTGTTTTCAACCATTGTATGCAGGTAGTCCTTGACTTACAACAGTTCACTTAGTGACCATTTGAAATTACAACAACACTGAATAAAAGTAACATATGACCATTTTTCACACTTATGGTTGCAGCATCCCAATGGTCACATGATTTACATCTGGATGCTTGACAACTGACTCATATTTATGATGGTTGCAGTATCCTGGAGTTGTGTATATCCCCTTTTATAACCTTCTGACAAGCAACGTCAATGGGGAAATCAGATTCACTTAACAGCCATCTTATTAATTAGACAACTGTAGTCATTCACTTAACAAATGTGGCAACGGGGGGGAAGAAGACGGAGCCTCCTCACTGATGGACCGTAGATCGCGACTCTCTGCAGCTATGATCCATGCTCTTTTGTTGGAGAGCCCCGATCATTACGATTAGGGGTTGAAACTGCCTTGGAGGGGCGGCGGAGTAAGGGGAAGCCGCAAGCCAGGTTGAGGGGAACCGCATCTCCCCCCCTGGGCTTGGTCTTTTCCCCCCCAAAGATGACTGCAGCAGTGGTTTAAAATGGCCACCCCAAAGAGGAGGACTCAGCTGGATTAAGATTTGTGCAGGAGGGAAGAAAGAGGTGGATAACATCTGAACCGGGACAACTGGGCAATACAACTAAACAAAAGTACCCCAGGATTAAGGTAATATGGAATTTTTAAGAAAAGAAAAGTGAGCAGTGAAATTAAAAAGGGACAGGAAAAAAAATAAGAAAATATTTTTGACAGCTAAGTGGGGCTTCGAACCGGGAAAGGAAGAAGCCGGAACTAAATATTTAACTAAATTGGACTAAAATATTTTGGGAATAAACAGGCATAAAATAAAGCTGGATTTAAGATTGTCAAAAAATAATAAAAATAAAGTTTACAAATTGGAGACTGGACTGTGCTGGAATATTGAGGTTCGAAAAATCCTAAACAAAAAAATAGAGGAAAAAGGTGAAGACTTTGTATAATGGAGAGTGCCACCTTTTGACAAAAACTTGAGGTCAAACAAAAGGGAAAGCATCCTGTTTCTGAATGAACTTGTGTGGATATAACATTAAAGAAATATTGAAACAAAGTAAGAATCTTAGAAAGTGAAAGCAGAGCCAGAATAAAGAAAAAAGCAAGAAAAGACTGACTGTGGGATTGATTGATGTTTTTGGTATAGACCCTTGGCTGGAATAATTGAGAACTTTAGAAAATTGAAAGAAGAAAGAAGGAAAGTAAAAGTGTTTTTTTGTGGACTTTAATGATCATAAAATACAAGAGTGTGTAATGATCATATCTCTTCGGGAATTAAAAATGAAACTTAAAAATATGAGAGAACTACTCCAGGAAAGAGGCAAATCTCTTTGCTCTGTGTTAGAAAAAATGGAAATGGCGATTGAAGAACAAGAAGAGCTTCAGAGGAGGAAGAGTCGACTCAAGGAGAAGACATTTTAAACAGACAATTAACACAAAGAACATTACAAAGAAGTGGGGAAAGAAGGAAGGTTAAAAAGTTGATGTTTAAGAAGGCAATCAAAAGGGGGAATACCTGTGAAGTCGGGAAAGGCAGAAAGACCCAGCAGAAAAGGGGAAAGGAAGATATTAAGAAACAGAGGGATATAAACTGAAATGAGAAAAGATATGGGGAAAAGAGGGAGAGGAGAAGCAGTAAGAAACAGGTGCATGAAATAAAGAAATACGGAAATAGTAAAATGTTGCAAAGAAATTGTTTTTTCAGAGGTAATGGTTGATGAATTAAAAAAGGGATTCTGCAGGGTGACAAGGGGTAATAAGAATATTTCTGCAATTAAAAATATTTAGAAAATAAGGTAATATAGATATTGATAACTCTTATTAAAAATAAAGGGGGGAAAATAGGCTGCGGAATCCAAATGAAAAGATGTAATGATTATTATTGTAACTTCTTAAAAATAATGGTTTATTGGGAATCAATATGAGGGAATAAAGGTATATTTTAATCATTGAGGTGTCACACTCAAAGCAGTAAAAGGGGAGAAACCTATACTTGTTTTTTTTGTTTAGTGTTAAAATTTGTATTAATCTAGAATTTATAAAAAGAATGTGTAATGGAAAGGGAATATGACAGACTAAAGAACCAACTAAATTAATAAGTTAACATAGACTATTAAAAGCAAGGAGAGACATTGGTAACTTTTTTATTATCATTATTATTAGGCAAACACATATTGTTTATATTTATTTTTAAAATAAATATTAAATGATTATATTTGAAATAACTGAAATGAAACAAAAAGATATTTTGATTGAGATTAATGAAAGAGGCTAGAATTAATGTGTTTGTTTCTTACTGAAAATTTGGAATGGAAAAGGTAATAATAGAATTAAGTATGCATATATGAATGTATAATTGCTGCCATATTTGTATGTAAAGGTGATGACCCAGAAATATGTTGTCCACTAAAAAGAGATTTTTGTTTTTAATGTGAAAAACTGAATAAAATTTGTTGAAAAAATGTGGCAACGAAAGTCATAAAATAGAGCAAAACTTACTTAACAAGATTCTAGATACCAAAAAGATTTGAAAATAGTGGATCAATTCCTGGTGACCCAGACAATGAACTAATTTTTGAGATTAGAAGAAGTCTCATTTTAGATGATACGATTTTGCCCCCATCATAAACATATATCTTTGTCTTTCGATCTAGAAAGCAATCACTATCTCCTGGCAGGATCCCTCACTATTAACTCACCTGAACAGTGCCAGTCTTTACAGCACTTACTTTCCTTTCCTCCAACAGTTACTTTTGTCCAGTATTGTGTAATAAGCCATCTGTGATTGTTGCTCAATGCTTTGTAGCCCTGCTAAACCTATAATTTGAAAAAGTGTAGCTAGCAATGCATATAAAATAATTACTGTATTGCAACAAATTATTAATTTAAGCCCATGTCACACAGCACCAACGGATGGAAAGAGGATGTAAAACGGAGAGAAACACTTGCCATCCGTTGGTTAACGCGATGCATCCGTTCTGTACTCACTGCATCCGTTTTTCATACTCTCTATCCGACCAGCATCTGTCTACTGACATTTCATCCGCTCAAAAAGTTTTGAGCTGCACAAAACTTTTTGAGCGGATAAAGTATCGAACGCGTCCGTTATACATCCTCTACGCATACGAGGAACATCTGTTATATGTCCATCGTCATCCGTTACGCGTCCACTATATCCGCCAGGCATCCGCTATGCATCCGCGCAACTCGCATCCGCTCCAGCAGAAAACAGACACAGGGAGGAAGCGAAACGGATGCGGAACAGACACGCAGCGTTAGTAGCACGGACATAGAAAGGATGAAAGCGGATGCAGCTCGCATACAAAGCATTAAAACAGAAAAAACATTCGTATAGGGGACGTATCTTGGATATTTAGGATGTCTGCAGGATGTCGAGAGGATGCAGAAGGACACCGAGCGGAAAACCTATATTTCCTATAAAAAGGGGGAGAAATCACCTGGATCTCACTTTCAGTCCAGCAGCCCTGAGGTGCAGACCTCTTCAGCCTTCATCTTGCTCTTGCTCTTCCACAGCATCCAGTCATCTCCAACATGGATCGTCACACACTCCTTTTGGTGGCCACCATCGTTCTACAACAGTGTGAAGCCCTCTACAGGTTCTTTCACCTGTTCTACGGGAAGAAAAGGAGGCATCCAAGAAGTGTCTGGGTCCGAAGATGGATTGCGAGAAGAGCCGGGTATGGACTGTATAACAAGCTGAGGGTGGAGCTGAGGAACGAAGACACTCATGCATTCCAGAACTTCATGAGGATGCCGCCAGCCATGTTTGACGAAGTTGTGGAGCGGCTGAGACCCAGGTTAACCAAGGCAAACACCAACTTCCGGCCCAGCCTGGACCCTGGGCTGAAGGTGGCATTCACTCTGCGCCACCTGGCCTCCGGGACCACGTACAGGAGCATGCAGTACGCCAGGAGGGTGCCACACAACACCATCAGCATTGTGGTCAGAGAAGTAGTGCAGGCCATCATCAAAGAATACCTGGAGGAGCTCCTCCAGTGCCCCTCCACTGAAGAAGGCTGGAAGAAAGTTGCAGAGCAGTGGTATTAGAAGTGGAACTTCCCCCACACCGTTGGAGCCATAGATGGCAAGCATGTGGCCTGCAAAGCTCCAGCCAACTCAGGGTCCACTTATCACAACTACAAGGGCTTCTTCAGCATCATCCTCTTCACCATGGTCGATGCTGACTACAAGTTCATGTACATCAATGCTTCCGGCAACGGGTCAGCTTCAGATGACCAGGTATACAACGCCAGTCACCTCAAGGAGGGGCTGGAACGCAACCTCATCATGGGCTTTCCAGATCCAGACCCCCTGCCCAACGACACGCAAGATGTGCCCTACTTCATCGTGGGGGATGATGCCTTCTCCCTCAGAACCTACCTCATGAAGCCCTACACTTCCAGATGCTTCACCCGTGAAGAGAGGATCTTCAATTACAGGCTGTCCAGGGCAAGGCGGGTGGTGGAGAACGCCTTTGGCATCCTGGCCAACAGGTTCCAGGTACTTCTCACCACCATGCAGCATCGCCCAGAGACTGTGAGGAACATCGTGGAAGCTTGCTGCATCCTGCACAATCTCATGCACACCCGCTACCCCGTGTTGCAGAACAGGCTTGTGGATCGCCAACAAGGCAATGGGGACATGGAGCCTGGTGAATGGAGGCAAGGGCGAAACCTGATAGATACTGTGGATGTGCAAGGCCCCAACAGAGCTTCACGTGAAGGGAAGAAGCAGCGCAACCTCCTGAAACACTGGTGCAACTCCCCAGCTGGAGCAGTGGAGTGGCAAGACAGGATGGTAGATACTTAATGGATGCTTCCTTCAGCCTGTCTCATCACACTGATGAGATTGTGCCATGTATGTTGAGTGGCCCTACAATGAACAGGGCATTTAATAAAGAGTTGTGTTTGTTGAAATGTGCTGATGAATGATTAAATTGTTTTTGATAATAAAGGGCCATAGTTGTGGCACCTGGGAGGGTGGACCATACAGTCCCACTATGCTTGCACTGGAGGTTTATCAGTCCCACTGCTATCCTAACCCATCCCACATCTATTAGCCATCCCACAGGTATCCCTGCCCACCCCACTGCTATCCTTACCCATCCCGCAAGCATGCAAAGGCTTAAACCATTTCTAAAAGTTTCCACCAAGACTTTATTGACTAAAAGAACTGAACCAAGTGTGTGAAGCAAAGATAAACTTTATTAATAACAAACTGTAAAAGCAAAATGACCCAAGTAAAGTGTCCCAAGCAAAGATAAAGTCAACAGGTAGCAACCCAGTCTCTGGCACTCTTCTCAGTCACTCTGAGGCATGCCCATAGTCTCAGGGGTGAAGGGTCCAGGTGCTGTGGAGGTGGCTGCTGCTGGAGTGCTGGTCTGAGGCGCCATTGGGGTGCCTGGCCCCGAGAGGACAACAGGAAATGGTGTGTGGAGGAAGCTCTCAGAGAGCTGGCTCAGTCCCGTGATGTTGAGAGCCCCTTCCTCCATGACATGGGGTGTCAGTCCCAAGACCGATGACAGATGTTCTGAGGCCGGGCTTGGCTGTGGGGTGGAGGAAGGAGGAGTGTAGTGAGGCTGTCTGGTCTGCAGCTGAGTGAGGTGAGGCGTGGGTGGCATCTGTGGCGTGGGTGGCATCTGTGGCATCTGTGGCGTCGGTGGCGTCGGTGGCATCAGTGGCATTCGATGTACCTGTGCCTGGACTGGGAAGGGCTGCCTGTGCTGCTGGAACTCCTGGTAGCCGTAGCATTGGTAGGTGAGGGCCTGTGGAAAGCCTTGGAAGGGCTGTGACATCACCTGGGGTGGAGGAGCAGACCTGGACTGGGTCAGAGCAGGTTCAGCTGGGCCTGGAGGGTTGTGCAGAAGACCTGTGATCCTCTCCTTTATCACCTGGTACTGTGATTCGGACATGTCCATGAGGGTCTGGTTGACATAGGTGAGGAAGGGCTTTCGGTTTGAGGATGGTATGTCGGTGTATACCAGCTGAGAGAGGAGATCTACGCTGCTTTTGATGGTGTCCCTGATCTCTAGCAGGACAGTGTTGCTCTGTCCCTCCAGTCTGCCTCTCTGCCTGCTTTCTGTGGAGGTGGAGCTGGGGGTGGATGTGGGTTAGTCTCTGATGGAAGTGCCCTCTCCTTGCTCCCACTGCGTCAGGGGGTCCTCCACGCACTCCGCCACAGGGAGTGCAGCTGTCGGAGGGGTCTCCGTCATGGGACGCTCCACAGATACCTGCCTGGACACAGGAGCTGACTCTTGGCCAGAAGAGGACTGGCTCTCTGTGGGCTGCCTGAGAGAGAGGGTAGACAGAGGGGCTGCTCCTTGGTGGTGGACCTCACCCTCCAAGAAGCTGCACTTGGCCATCACGTAGGTCTCCCGGTCGGTGAGCTTGACCGCGGCCTGGCCAGACTTCTTGAGGTGCAGCTTCCTGTACCAGGCGTGCATGTACTTCCACCAGCCGAGGAGCACCTCCGAAGTGTAGCCCAGGCTCTCCACCTTCTCTCTCCAAGCGACCTGCTTCCTCTTGGTATCTCGATAGAGCCTGTGTCCCTTCCACCATAGGTACTAGTTCTCCCTCAGCCATTCAAGCACCTCATCCTCATGTTCCTCTTCGATGGAGTATTGCCTCCTCTCCCTATCTCGCGTATGCCTCTTCCTCCCTCTGGCAGGGCCTTCTGGGCCCTCATCAGAGGGGCTTTGATGTTCTAGGGGCTGCTCCACCACACCAGCAGCAGCAGCAACAACAACAGCAGCAGCAAAAGCAGCACCAGCAGCACCAGCAGGACCAGGATCATCAGCAGCAGAGTAAGCACCAGCAGCACTAGCAGGACCAGGAGCACCAGCAGAAGCACCAGCACCAGGAGCAGCGCCAGCAGAGTAAGCCCCAGCAGAAGCCCCAGCACCAGGAGCAGCACCAGCAGAAGCCCCAGCACCAGCAGAGTCAGCCCGAGCAGCAGAAGCCCCAGCAGAAGCAGAATCAGGGCCAGGGGGTGGGATGGTGGCCCTGTCCTTCTTACCAGGGCTGGCAGAAGATGGCACAGGCTTCCTGTTCTTCCCCATGGTTGTTGGCTGGAGATGTGTCTGGCAGCAGGTCTTTCCTCTGAATGGTGACCTGCTTGCGAGCTACATTCTTTTATATCCACGAGGCATCCTCCCCACATGCGCAGTGAACGCTTTGCATCCACTAGGCATCCGCTAGGCTTCCGTGATGCATCCACTGTATCCGCTCGGCATCCGCTCTGCATCCGTTCCTTCTGCTGTGCGTCCGCTTCGCTATGCTCCCCCGGAAGCCCTCCGGATGTGCCATCCGCTTCCATTCGCTTCCATCCGCTAGGCTTCCTTGGAGCATCCTCTTTACATCCTGGCTACGTCCTCCCCCTGTCCGTTCCTTTCTGTTGTTGTCCGCTCTGTTTATGCAAATTTGGGGCACTTTTGAGAGCGGATAACAATGGATGGAACATTTTCTCATCCGCCGTGTCCTTTTTACATACTTTTTGCATCCGTCGGCCTATGTGACAGGCCCTTCAGCTCTTAGATAAAATAAACTTCCTTCTCCTTCCAATTCAATCAGCAACTAAAACCCAGTGAAAGTTCTAGTAATACCTGCATATAAGAATGATTAAACCTATATTGATCTTTCTTCCCTTAAAACATTTCATACTCTAAACACGAGTCACAAGAACTTTCTATGGGAGGAGAAACAAAATTGAAGAACTGGGCTAAGCTCCAACTGCTGTAACAAATAAAGATGCCTGCCTGTTTTGACATTTCATTTCCTGATTCTCAGCAAAATTTAGCCCTTCTATTAACAATTTAATCTTGCCTCAATCTTGGGACAGAAACTTCCAATGGCCTATTTGATACATCGCTATGTGCTGATTCTTATGTTCTGCCACCAGATAATCCCTTTCCAAAGGGCCTTTAGTCTGAATTCAGAAGTTAAAAAAATTTCCCCTGTAAAATAACAAAGTCCCTAGCAAAGACATAATTGTACCAGAATTTTTAAAATTTAATCCTGCTTTGTGAGCATCTCTAATAGTCCCCCTGTTTTTCTGCCACAGATAACTCTTACATCCCCAAAGAATGGCTTAATTCGATCGAAGGGGACAAATTCTCCTGACAGCTACCACCCTATTAGTCTCTTTTCTATAATGAATGACTTATATACATACGTTTTTCTACTATAAATTTCTGGATTGGATTTTTTTCTGAGACATTTTAGCCCAGAACAGGGAGGGAAATTCAACTATGGATCAATGAACAACACTACACCACCTAGTGAGACATATTACATCTTCCCAAAGATATCTTTGAAAGCTAAGTTGGCCTTGATGGCAAGTGTGAGATTCTGTAGGAAATCAAAACATTACTTGTAGAGACCTAACTCAATCAATCCATATCCTAAAAGGTGTAAAATAAAGTTGTAGTCTTGCTCCACTATTGTTTAATCCAAGGGTCCCCAAACTTGGCAACTTTAAGACATGTGGACTTCAACTCCCTGAATTTTCCAGCCAGAATTCTGGGAGTTGAAGTCCACAAGTCCTAAAGTTGCCAAGTTTGGAGACCTCTGGTTTAATCTATACAGTAATGATATTGTTGATGTAAACCAACAATCAACCAGAATTTCTTTCTTCATCTCTTACCCATCTTCCCTTTCTTCTCTATGCTGATGGCTACTGTTTCCATAAGCGAAGTAGGCCTGCACAAATGCTTTGAAAATTTATATTTGTATTGTCATAGGAAACATCTAGAACATGGTGGCTCAGTGGCTAAGATGCTGAGCTTGTTGATCAGAAAGGTCAGCAGTTTGGCAGTTCAAATCCCTAGCGCCGCATAACAGAGTGTGCTCCTGTTACTTGTCCCAGCTTCTGCCAACCTAGCAGTTCGAAAGCATGTAAAAATGCAAGTAGAAAAATAGGGATCACTTTGGTGGGAAGGTAACAGTGTTCCGTGCACCTTCGGCGATTAATCATGCCAACCACATGACCACAGAGACGTCTTCATATAGTGCTGGCTCTTTGGCTTTATAATTGCTCTAAAAAAGGATCCTAGTATTTTCCAAAAAGTGCCCTAAGTCCCTGATTAAGTGGATGATCAAATGACAAGTTTATTGGTCACATTATGACTATTAGATCCTCACTTTCAATCCTCTAGTTGTTTGAGCAATGAAGCGATGGAGCTCCTTGTAGAAGCTCCCAAAGCAATTATTAAATATTCAAGGCAACATAGCAACAATCATATACCAGCAGCTATTAAACAATTTAAAGATAAAATTTTGATTTGAATTTTGAACCAGATATACCTGCTGTGGTTTCTTTGATTTTAAGGGAGAATATTATTTAATATTGCAGTTAGTCTGTATTAAGATAACCAAGGACACAGTATCAGGGCTGTCTTAATGCATGGGCCTGATGGGCACTTGCCTGTGGGCTCCACAAGCATAGGGGCTCCATACTAATCTGTGTATGTTAACCCTTCAGTGCACCTTGTATCATATAAGTACAGCAACTGTATGGCTTACTGAGTATTGTGTTTTTCAAACCTCGTGTATTGTTCAAATGTTTATCATGCTGATTAGTTGTTGCTGTACAGCATGTTTTTTATGTTTCAACACCGATTTTGTTGGAAGTGCCAATAAAATAAATGTTTAATTTTATCGACCATTTTTACATTTTTATGAGTAGTTATCGTAGGGGTCCCGGTACACTGCTTTGCCCAGGGCCCATAATGCTGTTAAGACAGCCCTGCACAGTATCACTTATGTTGCTGAAAAAAGTCAAGGATTAATCATTAATCTCTCAGATTTAGAGTGGGCACCAATCAGATTCTTCTAGGCGGTCAAGTTGCCCTTTTCTGTTTAACATCCTTGAAGATAATAATTGTTTTGTCTGTGAGGCTTCTTCTTATAAAGGGATAAACACATTGGAATGAAAAACAGATTATCTTAACTTTCCCAAGAATATTTGACCCTGAAGTTAATTGTATTTTGGATGCATTCCTAGTCTTCACAGAGAATAGGAAATGAGATCTTATGGGCCTTTTTCTTAAAATCGAGATCTTCTGTCTATGTAAACAAGAGTGACCTATCAAACCACTTATGCCCATTGCTTTTTCTCTAGGTTCACCTTTGTGAAGTGGAAGGAATGGAGAGGTTTGTGGATCAGGATTCTGTTCTGGATGGTAGTGTCACCCAGCCTGTCCTACTGGCTGTGAAAATGCTGAGAGCTGATGCCAACAAGAATGCCAGGTGCTTGGAACAAACAGAAGAAGAGGCTGAGTACAGCTGGGTTGAACGGAGAAGTCCTAGGTCTTCTGTGACTGTGGCTGTTTCTCTAGAGATATTTCATTACCTGACTAGATATCATTAGATGTTATTGAATCACATAATGCAAAGTCTGTAAGGAAACAATGGATCACATTTCAAATACAGTAAACTGGTACAGGAGACATTTCTAAGTCTTCATGTTAAAAATGTTTTATTAGTTCATGGCAAAATTGAACAAAATGTTCAAAACTGACCCTTCAGATTGGATTTCTCCAAAAATAATGTAGTAACCCCACAAGTATGAGTATTTAAGGCTTTATTACAATTCCCTTGGGGATAAAATAAGGTTATAACATTCTGAAATGCAGGGAAGAGAATAAGAAAGAACCTGTAACCCTTCTGCTTGTCAGGGAACTTCAAAACATTGATGGCAAGTGGGCTGCCGGTTTGATTTTGCCAAGGCAATTATGATACCTTTATCTTATTTTTCTTGAAGTATCTAATCTTGCCAAAGATGAGACTATCCCAAGGTTAAAGTGTATTGAACATGAGAAAGAGCATCACTCTACACAGGTTTCCTAGATCAAAGACAGGACACAGTATAGTGGTTAAAATGCTTATTTCTGTACCGTACACTCAGCCATAACATGGGAATATACAGTAGAGTTCTATGCATGTAAGAAAAATAAGGGTCCACATCACTATCTCCATCTAATTTTCTACAGTGTAACTACCAAAGATACAATAATTTTAAGAGGTTGAGGGGAACATTATTTTCCATTCCCCCTGTTCCTGTGATTTTATTATCAATTAAGGCAATTATAATGTTTAGCCTAATAAAATAAATGATGAATTGCAAAGGTTTTGCCACTTCCATTCATTTCAGAGGCACTTGTGCTGGAAGCCTTCTTGGTGCATTGTCACCTTTGTTAATTAATATTCATGTTGGGGTTTCAGATGCTGTTTGAATTTTTTGCTTCTTGCTACACCCTTGGCAAAGAGGGAAGTGAAAGGGATTTGTGATAGGTTGTTACCAGTTAAAGAATAAATTGTTGGTAAACTGACCTGGGAAATGTCATGTAATGTCATGTATTAAAATAATACACATAGCTCGTACATAATGCTTTTGAATGTTCAAACATTTCACATACAGTGGAACCTCGGGTTGTGAACACCTCTATCCATGACCAAATCGGATGACAACCAAAAATTTTTTGCATCTGGTTGCAAACACATCTTCAGTTGGCGACCAAACACAGCCACGACAATTTTCCCTTCTGGGCCATTTTTTTTTTTTTTGTCCATGCATTCGCAGTCAATCTTGCTTCCGGTCATGATCAAATTGGGTTGCGACCGAAGTCCTGGAACAGATTTCACTCATGACCAGAGGTTCCACTGTATATTTATAGGAGGTTATTGGCTTCTACCCCATACTAGCAAATTTTCTTGAAAACAACATAGTTCACTAATTTCACCTTTGCATGACTTTGTTTCTGGCAGGAATGACTTCCTCAAAGAGATTAAGATTATGTCCAAACTGAAGGATCCCAATATAATCCGGTTGCTGGCTGTGTGCATTACTGATGACCCTCTCTGCATGATTACTGAGTACATGGAAAATGGTGATCTCAACCAGTTTTTGTCTCGTCAGGAACCCCAAAACTTATCAGAGAGTTCCACTCCTCCTGTCAGGTAGAAAATAAGGACTTCCTCAATTCTACCCTGTACAGCTTTTCTTGTGAGCTAGGCCTATTCCACTTTTCAGTTGAAAACCTATCTTAGCTTGGGAATATGTGTTTATGATAAGAGTGTTACAGGGTTTTTTGAGGCTTTAGCTAGAGCCAAAGATGTTGTAATCATCTCTACTACTTATTTTTCCTTGACTTTGGGAAGAGGAGACTTTTCCTTTCCACAACTTTCAGTGGCCTTGGCATATGATTCCATGCTTCATGAATTTTCTGGATAATTAAGCTCACATCTATATTTTGACAATGGAGATACAGCACATTAGAAGATTCTGACTTGGGGATGCTTTTATAAATTTCTTCACTCTCTTCTTATTTGACCTCTGCTAATAGCCAGAGGAAAAGAAGACTGTATCAACTGTTCCATTTGTCACATCCAAAAAAAGAAATTCCTGACATGTAGGAACTACTAAGAGTAAAACTATTGAAAGATCCATTTAGGCACAGCAGAAGCAAAGTCAGCTCTGAAGTTTTCCTGTGAAATCCCACATAGGTAAAACTCCCATTTCACCCCTAGGCCACCCACAGTTCATTATCTACCAGTTACACTGGTACTTTTGTATTGGGAAAACATTCTGAGCCAGCTGATCGCTCCAAGAACTTGGCTTGGTGAACATCTCCTCTCCAGCAGCAGAAGGCTCTCATGCATTCCTTAGCCTTCCCCCCTGCCTAGGAATTTACTAAGCCCCCTCCCATTTCTGTTTGGCAAACTATGAGCTAGAAGTTGATGCAGACAATGATGAAAGTAAGTCAGCTTTGATAGATTATTCCTTATTGTTTGATTGCAAATCCTCATCCAGATGGCTGCTTGTCCTTTAAAAGAAAAGTTGCACTGTTAAGTATGGTGGAAACATAACACCCAGAATTAAACTAGACAATATGTTAATTGTGTACCATGCTGTTCTACTCAAGTTTTAATGCACTTTGTTGTTAAATGCATAGTGCCTAATCTGTCTGGGAATCCTCAGGCCTAAGGAACCTCAAGCTTCCTTAAATTTCTTGTTGTATTAAAATTTCATCCCTAGCCATGAGAGATTTCTATTTTTTTAAAACGAGAGGTAGTCCTTGACATACAGCTATTAACTTAGTGACCATTTGAAATTTCAAAGCCACTGAAAAACTGACTTGTGACTATTTGTCATACTTACAACTAGCATCTCCATGGTCATTTGGATGGTTCACAACTGGTTAAAGACTGTTGCAGTGTCCTGGAGTCATGTGATCACCTTTTGTGGCCTTCTGAAAAGCAAAGCCAATTGGGAAGCTGGATTCACTTAATAACTGTTGCTAACTAAACAACTGCAGTGATTCACTTAAGAACTGTGCAAGAAAGATCGTAAAATGGGGCAAAATTCAATTAACAAATGTCTTTTTTAGCAACATAAATCTTGGGATCAATTGTACTAATAAGTCAAGGACTACCTGTGTGTCCATGAAAGTTTTTTAAGGCAATCATGACTGTAGGGATCTCTAAAGGGCCTGGTGGGAATGATTCTTTCTTCCCCAGTTGTGATGGTTCTGATCTTGACTGGACTGCAATTTATTTACAAACACACGAGTGGAACTTCAACAGAATAATTTATGTATCATCTACTTTAATCTGCAGAAGATTTGACAAACATTCTGAGTGGAAATCCTACTCTTTTATCCTGGGTAACTGACGGTGTACATGGCATGTTTGCTCTTTAAGACTGCTGACAATTACTAAAGGGCCTATTTCTGTTTCTTCTGTCATTCAGTTACGCCAACCTGAAATTAATAGCTATGCAGATTGCTTCCGGCATGAAGTATCTTTCCTCCCTGAATTTTGTTCATCGAGACTTGGCTACACGCAACTGTCTGGTGGGGAAGAATTACACTATCAAGATAGCAGACTTTGGCATGAGCCGCAACCTCTACAGCGGGGACTACTACAGAATCCAGGGCCGGGCAGTGCTCCCTATTCGCTGGATGTCCTGGGAAAGCATTCTTTTGGTGAGCATGTTGCACTTGCTATTATGACTAGAGATTAGTGGAGCTTTTAGCGATAGCCATGAAATAACTGCCCACTAACCTGACAACAGGGCCTACCCCTACTTTCATGCAATCACGCTAAGCATCTTTTTTTTTCTGCTATGATCTCATGATATTGCCTTAATCTCATCACCAGCACATGCTTGAGATGTCTTTAGACCATATTTATCTGTGCCAGTATTAAAGTAGCATTTTCACTCTTATCCTAATGCACATTTAATCATGGACTAGACCACCCATGACTTGTTGGGCCACCATTTCAAAGATATTTCCTGACCCAGAGACAAAACGATCACAGGCATTTAAAAAAAAAATCAGTGGAAGTGACTTCCAACTTCCCATTAAGTTTCCTTGTGGGAAAGGAGCAGTGAATGTCAGAAATTTTTCCTTCCTTCCTTCTTCCCCTCCCCCATTCTTTGTTCTTCTTTCCTCCCTCCCTGGTTCCTTCCTTCTTTCCTTGCTTTCCTCTTACCTCCCTTCCTGTGTACTTTTCTACACAGCAGCTTCTTTTAAAAGTTTCAGCACCAGATGGGGATTGAAAGCTGAATAGATCTATTCCAATTTCCAGAAACATTGGAATAGAAAATCCTTGGAGCTGCTTAATTCTTATGGAAACCATGATTAGCTATGTGTTTTTGATTTTCTCCCCTCTGTTCCTCCAACCAGGGAAAATTCACAACTGCAAGTGATGTGTGGGCTTTTGGTGTTACACTCTGGGAAACCTTCACATTTTGCCGAGAGCAACCATATTCTCAACTATCTGATGAACAAGTAATTGAGAACACCGGAGAATTTTTCAGAAATCAGGGACGACAGGTATGAAAATATATGAATATTTTAGATAGACAGATTTTGGCAGACTCAGAAAATGGAAACATCATTTGATCTGTTGGGGACACTATACAGGTAATCCTTACTTAACAACGGTAATTGGGACCAGAATTTCAATTGCTAAGTGATGTGGTCTGATGAAGCCTGATATCACATGATCACCCCATTTGGCAACAGCAGTTCTAGTTCTTTACAATTACTGTTATTAAGGAATTGTGTGATGTTTTTAAGCACAAAATCTCATGGTCACCATTTGCATCCTCATGCCAATTTCCCCACAGGCTTTTCTTGTTGGAGGTAGCAGTGAAGGTCGCAAATGGTGACCATGTAACCGGAGGATACTGCAAGGTTGCAATGGTGACCTGGGTGCTGAGTGAGTTGGCATTAAGTGAGGACCTCCTGTGTTTTAATATGCAGTTCAGTATCTAGCTATGAATAATTTATGTTCACTTTATTTGCTTGAGTAGGCATGCTTTTTTACTCATGTTATTTTGACACATTTTTGTATGCTGCATTCACTGACTGGTTAAAAAAAGGGGAAAATCCACCAATTTTACCATTCTTCCTATCACCTGGGCTAGAAGGAAAAACTAGCACAACTCTTGTCAAATCCCTATAGTTAAAAAGAAAGGAGATATGACCACCTTTCATTGAAGAGTTAATAACAACAACAGTCCAGTTTTTAAAAATGTGTTTTAAAAAAGGGCCACGTAAAGCAGTGACAATGGGAGGTAGACTGAATGTGTTTGCCTGCAATGTAATGATGCACAATAGGAAAACCAGAGAGCACCACTTGTGCTAGTGCAAGTCAAACACACTACTTTTGATGTCTAACAGTAGAGATTGAGCAGTGGAAGTTTCCTTCTGTGTTGGCTCAGGTTGGGTAGATAGTAACATTATGCATTCTTGCTTTCAAGAGACAGTGTCTTGCCCAAGCTTGATTCTGCAGAGCAGACCAGTATTTAACTCAGAAAAAGAAATATTGCTTGGCAATGTGTTAATAAAATCACTTTTAACCCAACTTGATTTCACTCTGTTGTTTTAAGAATAGAGAGAGGTAGCATCTTACAAACTAACTGAACTCTGTGGAGAAAGGATAAGATGCAAATGTGCAAAATAAATCACCATCACAAAATAAATGAGATCATCTACTATGAATCACATATGCAACTAACATCCCTTAAATGAACAGAAGAGGTTTTAATGTTTTTAAAGAAGGAATTGCTCTGCCTTCCTTCAATATTCACTTTTCTCTCCCTCTCCCCTTTCAGACTTACCTTCCACAGCCTCCATTTTGCCCTGATCCTGTATATAAGCTAATGCTCAACTGTTGGAGACGAGATACCAAAGCTCGGCCTTCCTTCCAAGAAATCCACTGCTTTCTTCAAGAAGCAACCACTTCATAGTGATGCCTTCAAATGCTATAGACCACCCCTCCCCCCCGCCACGTGGCCCTCTCCAAATTATACCCAGAACTGAAGCCACTTCACCTTTCCTTCAATAACACAGCTGGACTCAAATCAACCATCCAAGGACAGATGAGAGAGAAATGGGGATCTGACCAGGTCTGCCACATAAACTCATTCATGGTGCTGTGTTTTGGATTGGTAAAGACTGAAAAAGTTATTTATCTTGTAAATGTTCTAGGTTGTGTGTTTTTTTTTAAATGGAGTTTGTCTGTGAAAGAGAAGAAAATATATTTTTCCTTAAAAAAGGATATGAAAAAAAGCTTGAAAATGGAATTGAGCTGGAAATAGGCACATGGACTTGGAAAGTATTGAAGCAATTGGTAGTGTTTTATGCCACTGCTGTGTGCAAGAACTGTAATTGTGTAAGAGGCAGTAAAAGAGCAGAATATCATACTGGACACAGATTGTGGCTTGGACAATGCTTGCTGAAATCTCAAAAGCCAAAGAAGGTACTGAAATAGATTTTCTGTGATTTAGTACAGGATTTGCTAATACAGAATGGGTTGGGTAAACTGAGAGAAAGTATACAATTTTGTATCATTTAAACACTATGCAGACTTTGCAAAATGTAATTAGAATGCTTTGAGCGAATGTTTGTGTGTTACAAAAATCTGGATGATACAGAATATGTCCCGCTTATAGTCTTAACACATTTCACTTACTGCCCTGTACAGAACAAAGTGCCTTGGCCTCTCTCCTTGGCTCTTAATCTGGATGCTGACAGAAGAGGAGGGATCCAATAAAAGAGAAAAGTTACAATAGGTGACATGTATTAATAGGTAGCAGACATTGTGTCTATGGAGATTCTCAATCATTCAGGTAATGGTTATCCCAAAGATCCTTTTCCAAAAGGCAACTGGACTTTCTTGTTTTTTTCCTTGAAAATGTTTCAGTTCTCATCCAAGAAGTTTCTTCAGAAGTTTTGGAAAAGCACCTTTGGGACACATGCAGACATCTTGAAGATCGACTAAAAGTTCTTTAAATAAAGATGTGCCATTCCTGAGGGAAAGCAGAGTAACAATAAAGCTGTTGATTTTCTTATGCAAAGCAAACTCCATTTGTATGTGCAATCTCACAGTCAAACAGGTTTGGCCAAGACATTTGATAAGAGCATTGGGTAAAGTTTGGCCCAGACAGAGGCACTTCACTTAGTTATATACAAAAACTTGATGCTAGGTAGATTCAGATGCATGTCTTTTGTTCAGAACTTAGGTACTGGAAAAATTAGTCAATTCCTCCCGTGCTGTGTTGCAGTTACCATAACTTTTAACTATATCTTGCTCACTTTCCCTAATGACTTCTGGCTCTTCTAGATTGAATATCTGATCTTGTTTTTAGCTTACAGCAGATACTGCAAGACACAAAGATGGATTTGCTTTTACCTGGTATATAGCCGCAATACCTGCTGCTTTACAGTCATGCTTTTAAATGTCCTAGATGTCTTTTCTCATGGGCTTTATGTCTCTTGGAAGTGCTTTATGTCACACTTGGAAGCCTGTATATAATTCTGATTGCCCCCAAAGAAAGGAGAATATGTCAATAAAGAGCAATGAAATGCAATGAGAATGATCAAAGGAATGGAGCATATGAGAATAAATTAGCATATGTGATGCTTTTTACTCAGGACAGCTTGGGACAAACCAGCCAACACTGCAGTTTAGTTCCTGACCTTCCAGGGGACTATAAGAAACCTTTTGGTGATGTAAGGGAAGGGACTAAATTTGTTTCAGTTATCCCTCCCCCCTCCACAAGGTTTTAGGGATGCTGGTGAAGCAGGACATCTCCAAGAGGCAAACTTCTCCTCCACATCACACAGAGAAATAATTTAAATAGCTATCTGTGGAGCACATTTCAAATTATTTGCATATGTGTGGGGAGAGACCTTCTACTCTCAATTATCCAAATTCCTAAACAAGCAATATCAGGTTAGTTTGAAGATATGGGAATATAGTAGGAGAGAAAAAATGCCCAAAGATCCCCATGTTCCAGTTTTATCACTTTAAAAAAAAAACATTGGTATTTTGCAATATAGTCTTAGGATGCTAGGGCATGAAATTTGGATCTAGTAAATTACAAGCAGGCCATGGGCTTTAAAATGGTCATTATTAAATCATGCATAGTATAAGATTTAAAAAATGTGTACAATTAGGATGTCCAGGTAAACAAAAAGCAAGAATGTTGACACAGGACTGCTGCTAGATCAAACCTCAAAAATCACTGTAATGTGCAGTTAAAGTAGATTTCTTATGTTTTTCTTTTGTATCTATGGAAGAGAGGCTATCAACTGACACAGGTTGAATGGTATTTCAATAGTTATAGTTCACTTTAGATTATGAACCATATTAAGAATAGGTTGATTTGTGCTTCTTGTAATCAAATGTCTTGGATTTCTTCATTGTGAATTTAAGACATTGTGAATATAAATTTCCAAAATTTGGTCATGCAGATCTTTTCATGCTATAGATTTTATATTAAATCAGTGGCTCCTTATTTGTTTGAACACCAAGTTATGATCTGTAGATATGACTTGGACCCATCAGTTAACGGAAGATCAAGAGCATAATAAGGAATTTATGGGCAAGTTGCTTCTTTTACAGACTGTGGGATCAGTAGACCCTGAACAAAGACCAGACTGCCTGAATGACATTGAAAACTATCTAGGTACCAGATAATTATAACAGTATAGTTTAGAAATAATAAAGTAAGTGTCCTTGGAGAGATTAGGCAAAGGATTGCGGGGAGGAGAAATTCTTTTCTGAAACTTCAAGGCTGGCCTGGCCTGACATGTTTTGACTGAGATGAGAAATTATATTTGCAGCACAATTTTATCACATACTGCACAAATGGATTGCTGCTGGAATATATCTCTGTTTTCTTGGCATTAATCTACAAAAGACCTTTAACTCAAGCTTTGCTGGTCTTTTTGGTCAGCTTCTTTAGCTATTTCTTTGATCGTTGATCAAGGACAAGAAAAGTGAAGTGACTAGCCAGTTTCTTTTATCTTGAATGTCTTGAGAGACTCATGTATTCCAATTCTGCTTTTCTGTTTTACTCATTAATGTGTATCTTATAGATGGAAAGTTCTGTACCTATACCTGGCTTCTTCTGCAAATTTTATGCTATTAATTCAATAGCATGTCTTCTTTTTGATTGCTCATTTAAAATGCAGCCATAGGAAATTCTTCCCCTTGTACTTATTTTGGGTGCTCATAAACCATACGAAAATAACTCACTTGTAGAATCAGAACAAGGCTAGGGATAAAATGGAATTTAAATTCCATTTTAAATGTAGGTTAAATGTAGGAAGAAAATGATCTTCATGTCCTGACCATACATATTCCTGACCAAACACTTCTCCTTTGAAAAATTGATATTTCTCCTATTTTATAGATGAATTGGCTAGAGCTTCTAGCTGGGCTTGAACTTCTAATTAGAAGCTGGGCTTGAGCTTCTAACTGGGTTGCAAGCAATAATAATCAGTCCTTTACTTGTCTCTTCAAGAAACAAATGCCAATAAACTCACATTGCTCACAAATAGGAGAATAAGGCAAGAAACAACCCTTTATGGACAATCAAGCTGAAGCTTTGTAAGTAACCCTTTCCCCGAACCCTCAATATAGGAGCATATTTTCATGAATTCATCTATAAAGCTGTATTTAAATCATATTTGCAGTGCAGTTCAAGTAAAACTGGGCAAATACAAATTGTAGAACCTTGAAATAAGTAGTAGTTGTATAAGTTACTACAGTAACTAGTAAATGCAGTGTTTTTACCTATTTTTTTAAAATATTCATTTGCAAAATTTCTGGAAAGTATCACACTAGATCTTGAAGCATAGATCAGCAATCTATAAACTGAAGCATCTACCATTCTTTTTTGTGACATCTGGGCTTTCCCCAAATTATGGTAGCATAGTTTTGAATAGTATTTTTTTAAAAATAATAATTAGACTTGATGTGTTGTTTTATTGTTTCTCTTTATTTTTTTTTTTAATAAATTCCAGACCTCCCATACCTACTCCTACAAAAACTAGAGGGCAAAAAAAAAAAAAAGCCTTTTAAAGAAATGCAGTTTACAAACTGAGAAGGCTACTCATCCTGTGCAAAAGGCAGTGGACAGCTCAGTAAATTCTACAACCATGAGATAATCTATGCTGATTTCCCCCCTCACATTTACAATTATTATCTTGCTGAAACAAATTAATGAATAGATTATAGAAGTCACTGAGTTTATAATATGAACATGGATCACATATTAGGGCACAGTATTGTAATTTCTAGACAGGTCAGACATACTTGTATTTTTATCATTTGTATTTATAATCAAAACACAAGCCAAACTGTTACAATTCAAGGGGAAATGGAAATTCATTCTCTCAATATTTTGTTAAGTTCAGTAACTTTATGCACATCTGTTTAGGAACAATAGTTTTTAAATAAAGATGATATAGTGGACTGTTTTTTAGTGTTTTCCTTTACACAGGTCACAACCACATCACCGAAAACTTTTTCAAGGTTACTAGATAAGTCAGGAGTCAGCCTGTGTGATGCCTGTGGATATTATAACATGTGTCTTCCCTTCTGCAGATCCCAATGTTAAATGATTAGAAATTAAACAGCTAAATTTTCATTATGTCACCTCTCATGGAATAAAGAAGGGGTTCCTGCTTTTGTGAAATACATACTTTTTTCAAGTCTATATTATTTATTTTGAAATGCCATGATTAGATTTAGATTCATGAGGCCATTTACTATACTGTACATTTTGATAAGGTTATTACGGCCCAGGTTTTACTATGGGTAACTTGATATGGGATCTGGCCACAGGTTCCCCTGCTAATATCTGTGTTGAGCTGTCAAAATAACTTTTGACCAGCTCACCTGTCCAAAATTCACATGACAACATTTTTCTTTTGTGATTTGAGAGCCTGGAGCTCTGGAGGGTGGTTGGAGGAGAGCTGGTTCCCATTAGCTGGTACACCACCCGTTGCAGTTCCTCTCTTTTAGGTCCTCCTTCCTCCACAGAGTCCTTGATTTAGGGGACAGGGAGATAGCAACTGTGTCTTGGGGCCTACCCATATACAGGTCTAGCCAGGTTGTTGTTCTTTTTGCTCCCCCTTAAATTGCATTCTTGTCCTTATCAATATCATTTTTGAATCACCCTCTTTTTTGGACTGTTCAGTTATAACCTCAAAGGAGGTAAAATCTGTACAATTGGCCCACCAATTTCTGTGTGGTATTAGGAAACTCAAATCTCCCCTCCACTGAACTTTAAAGATAAAAAGAAAGTAAAAACAAAATTGAATGGCAGCAAAACATATAGAAAGTTCATCCACCAACGTGCAGCCATCTGCAGGCTCTACTCTACCATGGGATCCCCAAGCTAGATGACAAAACTACATTTTAAGGGTCTTCTTGAGGTCCAAAAGGGGTGGGGCCACCCTCAGCTCAAGGGGAATGATTTTTTACAGGGTGGAAGCTAGGGAAGTGTTTATATATGTGTGTGTGTGTGCGTGTGTGTGATGCATACTGACATACAAATGCACAATATGTATTAGACAAGTGAATGAGTTGAACTAATCTCTCTACTACAGGAGGATGCTAGTCATGTCCCTTTATTTCTAGGAAGTGTAGGTGTCATGGTTAATCTAGGCTGAAAATGGTAGATAACAGACATTTATTGCAAATTAAAAATTTGGTATTTTTAAAAAATATGTCCAATAATAAATTATAGGCTTTTTCTTTTATTAATTCTTTGGAAAGTCCTATTTCATGGTATTTCTATCAAATCATTGACTTATAAACAAGAGCGTTTGTTCTTTCTGTCCTGAATTCAGTTTTTGCTGTTGCTCTTCTGTTGGTTAAAGAGAAGCTTTTCAGAAAGCTGTGTCTGACTTTGCTTCTCCATTGGAATAGGAGGAAGAGATTTCCCTTGAATGATAATTGCTAAGAGAAACCGCAGAGTTCAGGGAAAGCAAGGCTGTGACTGGGGGAGTTAAAATAAAGAACTGCCTGCCATTCAAGGAATGCAGAGGAGAGCAGAATGGGTGAGATAGTGGCCTCATGCTTCCCAAATGTCCCATATAGCATTAACTAGTTTGGAGCTGAGAGAAGTTTTTTTTCCCTTTTAAAATGACTCACCCTGATAGCTTCATGGAAACATATTGTCTATTTCCGTCATATATTGAAGCAGTGGGACAAAATTTCTCTGGAAATAAGCATGCTCTTGTCTCCAGTAACTTCCTTAAGGGTTGCAAAATAAATGCAGCACATGAACGAAAGAAAGTGGCAATCACTGCTGCTTTCCCATTGCCATCCTCAAGCCATCTATTGAAATTAGCAATAGTCTTGAATACCTATGGATTTTATCAATAAATTTAGATTTTGTGAAATTATTCAAGATTGATTTATTGAGCTTCTAGTTTGTTAACAGAATGGTAAAGCCAGGCATAAATAAATCAATATTTTGAGGTATAATTTTTGTGTAAGTCCAGTCAAGTCAACAATTCTATTGTTTTCTTCTATTTCTTTGCACGGTTCATTTAAGAAGGCATTCTTATCTCTTCCAGCTATTCTCTGGAATTCTGCATTCAGCTGGGTGTATCTTTCTCTTTCTCTCTTGCCTTTCGCTTCCCTTCTTTCCTCAGGTATTTGTAATGCTTCCTCAGACAGCCATTTTGCTTTCTTGCATTTCTTTTCTTTTTTTATAAAAACTTTATTTGGGTTTTCACAAAACATAATACAAGCACAATTTCTTTTTTTGAGAATAGCATGGTCCCAGGTTATCACTTCTCCATACAGACACAAATGCAATTTCATATTCATCTTTGTGTTCTATTCCATATCTTATTACTATTTTAACATTTTCTCAATAATTTTTCATTTTCTCAATCTTACTTTTAATTATCTCATTCCTTCCTAAATTCAATTATACATATCTTTTTCTAAGTTTCAACATCTTTCTAGTCATTATACTTTTGTTTCAATTTCATATTTTCTTTTCTCATTCAACAAAATTTTTCCCTGTAGTTACTAATTGCAGTATGACACCTTTGTATCTTTTAATTTTTATGCATTCAATTCTTATTTAAACTTTACAATGATAACATTCAATATAATACATAACTTCCAGTCGAATTCTGCTTAGTACATTCTTAAAATACCCACTAAGTTCTCAAAGAGAATATATACATATAAAGCAATAATAAATAAAATACTTATTCTATTCCAATTCAGCTCTATGATTAATGTTAGTTATAATCTTTAACATCTTTAACATTTCTTTTCAATAGGGTATCATACTTCTAGGAACACTTATAATATTTCCATAATTTTTTCATGTTTCTTTCATATTTCTCTTCACTTAAATTTTTATAACACATTTATAATAATTAAAATGTTCCCCTCCTTTCCTAATTTCATTCTCTCATTCTCTTTATTTCATTGATTTATTAAACATTCCATTACATTACAATGAGTATTTTATCTATCATTTTAATCGCACTTGTTTCATATTTTCAAAGTTCATTTTTATTTCTAATATAACAATACTATCTTATGTACCCTTGCAGAATCCCCCTTTCAGTTAAGTTTTCACCCATTATCTCTGTGTCTTCTAAATAGGCTTCTACTCTTAATCTTTGTACGTTTTCCCTGTTTCTCTATATCCTGTTTCTGTCCTTTATAATTTCTTTTCCTTTCCCTCTTCCCCCTTTTCTTCTCCCTTCCTTTTTTGACCCTTCTCTCTCTAATTCTGATTCTCTCTTCTGTAATCCTCTCTTCTGCTTCTTCCTAATGTTGTAATTACTTTTCAAACTGTTCTTTTTTTGGATTGTTTTTTCAAATCTTAAATTTTTCACTCTCTTTCCCCCCTTTACTTTCTTTTCCCCACATAGAAATACTTGGTCATTGAAGATGGCTTCTTCTTTGTCCTGCCCTTCTTGTTCTACAGGCATTTCTTCTTGTTTCTCATAGTTCAGGGTCTCCATTTCTAAAAATTGAAATACGAAGCCAAAAAAACCTCTTCCTTCTTGTGCATCTTTTTTCTGTTTTTTAAGTTTCATTCTCAATTCTTCCAAGAGTGATACCATTTTAAAAACTTTTAAACAACCATCTGATTAATTTTAGTCCTTTAGACCCCAATAGCCAAAAATCCAAAAATCACCAAGCAATCCAAAAAATCCAAAGCTGTTTCTTCTTGCTTCTTTTTTCTACTTTCTCTTCCTGGGGTTCTCTTATCTTGTTACAAAGTTTTAGTTAAAATGTATCTTTTAGGAATCTTGTTAAAGTTTCACTGTTAATTCCTTTCATTTCTAGGTGGTCTCCTTCATTTTTCCAGATCCCACCCTTTTGGTTTTTTTTTCTTTTTTTAAAGGTTTTTGAGAATCCAGAAATCTTTATTATCCCTTTGACATTTTATTTTCAGCTTAAATACCTGTTAATGTCAAAGTGGATTTTTGCTGGTTTCTTGCTTAAATCTCTCCTCGCCCCTGCTGGCAGTCTCCTTCCTTTTCACCACCTCTGCGGGGTGGCTTAGTCCCGAAACCAGCCAGCTCAGGGCACTCCAGCGGCGAGCACAGATCGAAACTGTGCACGATCGCAGATTTCAGTCTGTCGCCGAAGAAGCTCAAACTGGAAGTCTGCATTTCTTTTTGGGGGGGGGGGATAGTTTTAGTTGCTACCTCTTGTACAATGTTGTGAACCTCCGTCCATAGTTCTTCAGGCGCTCTGACTATCAGATCTAATTCCTTAAATCTATTTGTCACCTCTACTGTATATTCATCAGGGATATGATTAAGTTGATACCTGAGTAGCCTGGTGCTTTTCCCTTTCTTCAATTTAAGCTTAAATTTTACAGTGAGAAACTCATGATCTGAGCCGCAGTCAGCCCCTGGTCTTGTTTTTACTGACTGTATAGAGCTTCTCCATCTTTGGCTGACGAGCACATAGTCAGTCTGATTTCTGTGTTGACTGTCTGGTGATGTCCATGTGTAGAGTCATCTCTTGGGTTGTGGAAAAAGTGTTTGCTATGACCACTGTTTTCTCTTGATTAAATTTTATGAACCTGTGCCCTGATTCTTTTTGTATTCCAAGGCCAAACTTGCCTATTATTCCAGCTATTTTTTGGCTTCCTACTTTAGCATTCCAATACCCCATGATGATAAGGACATCATTTTTTGGTGTTAATTCTAGAAGATGTCGCAGGGCTTCATGGAACCGGTCAACTTCATCCTCTTCAGCACCAGTGGTTGGGGCATAGACATTGACTACTGTGATGTTGAATGGTTTGCCTTGGATTCGAACTGAGATCATTCTATTATTTTGGGGATGGTATCCCAGTACTGCTTTTCCTACTCTTTTATTGACTATGAGGGCTATTTTCTTCATGACAAAGATACTGGAGTGGGTTGTCATTTCCTTCTCTAGTGGATCATATTTTGTCAGAACTCTCTGCTATGACCTGTCCGTCTTGGGTGGCCCTGCACAGCATAGCTCATAGCTTCATTGAGCTATGCAAGCCCCTTTGCCATGAGAAGGCATGAAGGTGAAGGAGAAGGGTAAACTAGTCTTCACCAATCTCCTAGTTTTGATCACTGCACCAACTGCCTGACATTAAATGTAATCATTTAAGGGCAGCTTGGATTCTATCTTATTTTTTAATCCAATAAATGGATCAAGCAATCAATAGTGCAATCATAGTGGCCATAATATTATTGCAAAATTAATAAATCCTATACTTAAAATACATTTCTTAGATATCAAAAGACCAAAAACTTGCCCCAAATCTTTAAAATTGTTTCTAAAGACCCTGAAAGTAGAAAATTGGGCAGAGGGGGCTTATTTTACAAATAGTCTGGACCAGGAAGGTCTGCTTCTTATTGATACAGTACTAGTTTCATCTCAGCCAAGGAAACTTCAAATTTAAGAAAGAAAAAAAAATTTCCTGGGCATTTTTACCATATTACTCCCATGATCTATTTCTTCAAAAGCAGGTAGAATCCAGGTACAAGGAAATTTATCTCTGCAGAACTAATTCCTGACAGGCCAAGAATACATAGAATATGCTATGGGCCACACAGTATTCACCAGTGGTGGGATTCAAATATTTTTACCACCAGTTCGGTGGGCGTGGCTTGGTGGGCACGCTTTGTGTGCATACACACACGTTGCATACATGCGCACTCCAAACGCACACTTTGTGCAGGCGCAGAGGCATTTGTGCAGGTGCAGAGGTGTTCTAATTCACTTCCTGCAAGCCTGCACGATCACGGTAGCTTCAGCAGCTGCCGTGCAACATTCTTCTGTGCCACGCAAAGTAGCTGCGCTTCAAATTCAAAGGATAAAGGTGAGTATGGGAGCCTGGGCAGGTGGGCGGGCCCAACAGCAGAGCGGTGGAGAGAACCAGCTCTATCTCCACTGCTCATTGCTGCTACTAGTAGAATACCACCAGTAGAATACCACCACTGGTATTCATCCTTCAAAAACAAAAAAGAAAGTTTAGAAGAATTCAGAAGTATTCCTATTATTCATACGGGAGAATATATTGTATATAACCCAGAGATGAATTGTTGGATTACTAATGTTACTTAGTTTGAGAATTGTAATTTACAATATGCAAGGGAGATTTTTCTCTGTACTTGGTTTTATTTGTATAAACATATGGCAGTTCCCAGGACTGTTTCTCAAAACCATATTAATGAACATTCCTCCATTCTACAAGTCAGCAGAAAAACAAGACAACATAATTTGGGACAGAGACTTTAACCACCTTTTTAGTTTTCTGAGCAATAAGTGTCCAGTGTAGAGATTTGGCTGCCTATACAGTAGCACTATTTTATAATATAATTTAACATGGCCACTTTGGTCTGGTGGTTCATGTACCAGGCTAGAAAAAGAGACTGTGTGTTTTAATCCCATTTTAGGCATAAAAACCAGCTAGGTGACTTTGAATTAATCAGTCCAATCCACCTCACAGGGTTGTTGTGAGGAAAATAGGAGGAGAAAGGTATGTTGGCTCCCTTGAGTTTTTTAAAGCCAGGAGATAGACGGACAGACAGACAGACAGATACCAACAATCCTATGTCCCAAAAGGAGTGGAAGAGAATGAAGCTTGAAGTTACTCACTTAATGCCCTCAAAGAATTTCTTTTCACTTCATACTGGACTTGTCCTCTGCTGACCAGCCTGCCATTTGGGCACTTCTTTACTGGTCCTCCCATCACTTGGGCTAAGAAGGGGAAATCAGTAGAACTTTGCTCAAATTCAACCCCTCTCCCCAATAACTCAGGGTGGCAACTGGCTAGTCCACAGTAGAGTGTATCCCTCAGAATATATGCTGAAAGCCAGAGATGATATTCAGCAGGTTCTGACCAGTTCTGGACAACCAGTAGCAGAAATTTTGATTAGTTCAGAGGACCGGCAAATCCCACCTCTGACTGGAGATTTTACAGTATCCTTCCCTTGCCATGCCCACCAAGCCATGCCCAGAGCCGGTAGTAAAAAAAATTGAATCCCAAACCCCGCCTTGTCGCTGACTGGTTTGCATGGTGTTTTCATTTTGCACTGTATTTGACTTTGTATGTTTGAATTCAAAGCGGTTTTTTTTTATTTTATTCTGTTTTATTGTAATCAGCACAGAGAGTTTGGCAACTGGGCAGTCTAATGTGTTTAACAAATAAATAGGAGCCAGCAATACAGATCTTTCTCAATTTAAATTGATTGTCAACTTTTTCCCTACACCCTTATCCAGAGGTGGTATTCAGCAGGAGAACACAGTAGCGGACATTTTGAGTAGTCTGGAGAACCAGCAAATACCACCTGTGTGACTGGAGATTTTACAGTATCCTTCTCCTGCCACACTCACCAAGGCACGCCCACAGAACCCGTAGTAAAAAAAAAATTGAATCCCACCACTGCCCTTATCCCTCGTAAACCAACAAGCGTGGTTAGTTTAGTCGTGTGTATAAGAACCCATATAAAGCTTGTCAGTGTTTGTGAGCAAACGCTTCTATGGAAATCAAAGGTCCCGTTTTCCCTGCAGCCCAGGCCAAAATGGCCTTGAAGTGACTGAAGGTGATGGGGCATGGTGCAACAGCCCACACAACCAAGAGAAGCTCAACAACTGCCAACCACTGACTGCATCATCAAGGTAGTGTTTAATCAGAGCTGGACTGGGGAATTCTCAAAGTTGAGACCCACCCATCTTAAAGTTGTCAACTCTATGATTGACAACCAACCTCGATTGTGAATGAAGTAATTTGTTCAAGTCAAGCCTTGTATTTATTGGGAGGAATGTTTCATGAGGGATGAGTCCCCCAATAAGCTCAGGAGGATTCAGGCAACCCTACCACCTTTGCAATTGGGCTTTCTAGCTGGCTCTGGAAAGCTTCTGCCTTGACTTTGATTTGCCTAAGTGGGACAGGGAGACACGTTCCTTCCAAACAGGGAGGCCATCTTGAACTGAGCGGTCTACCAATCCACGATCCACGAATTCCTTCAGGCCCCCTTAAAGCTAGGTTCAATTCCGTGAATGTCGTGAAATTCAAACGGTATTAATTTCTGAGTATATTCCAGGCCTGGATTCGAAGCCTTCGAATCGAAAGCCTTGGTTTTCAAGAGCCAATCATCTCTTTCAATGGCTCTGGGAATAGCCGAAGTCTCGGAACAAGGCAGGTCGATTAAGTCGACTGAATCGGCTCATTTATCCCTCCTCACTCATACGCATCACCCTCATTCTTTACCTTAGCCGCCTTTCGCGCCTTCTTAGAGCAGAGCCCTCGCTATTTATTTACATCGCCCTTTGCATTGCCTCCGCCCAATGACAAGCTCACCACCCGGGGCATTAACGTTCTTCCGCCCTCCCAACGGCTGCGGACGAAGCGAAAGGGCTGAGTTTTCCCCAGTCCCGCCTTTCCATCGTCGGGCTACTCTCACGCCACCGCCCCGTTTCCCCATTTGCTTCAGACCTTCCTCCGGACCGGCGGGGCGGGGAGATGGCCGCCAATCTGAGCCAGCGAGGAGTTGCTCAGGGGCGAGGCCTTGCTTGCTGAGAAGGAAGCCTTGGACACCCGGAATGAAATAGCCCGTCCCGGCGTCTCCGCCTTCCTTTTCGATCGAGCCTCTTGACTTACGATCCTTACGGCTATGCAAAGGGTAGCCATCGTCACCGGCGCCACCAGGTGAGAACGGATCGCTGAGATAAAGCCTGGGGGGGAAAAAGAAAAAAAGAAAACAAAAGGGGGGGGGGGGACCGGCGGAATTTAATCTATTTATGCCAGTTAATTTGAAAGGAGGTGCCGGTCCCATCGAAGACGATCCGGCAGGAATAGCATGCTTCGATCCGGTGTATTGATGAACCTTGTGGGTAAAAGCGTAGGCTCGGTGGGAACTTGAAAATATTCTACTCTGTTGAATTGTGTCCAGGCTACATTTTGGTACATTCTTTTAATATTTTAATTTTTTGTTGACTGGCTTTTAAGAACAAGCTGCTTTGTGCTCAACCATCCTCTTGAAAGTTCGGTAAAGTGAAGGGGGCTCTGTAGGACAAGGGATAAATGCGGTGAAACAGAATTGAATTGTATATATCAGTCTAATAAAGGATGCCTTGCTATCCGTTCTTGTCAGCTAGCCTAATATCTTTGCATCCCTTAACAAAAAGCAGGGCAAAGGCAGATCAAGTATCTAAATCCTTTCATTGGTGGAAAGGCAAGGAACATGAATATTCTGTTCTAGCTGTCAGTCAGTAAAATGTCAAGCTTGATAAATAACTGGATCTTAAAAGAAGCAATCAGATAGTTGCAGTTTTGTGAAGAAACATTAAAGTATCTGGGTGTTTTTCTACGTGATAAAAGTTTTCTTTCCAAAAGACTGGACAAAAAAGAAACTCCTCTGAATACTGTAACTTGGAGCCGCCAAATTAAGTAGACGATTTAAATAGTTAAGCAAACGATTTAAGGCCAATAAAACAATGCTTTTTCAAAGTGCACAACTCAATTACCATATTTGCCACCACCTAGACAACTAGTTAAATTAAGGGTTCAGAGAGTTTTCTTTCCCAGGATGCACTTAAAAGTCTCACTGAGGTCTCTCTGTGAGGGATAAGGGGATTCAGTAAATTACCTTTAAAAGAAATCTCTTCATGCTTTAGAGGGCAATATTTTGGAGCCTTTGCAATTTTAGTTTTGAAATTGGGCAAGGCAGAATGGTTGCAACTTATTCTATAAATGCAGGCTACTTTGGAGTAGGTGAATATGCCTTGCTAGAAGATTTCATAACCAATAAGGCAGTTCCGGCCCCATGTTTTGAAGCCGTTTTGCCTACAGTGTATTGAACTTGCTCCTTAGAGCAAGACCTGTGCAAAGCAAGAAAGCAGATCTGTCTGTATACTCTCATTCCAGGTTCCTCTTTTCCAGAACCACAAATCCATAAATCCGCTCATGTCATCCATGCCAGTCTGATATGGATTGGTGATTTGCTTTTTTAATTGTAGTCTCTTTGGCAAGGAAATTTTGTTGACTTATATTTGAAATGTGGTAGATGGCTTATCTTGGACTATTTGGATTTTAGCATCCTCCTTACCAAACTTTTTTTTTTTTTTTGCTTCTGGAATGACACAGCGATATTTCTTGAATATTACTGGTGCTAACTGTCTGTGTAGATTCTCAGTCATCCAGGTTATTAGGTTCACTTCTAAAGTTAAAACTGAAGAAGCTTCTTGGATAAGAAGGGAAATGTTTTTGAAGAAAAAGCCAAGAAAGACCAGCTGCCTTTTGGAAAAAGCTCTTTTGGGATTATTGATGCTAATATATCCCACAATTAATTATTCCTCTCTAGCTCTAACAACCATAACAGATAACAGATAATCAGAATTGGAAGGGACCTTGTAGGTCTTCTAGTCCAACCCTCTGCCCAAGCAGGAGACCTTATTTCTGACAAGTGGCAGTCCAATCTCTTCTTGAAAGTCTCAACTGATGGCGCTCCCACAATTTCCGAGGGCAACTTCTGTTCCATTGGTTGATTGTTCTCACTGTCAGAAAGTTTCTCCTTATTTCCAGGTTAAAATTCTCCTTGCTCAGTTTCCATCCATTATTCCTTGTCTGGTCTTCAAGTGCTTTAGAAAATAGCTTGACCCCTTCCTCCCTGTGGCAGCCCTTCAAATATTGGAAGACTGCTATGATGTCTCCCCTGGTCCTTCTCTTCACTAGACTAACCAAGCCCAGTTCCTGTAACCATTCTTCATTTGTTTTAGTCTCCAGTCCTCCTAATCATCCTGGTTGCTCTTTTCTGTACTTTTTCTAGAGCCTCAACATCTTTTTTATAATGTGGTGACAAAACTGGATGCAGTACTTTAGGTGTGGTCTTACTAAGGCTTTATAGAGTGGTATAAGATCTCAGTTGTATCCCTCTGTTGATGCAATTTAGGATTGCATTAGCTTTTTTGGCTGCTGCTGCACACTGCTGGTTTGTATTTAACTGGTTGTCCAGTAAGACTCCAAGATCCCTCTCACAGTTACTGCTGTCGAGCCTGGTTTCACCCAATCTATATGTGTAGTTTTGCTTTTTCTTGCCTAAGTGTAATACTTAATTTTTCTCTCCACTGAATTTCATTTTGTTAACCATCTATATGTTTGTCATGCTGTTGCATCTATCCGTATTTCTAATAATATCCAGTTGTTTGGATAATGAACCAATAGTCTTCTATCAAATATATAATGGCAGATAAATCTTTTGTGCAAGTCTGTTGGATCTGTACTAAAAAAATCAGGTTATCTCTTATAAATAAGTTTTTTTTCATTATAATGATGTCCTACCTTCCCAACATTAACATCATATCTATCCAATTAATGGTAGTGAGATTATTTCACAGGAAAGAACAGGGATGCACTATAAGTCGAATCCCTTTCCAAGATCCTCTTTAGCATGCTAAATGAAGTCATTGAAGACAAAGCAAAGCCACTTTCTGTCCACCAGTGAAGAAATGTTTCAGGGTCTTCTGGTTCACTGTTCCTACTCTCGTGTATCTTAGTACAATTAATTTATAAAATCTCTTTTAACATCTATAGGAAAATCACTTTGGCATTTATGGAATGCATACATTTACAGAGAGATACTGGGGAATATATTTTCTCAACTGTTGCATAATGAACTTCATAGGGTGTTGATAGTGATACTCTATGACAGGCCTTAACTGTATGTTGTTATTCTTGCAGTGGGATTGGTTCTGCGCTGTGTGAACGTCTGCTCGAGGAAGATGAAAACATCCATATTTGTTTAGCCTGCAGAAACATGGACAAAGCCAATGCCACCCGTGACAACTTATTATCATCCTTCCCCCGTGCACACATCAGCATTGTTAAAATAGATGTTGGCAGGCTGGAATCTGTCCTACATGCAGCTCAAGAAATAAAGATGAGGTATGGGGAGGAGAATAGCACTTGGATGAGTAGCTAGAAGCTGTCTATAGGAAAGAATGTGTAGCTCAGGAAGTTCTGTTCAAATGGATTTATAAGTCATACTGTTACTGCATATTTCTACAATAAGTTAATCTTGAAAATTTTTTCAAGAAGTAGCTATATTAAGGACAGGGGTGGGATTCAAATTTCTTAACAACTGGTTCTGTGGGCATGGCCTAATTTGTGGATGTGGCTTGGTGGTCATGTGACTGGGTAACGTGGCTTGTGGTTGCCTGACTGCCTGGGTGTGGCTTGGTGGTCACGTGACTGGCTGGGTCAAAAGATAGAAATTCACTTTAACAATGCTCTTGGAGCGGGGTTGGACTAGATGACCCCTGAGGTTCCTTCCAGCCCTGGATAGCTGTGCTGTTTCAAAGCATCCTCTGAAGCTGCGTTTATTGCCAGGGTTTGTGGTCTTTCCTTCGTCTCCTTTTTCTTTCCCTCCCTCCCTCTATCCATTCATCCATCCATCCATATCTCATTCACATTCCTTTCCCTTCCCTCTTTCTCCCATCCCTCCATCTTTCTTCTTCCTTTTTAGAGAAAGAAAGAAAGAAAGAAAGAAAGAAAGAAAGAAAGAGCTACCATGCAACTCTATGCTATTCATGGTATATTTTCAGCTGGTACCTCCTTCTATTTAAACCAGGGGTCCCCAAACTTGGCAACTTTTAAGGCTTGTGGACTTCAAGCCCCAGAATTCTCCAGCCAGCATAGCTGGCTCGGAATTCTGGCAATTGAAGTCTACAAGTCTTAAAGTTGCCAAGTTTGAAGACCTCTGAGTTAAACCTTAGGACAAAACCCAGATATTTAAAGCCATTAAACATCTTGGTCTAATCTTGAAACTTTTTGCATACTTGTACTTAAACAGAAAGAATTGGCTTCAATTCCAAAGCTACTTTTTATGAAGACCAAGTCAAGAAAAGGAGATTGGAAACAAAGGAAAGGTTAACCTTCTCATTCTTTCTAACCCTTTCTAAATGGCAAGTAGAAGTGAGCCTTTCTACCTGCCATTTTATTACCAAGAATTTACCACCATCTTCAAATGAAATAGTTGTCATCCAACAACAAAAACATAAGTTTGCAAACTATCTGAATAGTAACAGAGCACATAATTTGGAATGTTAAATTTCGAACAACAAAGTGGAAGAGGGAAAATATTTGTGAGAAATATTTATATGTGTTTTTTGCTTGTCAAACCTAAAAGGCCATTGGACACTCCATAAAGGTTGTGACAGCAATAGAAGTAATGAAGCAGCAGCTAGGCAAACTGCTGAATAGTCTGAATTATGCTTTGGAAATTGTGTAATGTATGCTCTGAAATTGAGCAAATGAATGAGGGAAGATTTAAATGAGGTAAGATTTAATATCTAAAGGTAAGATGTTCTCTACAAAATCCACTCTGAACTTACCACACTAATCCTGGCATGAAAAAGCAGAGCAACTTACTAGCTTTGAAGAGGATATGGAACAAAGAAAGAAGATTGGCTCCAACAGTTTTAGGAGATTGCATAGTTTTGTTTACGTGGAACATTCCCAAGGCAGTAATTAATACTGTAGTAGCTCCAAATGTTCTTTTGGCTAAACACTGAATCCAGGCATACTGGATGGCTAGATGCTCCCAGGAGGCTGCAGGGAGGCCTCCTAGGCCCAAAATGGGGCCTAGCAAACCTCCTTGGAGCCTCCTCGGAGCAAAAGCAGAGTGGGAGGGTGGCGTTTTTGGCCTAGCAAGTCTCCCTGGAGTCTCCTGAGAGCAAAAACGGGGCAGCGCCAGACTCCCCTACACTGTGTTTTCAGTGTAGCAAACCTCCCTGGAATCTCCTAGGAGCAAAAGCAGGGGGGCAGCGCCGGACCCCCCCCATGCCCTGTTTTTGCTCCCAGGAGGCTACCCTACAGTTACCTGAAAGCCTGATGGGCCTTGTGGGGACTCCGGAGAGGGGAGGGGATCTGGTTCACCCGAACTGTCCTGAACCTGTAAAATCCCACTCCTGATTAAGAATACCACTCATCTTTTTTTTCAAAGCAGACCAAAACATTTGATAGCAGAAACAAATAGAGAACCAGCCACAGAACAACAGTGAAAGGAAGCAATAGAGTCCTTGCACTAATTCTTCGACAAACAACTGAGAACCTTTGAGTAGCAAAAAAAACAACGGAAAGATGGGAAAAAGGCATTGTGAGGGAAGGGCATAGCTACAAAGCATGCTTTTTGCTGATCCCTGCAGTGGCAACTACTACTAATTTTACTTCTATGGTCTAGAAGCTTTAGCAGTAGTTTGTTCTAATGTAAAATGACTGGTGTTGATTTTTTCCTCACTCCACTGACCTAGGATGCTTTTCTTATACAGTTTATTTATTTATTTAGCGTATGGCAAATACATGGACTTAATAGTGGTTCAAATGTTAATGTCCAGTCCACCCATCCATTCAAGAACAGGGTGGTCTATACCAGTGTAAGCTCTTGATGGACATTTGGACCCAATGTGATGGATATTTTGTTGAGGAGCACTACAGATCTTATGCAGTATGAATTATGGAATATGCAAAAATTGATGCCATAGTTATAACTGCAGAGTTATTAATCCAAGTTTTTCTTAATCTGTATTGGAACAATAACAAAGATCATTGTGCTTATATAGTATGTGAGTAAATAGATAATTTGAATATCCTTCAGAAATGTTGAAGTTCATCCTCATCAGTGCCAATAAGAAAATCTAATGGTAAAGTATCGTAAGAATAATAATCCCACTACTTAATGGCTAAACGTGTCCTTGTACAGTTGGCAAAATCAAGTAGTAAAACTTTTCCTGGATTCTTCGGGCATATATGTTTAAATACTCTGTTAAGAAAAGAAAACTAATTTTCTTAAATGTGAATACAAAGCAAGGAGGTGGTTTTTTGTTTTGGTCTTCCTGCTCAGGGAGAGATCATTCTGAGATCAGCCTTCTGGTTTCTCCATTTAACAGTTCATAAATATGAACATTTAGCCCAGAACTACCACTTGGAGGAAGATAGAGTGTTATTAGTTATTACATATTGACATATTACATTTTAAGATTAGTTATGCATTTAAGCCTTTCAAGTTAAATTATGCAACTAAGAGGGTTTTTGTTTTTGGCAAGGCATTTTGTTCCTGTTTCTTCTTGCAATAACCATGTGTTACCTTCATTGTATAGATTTCATAGATTGGATTATCTCTTCTTGAATGCTGGGATCATGGTCAATCCACGTATCAGTTTCTGGGCATTTTTACGTGGCCTCTTCTCCAGGTATAATATTTCCCTACCTAAACAGAGAAACAGAATGATCATAGGCATTAAAAAAAATCAGTGGGAGTTACTTACAAATTCACATTTCCTTGTGGGAAATGTAGAGTGAGTGTCAGAAATCTTCCTTCCTTCCTTCCTTCCTTCCTTCCTTCCTTCCTTCCTTCTTTCCCTATATCTACTCCTCAGCTTACAATTTAAAAAATACATTACAATGCAAGACATTAAACATTTTAAAATAAAAAATAATACAAACATCTCAAATAAATATACATAGCAGCCAAGGTACTTGGCCAATTAGCAATACAGCCAGGAACTCTTGTCACATTCGGCACTCTAAGCTTAGGAACATGGGCAGGTCTTTGGAGCCTTATGAAAGGCTAACAGGGTTGGGGCCATTCTTGTCTCTGAAGGGAGAATGTTCCATAGAGCAGGGGGCGTTGTGGAGAAAGCTCATCATCTAGTCACCTCCATGGCAGTGCAGTGGCTCAGCAATGAAGACGCTGGGCTTGGCTGACAGCCCAGGTTTGAGACCCAAGCATCGCACAATAGGGTGAGCTCATATCTTCACCCTAGCTCCTACTAACCTAATAGATAAATAGGTATCACTTTGGTGGGAAAGTAACAGCACTCTCTGATATCAAGCTGGCTACATGACTGCAGAAAAGTTTTTGGAAAGCTCTGGCTCAATGCCCCCGAAAATGGAGGTGAGTACCACCCCCTAGAGCAGCTGTTAGCAAAGTAAAAACCTCAAGGACTCCTTTACCTTTATCTAATCCCCACCAGCCAACACTCTGGCTAATGAGATTTGCAGCATGCCCATTCTGATAGATTGAGTTGGCGGGTGGAGACTCTTGGAAAAACCAATCCCTCAGATACTCCAGTCCCAAGACATGTAGGGCTTTAAAGATGACAACTAATCCCTTGAATTGCAGCCAGAAGCATATCAGTAACCAGTGCAGCTCTCATAAAAATGATGTTACGTGTGCCATATAAAATGGAGGAATGGATACAATGGATATTTCAGTAAAGAGTAGCAAATAGATAAATTTACCAGGGTCGGAGCCTGGTCTTACTCTTTACCCATGCAGATTTTCTCCTGTGTTAAAAACATTAAAGCCACACAAGAGTTATGAATTTGCCTTCTTGGAACCAGATCCATGAGGTGTGCCACCCCTTTCTACTTTGTAGAGAGCAGAATCTAATTCCTGGCCACTCACATGCTTTTCTTTGTCCTTTCTTTTGTGCAATAGTGCTAGAGAATATATATCCAATAGGATTTTTGGGACATCCATGAATTAGGAGCTCTCTTTCCAAGTTTTAAAATTACTTTCTACCTTTCACAGCTTAGACATAAAATTTGCTTATATTCTGGTGGCAGAAATTTAAAAGCCTTGACTTAAAGAAAGCGCAAGACTACTATCTGTTTTGTTCTTCTCATCATATGCACTGTAGCTTTCTTCTAATTTCATTTGTCAGGGTGACCATTGTTGCCTGATACGTTGGTTGAAGTTTATCACATTCAGTCCAAACCAGTTTTTGGACAAAAAGAGGCTTCAGAAAGAAAACCGAACACTGCATTATTGTGCCAGTGGCAAGTATTTTCAACCAAATTAGCCATGCTGTAGGAAAAAGAAGCTTGGGTCACATTGAAAATATAGAGGCACTGCTTTTTACATAGGTTTAAGAGAAAGTGGTCAAGGATCAACCATTTATACTGCCAAACGGAACACATGCTGCTTTTCAACAGCAATTTCAATAGGGGACACTAGCAAATTGTATGTTACAGAAAAAAACTAGAACTCATGGCTCACTTTTGGTTATTTTCATTGAGGTCTCGGAGAACATCTAAAACTTTACTGGAGATTGCTGATGGTCAAATTTAAGAATTCTAGACTTCTACGGTTTTCAAATGAAACTTGATTTCAAGTTAAGGATTCTGCCAATTCTCACAATAACAAAAAGAAAAATCAGAGCTCTACACAAATGCTTAATGGCAAGGAAATGATATTTTTGGTAAACATTAAAGTTTCAGTCCTTTCCTTGGAAAAATTAAATTTAATATCTTCTTTTCAGCAGGGTATTTCAAATGCTCACCACAGCAGAGGGGTTGATGACCCAGCAGGACAGGGTCAATCCAGATGGCCTGCAGGAAGTCTTTGCAACCAACTTCTTTGGACATTTTGTATTGGTAGGGAAGTTTTGAGCAAATGCATGTACACCTTGTAGTTTTGACTTCTGAAAATAAGCATGTCATCATAGCATTGATATTGTAAAGCTGCTATGTTTCCCAGTTCTATAGGCTTGAAATCTTAGAAACCTTGATTTGTTTCCTTTCAGATCCGGCAGCTGGAGCCTCTTCTTTGCTGCCTTGAAAATCCTTCCCAGCTCATCTGGACTTCTTCAGTCAGTGCCCATATGTCTAACTTTAGCCTTGATGACATCCAACACAAGCAGGGGAAACAGTCCTACAGTTCCTCTAAATACTGCACTGATCTTGCAAGTGTGGCTTTAAACAACCATTTCAACAAGCAGGTAAGGCTCAGCTCTTCTGATTTTCAGAGGACTGCAGCAAAAACATCAAAGAATAAGTATGCTGTCCGTGTGGCTGGAAAGATAAGCTTCAAAGTTTGTAAATAATACATAGCTGAGATTTCTAAAGCTTCAGAGACAAAGAAGGGACAGCCTCATCGATTTCAATATCTTATAGCATTGACCTTTATAGCAAGTAATGGAATCAAGCAAGGTATTGTAAACAAATTACCAAATGTGCCTATTTCAGGTAAAGATACATTTTTACTTTTTAGATACATATTGATGCAGATGTAGAATTTGTCATTGTTCTGACTCTATCTGATTATTCAAGAAATAATTTACCCACATATTGCATTGTCACTATCAAAGTAGAACATAGCCATAATTTCTCCCATCCTGTCTTCCATCTTTTGTCCTTCTGACTGCCATTTTTCCCTATATGGGCCAGGTGCCTGATTTAGAGAGAAGACAAATGAAAGGGCTGAGATTCAACATTTGGGAGGAACTGGCAAGATAAAGCCAGGCTACCATGTAGAAAAACAACAAATATTCTCCTGGCTACGTTGTACTTTATCATGTAATCTCTGGTTGCTGTAGATGCCCTAATCTTAGAGATGGGGTTTGCTTTTAAGATAAAAGTTGCACCCAGTTCATTCTCTGCTTGTGCTATTATGTAGTTTAGGTTGTAAAATTTAAACGGCAGGTCTCTTAAAATTCAGTGTCTTATATAATTCTGAAAGACCCACCAGGACATGGGGAGAATTGTCTCATTTGACCAACAACAATCAACTTCATTGCCAAAAGATCCCTTAGCCTGGAGAACAATTTCACTCTATGGAGGTCCCTTTCTATTGGCCTCAAGGCCAAATACCACCATTTTAGTCCTCTGCTGTTTATATTCATAAAACGCAGAAGAGACTATTTTGGAAAAGGAGGCTTGGAAAAGAATTTATTTCCTTTTTTGTGTGTGTATTAGTCAACAGGCACAGCAGAGCATGACTATGTGTAGTGTGATTATATTTTATATGATAAACTTTTCTCCACCTTCCATTGCTTCCCTCTCTCTTTTTTCCACATTAGGGTTTATTTTCAAGTGTCATGTGTCCAGGTATTGTAATGACCAATATGACATATGAAATGATGTCCCCTCTTTTCTGGAAGCTGCTTTTCCCTTTCTTATGGCTGGTAAGTGCCTTTTGAAGTATTATTGCATCACAGATGTATACTTGAGGGAGAGAAGGGATTGATTCAGTTTCATAAAGAATCATAGGAAAAACTGATTTGTATCTCAGGATTCAGCATAATGTGAAAAACACAAAAATGTACTGTAAGTATCTCTTATTTCGTTATACAGAGACAAACTATTTCATACCTGCCAGTGGGTTCCTAAACACTGGTGCCCAACAAATTCTCTGCCCGCTTAACTATAAAGGAATCCTTTGCAAAGCTATTAAATGGAAACTGGCATATTGCCAAAGGAGGCACTTGTCATTAGAATCATATTTATTAAGAAGTCTACCTTTCTGGCTTACCTTCCATTAAACGGTTGTTTTGTTATGGCTGTGTTCATTGTGGCAAGGTTTCCCATGGTGGCTATTTTGTGAATACATCCATGATATGATGTTCAAATTCCAGCTAGGTTCTTAGCTCAGAAAGAGTTGCCCATCCATTCTATCCTGTAGTACCCACAGTGCAAATCCTATTTAAGAATTTTCTGTCAGGAATATTACAATGGCTAGTAAAATTGTAAAACTGATTCATTTGAAACAGATTTTTTTGTTCAGTTTTTTTCATGGGGGAAGAAAAACTAATTTTCTGCTTTTTTTTTTTTTTGCTCTACTAGCTACGCCTGTGCACCCCTACATACACTCTGATACCGTACAACGGAGCAGAAGCACAGGTAAAATGCTCTTAGATACATCCATGGCTCAGGGCATCTACATAGCCATTTGGTTCTATCGTGTCCTATTGTTCTGACCCAGTCAAAGCCTCCGACAGCAAACACAGATAAACTCAATAACTCAAACTTTCATTATTTTAATCTACAAATAAATCTCTTTGTAGATAACCGATGGCTTGCAGCCAATTAGTCCAAGTAGAAAAAACCTTGGCAGAAGTCTTCACATAAATCAGAGTCTGTAAACACATACTGAATCCTTCCAATATTTTTGTCTTTTGTAAAGGCAAAAACTGTTTGAAACCAGGCTTATATTCCCTGGAGAGAGGGGTTATTACGTTGCAACCTTACTCCTGAGTCGTCTGTACAGCTTTAGCTGTTCTCTTCTACGAATCATCCTGCACTCACACGCACTTAGCATGGGATCTTCTGGAACCTCCTCATCACTGCTGCCAGCCCCCACGATCCCTGAAGGCAGCAGTCCACTCCCTGATGGTCCTGCCCCCTCCTTTGAGTCCTCGCTGTCTTCCACCATCCTCCCCTGCGGCCAGCTAACCACAACTATATAGATAGCATGACTCAACGTTGATCGCTATTTTATTGTGGTAAAGACAAAACTCTTGCAAATATTGTGGGTTTGGTCTTGTATCCATGCTTGCCTAATACATTCCTTTTAATGAAAAAAGAATAGGCAGTAAAAATAGGTAAGAAGTCTATAGAAACAATGTATATATTTCTTTCCCTCACAGCTGAAGGCCGCAGACTGATCTTGTAGAGTCAGAAATTGGAGGCAGAATTCAGCAGTGACCAGGAAACATGGCTTTGCTTCCATGCATTCTGAAATCAGCCAAAAGAATCTCTGAAATCTCTTAAAACCTGAGCAATGCTTCCATCTCTTTTATTGCTTGTGCTCTGGGTTGATCTGCTTGTTATCTTCTTTAGGTGTTTCTTTCCTCCTGCCATCCCTTAGATAGATCACCCTGTTCCTTGTTTTCTGTGAAAAGGCTCCCACTGCTGACATGTTAAATGTTCTCAGCACTGTCATGGAGTGTCTTGAATGGAGAGCCCATGAAATAAGAAATGTTTTGGTTCCCTTCTAGATTTGGTTGTTTAAGCAGAAGCCAGAGTTGCTGGATCCCCTAGCGAAGTATTACAGTTGTACTACTGTTTTGGGGAAGAATTACAGTGAGAGCCGCAAGGTGAGTCAATTCCTTTCATGAAATGATACCGTAAGCACTGTTTCTGTAGGTATAGAGTGCTGTGCAATAAATTTATGGATAGTTCTACAACCAGGCAGTGTAAATTAGGGTTCCTACTGAGGATTGCCGGAAAGTCCTTTCCAGTACATCTTATAAACAGTCACATAGTTAATGAATGTAGAATTTTAAAAATTGGAGAGATATTTCTGTGTAAGCCATACTCATTGCAATAAACCCCATCCATCCCAGTTTTTAATCCCCCTAATTTTCTTGTGTTAGAGCTTAGGCACATACAGACAGTCCTAGAGTTATGATAGGTCACTTAGAAACAGTTCAAAATCACGACAGATACCCAAAAAGTACTTAGTACTCAGTCCTGAAATGGTGTATGTTGCAGCATCCCTGCGGTCATTTGCCCTTACAACTGAAGCAGCACTGACCACAGAGACTCTGCAATATATCTCCCCCCCATCCGCCTATTTCCCCCCATCCTGACGCAGATCTCCATAGGCACTGAGCCTGAAAGTTATGTACACTCCTGTCTGCCTGCCCGCCTCCATCACTGATTGCTCACTTATCTTTTCAGAGCTCAGGTTGTTGGGGTAGGAAAAGAGGACACACCACTCCATTATGGAGCCAAGTGACAGAAAAGCAGTCTTTCTGAGATTCTGGTTTTATTAGTAAAACTATTCTCTTGCTATATGCTTGCTCTCTCTCTTCCTGCGCACAACCATATATTGCCTCTTTCTCCCAGCAAATGCAATCTCTTCCCTTGCTACCATTCTCCCTTTTCTCCCTGCAAATGCATTCAGCCCATCCTGCCTCTTTCTCCTAGCAAATGCACACATGCAGCAAGGAATAGTTTACACACACACACACATGCACCCCACGCATCCATTCCCTGGGAAGAACATACATTTGCCTGCAGAAAGAGGGAGAGCGATAACAAGAGAAGAGGTTGCACTGTCTAGGAGAAAGAGGCAGCATGTGACCACATGTGTTTGCTGGGAAAGAGAGGTAGCATGTAGCAAGGAAAGAGTTTTGCCAAAAACACAGAGCTTTGGCAGCATCTCAAAAAAAGCTTCTTTTCTGCCATGGGATCCAGTAATGGATCAACCTGCCCTCCTTTCCTATCATGACATCCTGAGCTCTGGAGATCTTTGAAAGGTAAGTGCATGATCTGAGTGAGTGGTGGGTGCAGGGGCTGGGTAGAGGAGGCCCAATTGAAGTGGGAGAAGGTATTGGGAGGCCAGAGGCAGATGGTCTAATTCCTACAGTAGCCCCTGCCCTGGCCTTCCCCACCCTTGATTCACCCCATGCTCACTTAACAATCCATGCATTTGACCTACACCTTTGTCTAACGAATGCATTGAGGAGAGCTGGAGTGGAGGCTCATTCACTTAACATGAATCACTTAATGTCCTCCTGACTTTAATGTGCAATTATGATTGTAATTCAAGAACTAACTGTATACATTTTGTCATCCTAAATTTTATATGTGAGTTTTACTAATAATCAGTTTGTCCAGATGTGGCAGACACATGGGAAAGCAGGATTCTTTAGTCATACCCCAAACTGGATCTTGAGGAATACACTAACCCAGCATTTTGAGTTTGTCTCTCCTCGCTCCAGTCTCGTTTCTTGGATTTTTCTATTCACAGCTGTTTGGGAGAGGTTCAGCTGTACCATGCAGGGTCTCATTGAATCTTCCTGCCCTTCAGCTTAACTGACAGTGGATTTGCATTGCACATACTTACAGCTTCAGTGGCTTTTAATTGGGCAACTTCGTGGGGAGAAAGATCTCACATAAGAGACAGAAGCTGAGCTAGCACTTCAACTCCCCCCTCCTTTATTTATTTATTAAACATATATGCATATTTAATGATTACCTGTCTCTTTGATTTCCAGATGGATATTAATGAAGACACAGCAGAGAAACTGTACAAGAAGCTGTTGGAATTAGAAAAGCAAGTTTTAGTGAGCAACAAATCACCCAGATAAAAAATAGCAAGACAGCTGTTCACAGGAAAATGCTTCTTCCACTGGGAACACTCTTTGTTATTATTGTTTGCCTTTGCAAAGCAGATTTTCCTAGTGGACTACTGTGGATGATTGTGTGACTTGAGTGTAGACATCCACTTGTCTGAAATGGTATAGGGCAGGGGTCTCCAACCTTGGCAACTTTAAGACTTTGGGAGTTGAAATCCACAAATCTTAAAGTTGCCAAGGTTGAAGACCCCTAGTATAGGGTGTCCTGCTAGAGCAGGCAGTTGAAGTAGAAGACCTCCAAGGTCCCTTCCAACTCTGTTTGTCAACTCTTGAAACGACTTTAGCTGAAGCCATATTCTCTTTTTCTTTGTTTCTTGGTTGCCATACATATGGGGGGGAGTGGGGACCAATGTAGTGTAAAATGGTTTCTTCTAAAGTGCCAGACATAATGGCAGTAGGGCTCGTGGGAACCAAGGTCATCTCAATGAGCGCTGGTAACAGCTGGAGGGAGCAGCTGAGAAGCCTGCCGCTTACCTGGTTGGTCATTGTGAACTGTGACACTGGGGGGTAGGGAATATCTGCTCTTTTAACTTTACCAAACCGCAGGAAATATTTAGAGTTGGAGTCACACCTGAACATGCCAATATGATGTATCCAATAAAGAAAGCTTTTTGAGAAAAGCTACAGCCTCAGAGTCCTGAATTGACTGGGATCATTACTCAGAACACTGACACCATTCTGATGAATTGATTGAGCTTATTTCTCCTCCCAAAGGTATTTTTATAATGATTTTTATAATGGTGATGCTTTTTCATTCAACGTTTGGCACCCCTAATGAAGTCTCAACCCTGCCTCGTGGCTCCAAGTACTTTGGCTGGGCCCTCAAACACTGTCCTGGCATTAGATTGTATGAGAGAAAATCCAAGCACCCCTTCCTGGGAACCAAAATTGGGGGGGGGGGGCTGGCAAATCAATCTGGGCTGACAAAACCCAAGGAGGCTGAAACTACTCACTGTAAGGGAAGTCAAAAGGGACAAGATGACAGGCATTACTGCTTGATCAAAGCCTTATTTTAATGGGGAACATCTAAAAATGGTGCAGGGTTTTGATCCCATAGTTGAACTTCTCATCATGATTTTCTTTTAACTCTTCCTCCTCGCTCTATGTATACCCTCACACTATGGCATCCTTTCTTTTTTTTCAAAAGACTGTATAATCAAGGTAGTGGTGTTGAACATTTCTGTATCTAAAGATGCCCATATTATTACTTTTTCTTTAAAGTTGTTCTTTTCTCAAACATGATAGTGTTCCTTTTGTAGAAAGTTAGCACCCATCCCACTCCTAGAAGAATGAGATATTTTGAGAAATATTAAAAAGGCAGATTATTATATTTCCCAAAGGGAGAAATGGAGAAACATGCTCTTGGAGGGAGAAAGCAGCTCCCACCTTAATAACCCCAGCAGATATCAGCACTTATAACAAATAAAGAAATAGGCAAAGCAAATACTGCAGGCAGAAATTCATTCAAGACAGGATATTTTGAAATTCCCTGCAGCAAAGCCTGAACAAAGACAGAGTGATAGGATTAGCCCTCACTCAAGATCCAAACCAGGACAACACCATTAATCCATAATAGGAATTGCCCAACACCAGAGGTGGTATTCAGCAGGTTCTGACCAGTTCTGGAGAACTGGTAGCAGAAATTTTGAGTAGTTTGGAGAACCGGCAAATACCAACACTGACTGGCCCTGCCCCCATCTATCTCTGCCTCCCGAGTCCCAGTTGATTGGCTAGGTCTTCTTTTGTTGCCCTGCACACGAGAACAGAGCTGGAGAGCAGGTTAGTGGGGTGGGAAAGGAATGGGATTTTGTAGTATCCTTCCACTGCCATGCCCACCACACCACCTGCCATACCATGCCCAAAGAACCAGCAGTAAAAAATTTGAATCCCACCACTGCCCAACACCCTTTCAGAACACAAGCCTCTTCATTGCATCATCTCAGCAAACCAAACTTCAACCAATCCTGGGAGCTCAGACAACCTATAAAACCAGCTATGACCCTTACATAACCCCTACAACAGCCAATAGAATGCATGTTCTTGCACAGGAACAGGAAGGTCAAGTGCAAAGCCCAAGAGAAGGTATAACCCCTCCACTCTCAACTCCATGTGGTCCAAAATCACAAAGGTGGTCCTGTTCATCCTCCATTTTGTCTCCAGTGCCTTTCTCCTTCTTGGAACTGAACCAGATGGATATTTCTTCCCACAATTTCAACAAGTCATCTATCTTCCCTCAATGGCAGAACCGGGTCTCTCAACACATATCTCAAGGGAACACCAGCTCCAGTTTTTGTTTTTGTTTTAATTTCTACTATGAAAAAAACTTAAGAATATTTACCGTGCCTATTGCTGGAATGAAGATCTTTGTCTTTTTGTTGGCAGACCTTTTGACAACTGAGTATGTCCCAATTTTGCAAATGGAATTTATCACTGAATAACGGTGTATGTGGTTGACATTGCAAATAAACTGTATTTCATAATTTGTATTTCAACAGCAAGATGATCTTAAAGTTTGACATCCTGATTTTTTCCATCACTGTTTTTATTTGAAATAAATTCTAATGATTGCAGGCAAGTTGTAGTACAATCTTATTTATGTCTATACAGAAGTCACTAGCTTGAGTGGGAGTCTCTGATAAATACTGAGGATGTATTGAGGAAGATCTGGGCAGCCTGGTACTTTCTAGGGATTCTGGATACCAATACTCATCAATTTTTGTCAAGAAAGCCAGTGGCAAGAGAATTTGGTCAATGCACTGTAAAGAGTACCAGATTATCAGACCTGTTTAAAAATGCCCCCTGGCAAACAATCTGCCAAATATGTAATAACTGCAATGCATTAGTGAACATAAATAATCTTACCAGGGCTTGCAAAGGCCAAAAAGATCTCTTCTTTAGATTAGTGAAAAAATGAAAGGACAAAAGATCTTGGGGAACCTGAAGTGTCTTTCGGGTATATTTATTTAAATAGAGTTTGCAAATCAAATGTGGTATTGGAGTATTTCCAAGTGGTCTCCCACCCACTCTTTGACTGGGTCTAGACTGTCTTAGTTTCAGAAAAGAGGATGTATCACCTCTTTTGTAAACCCATAATCACATACATAGGTATATTCAATAAAGAAAGTAGAGCATACTGAATGAATCACTTAATCAGAACCATCCATTTGCCAAAACATTTTTAATAACAGATGCTACATTTATATTTCCTGGATAGACTATTAACATTTGAAAGCCCCACATATTAACACAAGTTTACATATGCTGATGAAAAGTAATTGTTGTGTTACATAAAATTGAAATGATAATTTGGAACTGAATTTAACTGAATGTTATCCAATGTTATCATTCCCAGTATGAATTTGCACTAAATGAGCTGATTCTCCTAATGAAACATTATTAAGTAAGGGGAATGGAAGTCATGCTGGCTAAATTTGTCAGAATTATAGTATCAGTGGGGGTTCAGGTAGAGGAGTGTGTTTTTGTCCTTTTTAAAAGAATTAATTATATGTGAATCCAAATACACATATAGCTATAATTCAGACCAAAAAGAGAGAGTTTTAGAAACTAGCCAAACATTCGAACCAAGGTTGGGGAAAATATGTATTGTGCTACTTGATTAATGTCATGGTACTGGTACCAAATAGTTACAACCATTCACAGGACTCTGTATTTCCAGTCAGAAAATGGAAGGGCTTTCCCTGCTGCTGGGATAGTGGTGTCTTGCCTCCTTGCTGGTCCTGCCATGACACTTCTGCTATTTCAGGCATGCAGGAAACTAGAAAAGATTGTGCATTTAGAGCACACCAGTCTTGCCAGCTGAGCAGCCTAGCACCAGTGGACAAGTCTGATAAACCCCTTGTAGAGCTTTCCTGTCTCCCCTGGCTTGAAGCTCCATTTGAAAGAGACCTCTCAAAACACTGAGCCATCTTCTGGTTTCTTCAAAACTTGGAAGCTTACTTACTAATATATGACATTTTGAATGATAAAAGCACGTTGGTATTATTGTTTGGGTTTTTTTTAATGAAGCAATGCAATAAGTGCCTTTAATCTTTTTGAGACATATTTTTAAGGTATGTTTTGAATTCTGAGAACACATTGGCTGCTATGAAGAACTGGACTGTCAATCATCTATAACCAGAAGGCAAACTTGTTAGGGAAAGAGAAAGACAAATTATAGATTATTATGTTGTTTACAGAAATAAAGAATAAATTACATTCTTTATTCTAGAATGTTAAATTTAATCTGAAACCTGCAAATTTCAGTGTCAGGCCTTTAATCTGATACCTGCAATCTGCATCCTTTGTATTCAGATTGAGTTTGAAGTAGAGAACTCATAGGCCCCATATCTGCCCTTAATGTTTGGACTTTCCTGCATTTTTTTTCCCAATTGTTCACTTTCGAGAAACAATTTTAGCCTAATACTTTGCTCTCAAGGAAATTTATACATGTTTTTGTGCCATTTTGGCTGGACCTAATGAAGGTGTTCCATAAATGTAGCTGAAAGAAGGCAATGCCAAATCACTTATGAAAACTTGCCAAGAAAATTGCAGGGACAGGAAAATTGTAGGACTCATCTAGATAAATGCCAGGAGCCAAACTGAATTGAAGATTCACTCTATAGTTCCCCTTTCCCCCATTAAACATTAAAAATGTGGGGGGGGGGATGATTTACACACCAAAATGCTAAAATAATGGATACCAAAAGATTTTAACCAAGATCTGAAAGACACCGCTTTAAAAAACATCCTGCTGTATTACCTATTTTGATTTACTTTAAATTGTAGTAGATATTGGGATTTAATGCACCAATTTAAATCTAATGCACAAAATGTACTTAGAAATATCAGTTTCTTCTAGCAAAAAAACTGAAATAGGAACTGTGACATCATTTTTATCCCTTCCACAAACCTCCTTCATATCAGTATGGTTGAAGCCATAAGTGACTTGATTACTACTTCTGATAAAACTAAGTCACCAAGTATTAATTGATCTCAAATTGTATGTTCCCAATGAACCTCTGAGCCTTTCCCTCCCCCTTTCCCCACCTTGTTGTTGTGTACAGCAGCCCACCAGAGGCTCAATAAAATTCCAGTTTTTGCTGCTTGCTTGAGACCAGGTTGCATTTAGCTTTCCTGTTGCAAGTAGCTAAATGATCTTGTCTCTGCAGCCTTTTCAACAGAGGCCTCTTGGTGCTTTACTTTGCTAGATCTGCTCACTCTGCCGCTTAGGGCTTAGCTTTGGCAACAACCATTTCCTGGGAGGCATGCCCTATGGTTTTTTTGTGCCCAAATATATCTTGAAGGCTGAGTTCCTTTTCCCAGGCTGGAATACCCTTGTGCCGAATATAGCGGGCTTTCCTAACTTCACCATAAGACTTGAGGAAATCAGGCCTGTTGTACATAGTCCTGAGGCGTCCATCGGCAGCATAGGCCTCAGGATCCATGATCAGCCTCTCACGATCAAGAGAAAATCTTTGATTCTCAGGGAGATTCATGGATTTGGTGATAGTCATGGCATCTTTGGCTTGAGAATCTCTTGGTTCTTCTTTCACTGAGTCTTTTCCTTGCTCTTCTATGATATCAGTCCTCTGCTCCACAGACTCTGCTGAAATATTTAGTTGTTTAGCCATGGAGTCTTTAAGGCTGCTCATGTCTCTGTCATCAACAACATTGGAGTCTTTGGCCTCCAAGGGTGGCAAGTGCCCTTTTCTCTTTCCTTCGCAACCAGTGACATCTCCACTGAGCTTCCATGGATGGAGGGAAGACTGCTTTTTCCATGCAACTTCCCCAGTCTTAGGCAATATTTTTCTTTGAGATCTACAAAAGGAGGAGAGAAATGTTTCTCTTCTTTCATTATAATTCTTTTCAGAAGTAATCAATGGATTGTACTCTCTAAGGAGGCAAGGAAAACCCACATATCTAATCCATCCCACTGGAGATCATTATTTTGCCTGGTAGTCTTCATGAGAGAAAAGAAAATTGATAGGAAACAAATCCTTTTCTGACCTGTATGTCTTTAAAATAGTTCTTGGAGACTAAATAGTTCTGGAGACTAAAGGAATGTGGCCCATTGCTTCTCACTTCCAACTTCATCTCCCCACAGGTAGTCCTTGACTTACAACCACAATTAGTTATTTGTAACATTTATTCATCACCCATCTTATCATTGGGTAATTCTGGATGGCTTACAATCATAATTACAGTTAAGAGTGGAATGTCCACTGTAAGAGGCTTTTCTCTCTGCAACCTCCCCCTCCAACATGTTTTCTCATGGTTTCTTCCATCTTTTCTCTTCTCTCAATAGAAATATTTGGCTGCAGAGGCAGCCAAAAAAGCCAAAGCAATCCTAAATTGCATTAACAGAGGGATAAAATCAAGATCAAGTGAGCTACTAATACCACTCTATAAAGCCTTTGTAAGACCACACCGAGAGTACTGCATCCAGTTTTGTCACCACACTATAAAAAAGATGTTAAGACTCTAGAAAAAGTACAGAGAAGAGCAACCAGGATGATTGTGAAGAGAAGGACCAGGGGAGACATGATAGCAATATTTGAGTGGCTGCCACAGAGTGGAGGGGCTCAAGCTATTTTCTAAAGCACCTGTAAGGAATAATGGATGGAAATTGAACAAGGAGAGATTTAACCTGGAAATAAGGAGAAATGTTCTGACAGTGAGAACAATCAACCAGTGGAACAGAAGTTGCCTCGTAAGTTGTGGGAGCTTCGTCACTGGAGGCTTTCAAGAAGACATTGGTCTCTCATCTGTCAGAAATGGTGTAGGGTCTCCTGCTTGGGGGAGGTTGGACTAGATGACCTACAAGGTCCCTTCCAACTCTGTTAATCTGTTTGTTGCTCAGTTGATATCTCTCTGATAATTTTAGCAAGAGGAAAAGACTGAAACACAACACAACAGCTGTTGATCAGGAATGCCAGGGGCTCACTAGATTCAATAAGGAGTGATCCTTCTAAGTGTATAACCTGGAGTACTTGAGTCTTAGTTTCTTATTGTTACACTGAGAGCATACCATCACTGCGGAACCTCATTTTTGCCTTTCAATTTAAAGTTACAACGCCCATTGCAGCCAATTAATAAGAAGGCAGCTAAGACTCTGACTCAACTGGAAAACCTCAAATGAGACAAATTTTTACCGTAATCCTGTATAATGGAAGCCACCAAAATTCTGCACATCCAGAGAAGGAGGTAGAGGAAATGTTGTTTTAAAGTGAATATGTCCAGGGCCTGATAACAATTTCTGCTTGGAGCAGCCTAAGGAAGGGGAAAAGAAATAATTGCTATGGAGTTTCATCTCAAAAGGCAGACAATAAATAATAAAAGAACACATGAACTGTCTGAGAATGATGATTTTTTCCCCTCTGTTATTTCCAGTGAAAAGCCATCAAGGAATGCCAATTTGAGAATAGAGAAAGGATCTGCTTAAATCTGTCCATGTTCATGTTTATTCAACTGTCTTTTATCCCCCTCAAAGAAGACTTTTTTCCCTCTTCTCCTTGGCTGGAACAGTACTTCATGCATTTATTGAAGTGAATTTGAGCCCATGAGACCACACAATATAATGGCTTTTAATATTTGGTTATACTAAACTAGATTTGACATTTTCATATCCTTTTACTCAAACTGAAATTAATATTCCTGTAGCCTATCACACTTTTAAAAATTATATATTTTATGCAGGGATGGGAATCAAACTTTTTAACAACTGGTTCTATGGGCGTGACTAGGTGGACATGGCTAGGTGGGTGTGGCCATGTGCCTGGGTAAGCATGGCTTCTTTCTTTTTTGGTAGCACTTCTCCCCCATTTTTTGTCTCCTGGGCCTCAGGAAGCCTCCTGGGGGTGCATTTTTGCTCCTAGGAAGCTTCCCTGGGGCCCAGGAAGACAGCAAGGGGGATCCCGGCACAGCTGATCATCGGAACAGCTGATCATTGGGAGGAGGAAAAAATACCTTAAGGAGTGATGGGGCGGGGGAGAATGCAGTCAGTGATATCGGGCATGTATGCGATGTCGTGCATGCGCGATAAGGACTGACTGGAAGGGGAGGGGTGGGCAAAGATGGGCGGGGCCAGCCAGGGGCACGATTTGCCAGTTCTCCAAACTGCACAGAATTATAACAACCGGTTCTATAGAACCGTTCTGAACCGGTAGAATCCCACCGCTGCTTTTATGGACTTAGAATAACTTACTGTGTATTTTACCAAGTACTTTCAGATGATTTAAATTAAAATTAGTGGTCTTATCAGAGATTGTTGGGAGTGTTTATATTTCTCTGTTAGAAGAACTGTTTATTCTGGCTGTCTAATTGCTTTTTCACTAAATGCTATTCCATAATAAAGTATCTTCTTTTATCATAGGACTTGAGTTAAATTTCCACAGATATTCTTGTGAAGGCCTCTGACAAAAGATTTTTGAAAACTTAAAAATATGACATTTCATTTCTGAGATATTTTTAATGTGTTACTTTGAAGGAAAACTCTTTAGGAATTTTTGGGAGGTGTTTATGCCTTCAAGTCAATTTTTGATTCCTGGAGACCACCTGAACTAGTCCCTGCAGATTTCTGGGCAATGTTTGCCATTGCCTTTTAACTAGTGCTGAAGAAAATTGATTGGTCCAAAGTCACCCAGCTAGCTTTTGAGACAAGAACTCACAAACTCCTACTTTTTAGCCTGATGCCTTAACCATAGCACCAAATAGGCTCCTAGAAAAATTACCAAACTGAAATACCTTTGTTAAAATTGGCATTCAAATGATATACAGTATAATGAGTAAACTCTAATTATATATAATTAGGGCCAGTAAATTGGTACAGGTGGAATTTTCTTCCCAAGCTGAATTACACTATTTCTAACCATGGAGTTTCCTTAAGACAATTTTGGCAACATTTCTCAACTCCTGTAAATCAGTTCTACTCTGTTGTTTCTAAACAACTGAAAGGTAGAGATTTCATTTCAAAATGTTGTATGAAAAGAGGCAAAGGAACCCTCACTTTTCTGTAACCTTAGGAGTTCCTGCTGGAGTCGCTGCTGTTCCCTGGTCATGGTATTCAGATAGTAGAGACGGGCTTCTTCTAAACTGCGCAGACCCAGACTGAGCCTGGCCTCTGCCCTCTTGACATCACGTCTCTTTGCCTCCCAGTGCCTTGAAGTTCCTCCCTCTGCCATGCTTATTTGAAAAAGCTTCAGAAAAACCTATTGATGGTTATCCTAGAAAGAAAAAGAAACACCTGGTATTGACCATCCTGGGGCCTTCACTTCTACTCCCTTTTTACCTTGAGATAATATTATCCTGAAATAGAAAAATGTATTATTTAACCCTCTTTCCAAACATTTTTCTGACCTGTGGCAATGGAACATTTCTGTCTATCAACTTTCAAATCTTTCAGAAATAAGACTCCTTGTCAGGGTCATCAGTGCATTGGCATTGCTAGTTGGTTAATTTTCTATAGGAAAGCAGTTGCCAGACTCTGCCATCCCCTATGACAGTTGCTCATAGTTTGTCGCATGAGTAGAAAGCTTCTTTTATAGCTCATTCAGATTCACTCTCAGGTAACATGGAAGGAAAATATAACCCCGTCTTCCTTCTTCCTTCTCTTTAGAATAGCTGTTCTCAAAGTGCCCCTCAAGACTCCCAGGAGTCCACAGAATCAAAATAATTTGCCAACCTATCTCAAATACCACCAAACATCAAATCATGAGAAGCGGTAGCAATGATGAATGCATCACTTTTTATTTTTAATTATAGTAAATACAGATAAATATAATTCATACAAAGAAAAACTTCTTTTGGGGACTTCCATAATATTTAAAAGTGGGAAGGGGTCCTGAGGAAAAAAAAACATAAGAAACATTACTCTAGAAGATATATGGCTTTCCAAATCTCATAGGGTACAGAATGCAAAAACTGCAGCTTTGCATTTTTCTCCAATGTAAGCAAAATTTGAATCTGATGAATAGAGGCTTAAAAATTATTAAATATTAATTTTTTAATTTGATTTTTTAGAAATAAAAACATTTTAAAACATTTTAAATGAAGCAATTTTAAAGTCTAGGACTTCATGGTCCAGGATGCACTAACTCCACTACATCACAGAAAGTCTAAAATGTATCTATGTCAGCAAACTCATGGGGGTGTCCAGCATATGACACATCCAGCCCATGGGCCATGAGTTTGACACCCCTGTGCTACAGCGCCTAATATACATGTAATATACACTTCATTTGAGCACAATCCCATTTGCATGTAATGAAACTGATTTTAACCAAAGATCAACTCAGTATGTTCACTTCTGAGTCAATAAATTTACAAATCTGCTTTTAGTAAAATTGACTTTAACCAAAGATTTGAAGAGAAAAGAAGGAAATAGCCTTGGGCTAGTGGAACTCAGAATAGAGAACAAGGTTTTGTTATGTTCACGAGACTGAGTTGCTATGCAAATAGTTGTTGCTCAATGCATATTTTGTTAACATATTTTGTTAATTCAGTTGTGTAAACTTCAAAGATAAACTTTTGTGTTGACTTGCCCCTTTTAAAACTCAAATGAACCTATTATGCCAATACTAACTGTCTTAAATTATTTATTACTATGTCCTCTCTCCAACTTATGAGAGCAGCAACAAGGAACTTGAAGGGTGCTTTCCAAATTATGCAAGTATGATAGTTTTAAGGTTTCTTCTGAAGCGTTTCCCCCTAGATGTACCATGTTTGTTAAGAGAGAAAAACAAAGAAGGGATAGGGTAGAATGCGGAGAACTCTGGCACAAGTAGCAAAGTTATCAGTAACATGACCAGAGTGTTTCAGGCCAGTAAATCAGAACACAATTTTCTATGTTAAAATTAGAAGGACACAATCTCAGGTTTGGATGGTATATTTTTTTATTGGCATGACAAAATTCATGTAGACTTAAAAATCATGTTAGAAGTGCCATACTATGAATAAGGAACAGACCCCAGGTTTGCCCAAAAATGGGCACAAACAAACACATTTCAGCCCAAACATTTTACAGTATGAAAAAAAGAAACAGTGGGCAAAGAAAAATGGTTAACACATCAAGATTTGTTAGTAGAAGAACTAAGTGGTGAACTTAAATATGTACAATGAAGAGAAAGATAAATAAAAGCTAAATGAAAAAGTAATTGGAATTGAAAAACATAGAATAGAATTTGAAATTTTAATTTGTGATTGCTAAAATGTACACACTTTTGCTGAGAGTTAAAATGGAGGAAGAACAAGTTAAAGATGATAAAATGGGCTAAGAATTTGGTTATAATGTTCAGATGGACCAATGGGAGAGAATGTGATTAAAAGACTAAAATTCACATTATTACAATTTAAGAACAAACTTTTACAAAATGATGTATGATGCCAGAAAAATTACCCAAGATATAGAAAGGTATTCTAATCAGTGATGAAAATGTAGAAAAGACTCATTTTACCATGTATGGTAGACTTAAGAGAAAAAAAAGGGGGGGAAAGTGATATATAATAATGATACAAAGAGTTTTAAAGACTACTATTCAGGTGAACCCAGAACTTTCTTTACTGAAATTTATGGGTAACCAAGCAGAAAAGACCTATGGAAATTGGTTTTGTACATGGTAACTTCAGTGAGAGCACCGAACAAAAATGGAAAAATATTCAAATATCCACAATGAAGGAATGGATTGTGAAGATGATGGAATTTGCTTTGTGGCAAAATTGACCTTCTGATCAGGATTATGACAAGTACTTTTATTTAGACTGGAAAATTCTCATGGATTTTTTTTGCTGAAAATAGAAAAAGATGTAAGCAAAGTTTCTGTTTGCTGTCCTCAAATGTTCATCCAGATACATACAACCCAGATGCAGTAGCTCTCCCTGTGTGTGTGAAGCCAAGAGAAATACCTGGCAAATCTAGCCATACATGTTATACAAATACCATTGACCACCACTCTATTACATCACTGCCTCAAATGCAGATAGGAATAATACTGACAAACAGCAATAGCACTTACAGTTGCAGAATTCTTGCTGAAGTGAAGAATGCTTTTGCACAAGATGAATGAGGAATGAGCTGGGTGAGGAAATTATCACCCCAGCATGATCCAAAGGGACAAGAAAGGCTGCCATTTACCTGTCTCCTGTCCTTGGGGGTGGGGGAGAGCAAATGAAGGAAGTGCCAGAAGCAAGGAAAGCAAAAGCAAAATCTTTCAGCAGCTCCGGCTGCCCACAGAGCAAATGAAATCAGTGCATTCTCAGCCTTTCATGAAAATCCCTTTGTAGCTATTGTTGCTTGTTGCCTGGAAGGCGGAGATTATGGAACTTCAGCTGCTGCTTGACTCAAATGAGCAGTCCAGAAAAAAGAAATCTTTAGACAGAACACAATTAGGAAATGTGCCAATTTTACAGCTCTCTCCCTCCCTCCCTCTCTCTCTCACACGCACACACTTAAGTCAATCCTGTTAAAAATTTCTCTTCATGCAATGCAATTGAAATCTACACATTTGCTGACAAATCATTAAGAAAAGTGGCTTTCCTTCTTTTCCCTTTCCTCTTCCTTCTTCCTTCCCATTAGAACCGTCCTCATTTCTTCCAGAAACTCATAAAAGGTTCACAAAGCAAGCAGCCTGTCAAATCCTGTCATACTGAGAACAGCCTTGCTGAGTGTGCCAGTTTCTCAGGAAAGACTTTGCAAACACCAAATAAACTCTTATTGTACAGTAGCAAAACTTTAGACTGTTAAAAATCAATATGCATAAAAACAAATGGCAAAGAAAGTGGAGACTTTTTCTAAAACCCTAAGACTCAAGGTTTGGAAATGTTTGTTTCAGGCTGAGGGCTGCACTTGTTTCTGGCCAGAGGCACACTCGAAACATTTGTGGGGAAGGCCATATATGTGATTTCATTTGGATGATATTTAAATTAATTCATATGATTGCTTTCCAAGATTATATTTAACCATATCCCCTATTCTTTATATTATTCTCTAGTAATGTAGTAACAATATGTTAGGGTGTTCATCCAAGGCTTTCAGGGCAGCTTTATATTAGGTAATCTTTTTTCAATCTTTTTCTGCACGCAAAAACCCAAGGAGGGGACTTAAAGAGGTACTGGACAACTTCTTTTCCTTCTTTGTGGAGTTTTCCTGGTATGTATACGAGGAAAAGCAAAAGACAAATATGAACAGCAAGCAAGCAAAAGACAAATATGAACAGTGCTATAAAGGCTGCTATTATGTCAAAATCCTAGCAACAAGAAACCAAGAGATTTGTTGACTCTCAGGCTGTCGTCTGTTTCCCCCTGACCATATGATGCACCTCTGAGTGCTCCTAGAAAAGCATCCCAAAGCCCCCAGCCATACAACAGAATAAAATATTAATTTTGGATGGCATAATTAGTCAGGGAAAAACACCAGATATTCTGAATGGTGCAGCATGCTTTCCCCCCCAGTGTTGCCTGTAGCCAAGGGTAATATTACTATGGTTCAGGCAGCAACATATTGACGAAGAAGATTAAACACTTCTGAATGAATATTGCTAACATTTTGAGTACTTTAGAAGTATGGAAGGATGCTAGCTCTCTATATTTATGTTATTTATGTCATTTATTTATTTAGTCAAATGCTTACAATATAATAGAAATAAGAATAAACATAAGTTTAAATACATGAAATAGGAATTAATCATTGAGGACAATAGGACAGGGGCAGTAGGCACGATTGTGCGCTTATGCATGCCCCTTACAGATCTCTTAGGAATGTGATGAGGTCGATAGAGGTTAGTTTGAGGGTAAAGGAGTGGGGGTTTGAGCATGTGACAACAGAATCAGGTAGTGAGTTCCAGACATTGACCAATCTGTTGCTGAAATCGTACTTCCTGCAATCAAGTTTGGAATGGTTTATTGATTGATTGATTGATTGATTGATTGATTTGATTTGATTTGTCAATCATTTACAAAATACAGGTATAAGAATAAACATAATTTTGAATACATGAGACGGATACTTATAAAAAAAATAAAAAGAAACAATAGGACAGGGACGGTAGGCATGATTGGTACGTTTATGCACGTCCCCTACAGGCCTTTTAGGAAGGGGGTGAGGTCAATAGTAGACAGTCCAAGGTTAAAGTTTTTGGGGTTTGGGGAAGAAACCACAGAGTCAGGTAGAGTATTCCAAACATTGACACTCTGTTTCTGAAGTCGTATTTTCTGCAATCAAGTTTGGTGCGGTTAACCTTGAGTTTGTATCTCTTGTGTGCTCTTGTATTGTTATGACTGAAACTGAAGTATTCATTTGCAGGTAGGACATTGCAATGTATGATTTTATATACTATATTTAGATCAGACCAAAGGTGGCATAGTTCTAGATTTTCTAAGTCTAGAGTTTCAAGTCTGGTGGCATAAGGTATTCTGCAATGAGTAGAGGAGCGGAGAACTCTTCTTGTGAAATATTTCTGGACTTTCTCAATTGTGTTAATATCAGATACATGATATGGGTTCCAAATTGATGAGCTGTATTGAAGTATAGGTCTAGCAAATGTTTTGTACGCTCTAGTTAGTAGTGTGATATTACCAGAGAAGAAGCTGTGTAGGATTAGATTAACAACTCTTAATGCCTTTTTGGCGATGTTGTTACAGTAGGCTCTAGCACTTAGATCATTAGAGATGAGTACTCCAAGGTCCTTGACAGAGTTTGGATCCTCAACAAGGTCTTGACTATTTAGCTTGTTTACATTTAGTTTATATCTGTTGTGTGCTCTTGTGTTGTTGTGGTTAAAGCTGAAATATTCATTAACTGGTAAGACATTGTAACATATGATTTTATGGACTATTCTTAAGTCCAATCTTAGCCGGCGTAGTTCAAGGTTGTCTAAGCCTAGAATCTCAAGTCTGGTATTCTGTTAAGCCCCTGTCCCACTGCACCAACAGATGCAAAGAGGATGTAAAACGTTTAAAAACATTGGAAAACGCTATGCATCCATTGTGTACTCATTGCATACGTGTTTCATACGCTCTATCCTTTGAGCATCCGTCCACTGAGATTTCATCCGCTCAAGAAGTTTTGAGCTGCACAAAACTTTGTGAATGGATGAACTTTCCGCTGTGTACGATGTAAATCCGTGACATACGAGCAACAAATGTTCTATGTCCGTTTATCATCCGTTAAACATCCGCTGTATCCTCTCTGCATCCTCTGGGCATCCCCTCAACTCACATCCGCTGCAACTGAAAACGGAAAGAGGGAGGAAACCAAAGGTACACGGAACGTCTACACAGCGTTAGTAGCATGGAAATAGAAAGGATGAGCAGTGAACGGTTTGCATCCTATATACATCCTCTAGGCTTCCTATGAACATCTGTTTAACATCCCCAATACATACTACTCACGTCCGTTCTTTTCCTTTCTTTTCCGTTCTGTTTATGCAAATTTTTGCCACTTTTTGGAGCAGATGACAACGGATGGAGCACCCCCGAAATTTTGCTCGTCCGCTGTGTCCTTTTTGCATACGTTTTGCATCCATTGGCCAGTGGGACCTAGCCTTTACGAACAGAGGAGTGTAGTACTCTTCTTGTAAAATACTTCTGGACTCGCTCAATTATATTAATGTCTGATACACTGTGTGGATTCCACACAGTGGAATATAAATAAATAAATATTCAAGTATTTGTCTAGCAAAGGTTGTTTATGCCCTAGTTTGCAAATCAGGATTACCAGAGTAGAAGTTTTGTAAGATCAGATTGACAACTCTTAAAGCCTTGTTTGCAATGTTGTTGCAGTGAACTTTGGCGCTAAGGTCATTTGAGAACTCTGAGGTCTTTGTCAGAGTGAGGGTCGTCAATGAGGTCATATCCACCTAACTTGTATTTGGTGTATTGATTTTTTTTTACCAATATGTAGGACAGAGCATTTATTGGTGAAGATTTGGAGTTGCCAACTGTTGGATCATTCAAACACAGAATCAAGGTCGCTTTGAAAGACAGTAGCATTGTTAGTGGTGTTGAATAGTTTTACATCATCAGCGAAGAGGATGCAGTTTCTTATAAGGTGATCACAAAGGTTATTTATACAGAGTGTAAAGAGTGTGGGTCCTAGAATGCATCCTTGGAGGAACACCGCTGTTAACTGATGCATGGTTTGATAAGAAGTTTCCTATTTTTACTAATTGTTGCCTGCTTGATAGGAAGACAGTAATTGACTTATGAAGGGATCCAGAAATGTCATAAGAGTTTAATTTTAATAGTAGTTTGTCCTGTACTACTGAGTCAAAGGCTTTGCAGAAGTCTATGTAAATTACATCTATTGCCCTGGTCAAGTAATGTAGTCCATATGTTTTTGCAGTGTAGAAGTTGGAAATTGCAGGACAATTTTTTCCCGAAACCAAATTGTTTGTTGGAAAATAGGTTGTTTGATTCTAGGTGGAAGGTAATGCATTGATTAATTATTGATTCCATAACTTTGCACATGACACAACACAATGAGATTGGTCTGTAGTTTTCAACCAGGCAGGGGTCACCTTTCTTGAAGATCGTGATGATCGTTGCTAAAGACCATAGGTTTGGTAATGAGCTGGTTCTGAATGATATCTTATATGTTATGTTTAAGGGTTCTGCTATGGCAGTGGAGAGCTTTTTTAAGAAGAATGCACATAACCCATCAGAGCCAAGAAATAAGGATGGTTTAAGGTAGCGTAGTGCATTTTCTACGTCATCTTCAGTAAAGTCAATTTGTAGATCATTGCAGTTAGTTGTCGTATGATTAGGAAATGATAGGTATGAGCCATTACTGTTAACAAAGACTGAACTGAAGAATGTGTTGAAGGGGTTTGCCTTAACGGCTTCATCACTATAGTCTTTCCCATTTGGTCCTTTGAGGGATGGGATGGTTTTTGAGTCTTTAAGTTTGGTGTTTACAAAGTTATAGAAGGCGCAGGGTGGATTTTGTGTGTAGAAAGTTTTCCTCTTGCTTGTAGTGGTAATTGGTGCATTCTGCCTTGTTGTATCAGTTTTTAAAGTTAGTTACTTATTTAATTTTGTTTTTACACCATAAGGATTTTTTTTTAGATTGAAGTTTTCTTATTATTTTGGGTAAATAGCTTTTTTGTTTTGTTTTTGGGGATTATTAATGGATCATATTGTTTAATGACTCTTTCAAGTTCAAGCAAGAAAGTGTTATAATGTTCTTCTGTAGTATTACAGCCAGAGGACCGAATGTGCCAATCAAGAGATAAGTTGGTGGCAATGAATTCATAATTGGCTTTTTTAAATTGTATTTTGGGGATCCATCATTATGATCCTCTTTGAGATGGTGTAAATTTAGACAAAAGTCAATCATGCTATGGTCACTGTTTGAAAATTGTTCCTGAATTTGTAGGTCATAAATTGAGTTTGAACTGTTGCAATAGTTGAGATCGAGACAGTTGTTTAGTCTAGTGTTGTTATATACTAATTGATACAGTCCTAGTGTGGTAACAGTATTGTACAGAGTTGCATGAATGGGTTCAGATATACATTCATTTAGTGTGCAATTTATAAGAGATAAGTTGAGGTCACCAAGAAAAATAAGAGGGTGTGGGCAAGAGGCAGTTCACGTCAGTAGTGAAGTTAGCTTGTTTGCATGAATTATGTCATAGTCAGGGCCTTGATAGCATAATAAGAAGCATATTGAGGTATTTATAGACAGTTCACAGACAGTCTCAGGAAGAGGTAGCTCTTTGTATAATTTGAATCTTTTTTAGATTTAGAGACTTTTTATAGAATATAGCAACTCCACTACGGAGTTTGCGATCAGACCGATAAACATGATATCCTCTTACAGTGGTAATGGAATCAGGAAAAGATGCAGTCAACAATTTCTCACAGACAAATATGTCAATTGTGGCTGTGCTTAGTAAGATGAGGAATTCGTGCATTTTATTTCTGAGGCTTCTTGCATTGAGTAATTTGAATTTAAGATATGAAGTAGTGGGTCTGGAGGAAGTAAGGGGCGTTCATCCCTAACGTTGGATGTATGGGTGATGGTTTTTGGGATGTAGGTTGTGGCTCTTGCTTTTGATACAATCTGCACAATAATCAATGTATTACCTAAATTGTCTTTTGAGCTCAGAGCATAGTTCACAGGATTGTATACGTTGCATATATACCCCCACAGCGTGCAGAAAATCCTATTACAGGTCTTGGCAACTCTAAAAAAGGCCAGGAAAGATAGAACTGAAATCCTGAAGAGGAACATATAGTTATTGTAGAAATAGGAAGGATTTGACTCTCTATATCCTCAATTCCTACCTTCTGTGATGACCTGTAGTCTTTCAAAATAACCCAAAACATACATTTAAGTCCAGTAAGGCCTTCAACTTAATTTCGCTGTTTTATTAGGCACAGTTTAAAGTCACAAAAGTAAATAATGAGGCAAAAAGAAAACCAAAACAAACCACATTGACAAGAGAGGATGTTGAAGAAACTGAGTGTGAAAGTCCTGGACCAAACGAGGAGCATGAACATCAGTGGCATCGACCCAGTGAAGTCCTCTGTCCATAACCTTTCCATGCCACCAAATACTGAAATTGGCCTCGCAACTGGCGTGAATCTCAGAAGCTATCCACTTCATACTCCTCCTCTCCCAAAGGGCTACTGGGGCCGGCTGTCATGGAGCTAATCTATGCGGACTGTTGGCCGAGGCAGGAACTAACAAGGAATGATAAAAAACAGGATGGATATGCATGGTCTGTGGCAGGGATAAGCCACAAGATAAGCCACAGGATTGATTAGCATCTCGACCAGAAAAGGTCCCAAGTAATGGTGATCAAGCTTTTTTGATGGTCGTGTTGTTTGGTAAGTATCGAGTAGAGAACCAAACCTGATCGCCTACCACTAAAGGTGGAACATCACCACGATGTCAGTCTGCAAACCATTTATAGTCTTCCTTGGCTCTCTCTAGTTGACCGCGAACCATGTGGTGCATGGCTTTTAACTCCTGCAAGAATGTATCCACTGCCAGAACTGAGGAACCAGATGGGGCTGAAGGGGAAAGTCGTGGATGAAACCCATAGTTAGCAAAGAAAGGGGACACATGGGTGGATGCATGTTGAGCATTGTTATACATGAATTCTGCCACCGGCAGCACTTCCACCCAATTGTCTTGTTGGGTATTCCTGAAACAGCAGAGGTACTGCTCCAAAATAGCATTCACTTTCTCTATTCCCGCATCAGTTTCGGGGTGATGAGCAGATGAGAGACATGCCTGAACCTGCAGTTTTGCGAGTAGGGTTGCCAGAAGCATGCCATAAATTGTATCCCCCAATCTGATACCATGCAGTCTGGTAACCCATGCAACCAAAAAACATGGGAGATAAACAATTGAGCCGTTATCTTGGCCGATGGAAAACCCACACACGGAATAAAGTGGGCCATTTTAGTCAACATCTCCATCACCACCAAAATGGTTGTGGCACCATTCGATGGTGGTAACTCAATGATGAAATCCAATGAAACTGCCCCCCATGTTCGTTCTGGTGTGGACAAGGGCTGCAAGAGAACAGGGGGTGCACCAGGAGCATACTTGGCTTGGCGACAGATGCAGCAGGATGCCACATATCCCGACACATCATGTCTAAGTCTCAAACACCAAAATGTCCTAGAGATGAGGCGCAGTGTTTTGAACACCCCAAAGTGTCCTGCCACCGGACTATCATGACATTGACATAGAATAAAGCCATGAAGAGGACCTCCAGGCACATAAATGCGATCACGGAACCACAATAGGTCCCCAATATGCGCCCAAGGAGTTTCTTGTCTCCTATTCTCATCCAATTCTCAATGTTGAGCTGCCACAAATGGGTCCTGCCCATGCGCCTCCTGAATCCTCACTCAGAGATCCACAGGTTCCTTGGTGGATGCCCTCCGAGATAGGGCATCAGCGCATTGATTCCCTCCACTTGGAACAAAGGTCACCCAGAAATCAAATCGAGCAAAGAATAAGGACCATCTCACCTGAGGCTGGTTTAATGTCTGAGCTGTACATAGGTGTTCCAAATTGCGATGATCTGTCTGAACCTCGATTTGGTGACGAGCACCCTGGTGGTGCTGCCATGTCTCAAAAGTTACCTTAACTGCCAATAGCTCCTTGTCCCAAATTGTATAGTTGCGCTCTGGAGCTGACAACTTCCAGGAATAATAAGCACATGGGAACAAGGTGCCTGCGGGAGAATAGGCCTGGAGGAGCACCGCACCAACAGCCACATCAGAAGCATCTGTTTCCACCACAAATGGCTGGTCTGGATCAGAGTGTTTGAGGATAGGCTCGGAAGCAAAGGCGACTTTCAATGCCTTGAAAGCTGCCTGCTCCTCAGCACCCCAATGGAACTTCTCCCCCTTCTAGAGCAGATTAGAAAGGGGAGCAGTCAAGGCAGCAAAGCGGGGAATAAATGTGCAGTAGTTGTTCGCAAACCCCAACAGTCATTGCACATCCTTAACCCGCTGTGGAGGTTCCCATGCCTGCAACGATTGTGTTTTTTCCAGGTCCATTTCCACCCCAGCAGGTGAAATACAATGTCCCAAAAAGTCAATCGTGATTTGTGCAAACTGACACTTCTCACGTTTAGCAAACAGGTGGTTATCATGCAAACGTTGCAACACCAGCTGCACATTTTGCCAATGTTCCTGCAGGGAGTCTGAGTAAATTAAAATTTCATCTAAATAAATGACCACGAGTTGATCCAACAAATCATGGAAAACATTGTGCATGAAATGCATGAACACAGCTGGGGCATTGGTTAATTCAACAGGCATCACGGTATACTCAAAATGCCCATACCTTGTCCGGAAAGCTGTTTTCCACTTCTCCCTTGCACGAATGCGAACCAGATTGTAGGCCTCACGCAAGTCCAACTTTGTAATGATCTTAGCTTGATGAAGCCACTCAATAAGTTCAGGGATGAGGGGAAGCGGGTACCTATTTCTCACTGTGATTGCATTCAACTTGCTGTAATCACAACACAAACATAGCTCCCCTGATTTCTTTTTTACAAAAAGCACCGGTGCAGCCAATGGGAAGGTAGAAGACCGGATAAACCCTTTTTGGAGGTTCTTATCAATAAAATCCCACAAAGCGGCCAACTCCGGTTCTGACAGGGAATATATCCAACCCACCTGCAATTTTGCATTGGATAACAAGTCGATTGGACAGTCATATGCCCAAATGCAGAGGCAACTGATCTGCCTCCTTCTCTCCAAACACATCAGCAAAGTCCACCAACTCCGCGGGTAGATCCAGGTTCATGGGCATAGCCACACTCCCTGCACAGGAGTGCAAGCAATAGTTGGCACACTTCCTATCAAGAAACCGCACAGCTCCAGACGACCAGAAAATCTGTGGATCATGGGCCTGTAACCACTCCAAACCCAGCACCACTAGAAAATGAGGCACTGCGGTAACGTAGAACACAGTTTTCTCCACATGCTGCCCAATACACATGCAAAGGGGTTTGGTTGTAGCAACCACAGGTCCCAAACGAAGGGACAGAGACCATCAATCATCTCTACCATGACTGGCGGGGACACCTGTTGCTGAGGAATGAACCACTGCTTGACAAAATGAGCATCCATGAAATTGGCTGTGGTGCCTGAGTTGACCAAAGGTGGGATCTCCACTGCTCCCACATCAGGCACGAACACACTTGCTTTCAGCACAAGATGCTTCACCAATAACAATTGTGGTGGAGATGTCAAAGGTGGCAAGGATGGCAAGGTTGGTGAAGATGGCAGGCCTAAGGATTTTACACCCCGACCGACAGACCCCCGTAGGCCAACTGATGCTCGTTTCCCGACACCACAGGCACCACTGCTTTGGATTTCTTAACAAAATGGCCTCGATTGCCACAATAGAAGCATAAACCATCACGATGATGTCTCTCCTTTTCTACTTGAATCAGGTGAGGGCGGCCAGCCCCCAACTGCATGGGTTCTTCCAAAGGCACTTCCACCAAGGGTGCCGTCTTGCTAGAAACAGATACGGTCTCTGTCCATTGTCGCACCCATCGCTGCTGAAGTCTAGCATTGATACGAAGACACAAATGCATAAGCTCCTGAAGGGTGCAAGGGCATTCAGTGTGCACCAACTCATCCAGGAGTTCCGATGACAAACCCTCCTTGAACTGGTCTCATAGTGCTGCCTCATTCTATTTAACATCCTGAGCAACCACCCAAAAACTAGTAATATAATCCATGAGTGAGCCATGCCCCTGCTTCAACTCTCTCAAACATCTGTTTGCTGTTTGGCTTCGAACAGGGTCCTCAAACATGGCCTGAAATTGACCGCAAAACTTGGCGTAATTGTCTAACACCTGGTTGGGCTGGGTCAGCAGAGGCATTGCCCAACGTGCTGCAGAGCCTGACAACAAACTAATCAAAAACCCCACCTTATCCCAGTCAGTGGGAAAGTCCTCAGTCCTCAGCTGGCACTGCCCCCAAAATGCTGGAAATTGGGCCAGCGAACCATCAAATTAATCTGGCACTGCCACTGGACATTTTCAGTGTAGCCGGGCAGCTTGCATTTGTGCCACCTATGCAGTCAAAAGAGCCATTTGCTGGGTTAAGTGGGCAATCTCTGCTCTGAGCTGATCCATGGTCACCCCACAAAAAGCGAAAATAAGTTGAAGGGATGGCTGGAGTCAAAAATGTGATGACCTGTAGTCTCTCAACATATCCCAAAACAGACATTAAAGTCTGGTAAGGCCTTCAACTTAACTTCACTGTTTTATTAGGCACAGTTTAAAGTCACAAAAGTAAATAATGAGGCAAAAAGAAAACCAAAACAAACCACATTGACAAGAGAGTTCCAAAGCAAGCCAAGGTAACTAATCATAGACTCCAGGAAAAAAACCGAGGAGAGTCCATGGGAAGAATGCCAGCAAAGATAAGCCTCTTTCAAAGTAAACATTAAACTCTGACTCCAGCAATTCTAACTGCATGTTTACAAACTTATATACATAGCTCCCAACTTCAAGCTACGAGGAGGATCATGGTAATCTCCTCTTGAGTAGACCTCACTTTTCCCTGATCCTCTCCTCCCTGCGTGACCTAGGATGGATATGGGATGGGCCTGGGTCCTCCTCTGACTGCTCAGCCGGCCTCTGCCCTTCCCCAGACTCCTCCACTACCTCTGGACTCCCACTCCCACTCCCTGTTGGCTGTCCCTCCTCTTCCTCAGAGTCAGTCTCCACCAGGGGCATGACACCTTCCTAGTTTCTAGGGAGTACTAGAAATAGTGGAAATGTTGAGAAGACACATGAACATGCAGCATGTTTGTTCATTCTGGAACAATGCCAGCCACCTCAACCCCATTCCCACTGTAGTACCAACACTTGACAATTAACTATTAAATTACACAAGTGCAATGTTTGATTTTTTTAAAATGCAATAAAATTAATACCTTTTGATTACTTAAAAATGCAGAAGTAGAATTCTCTAAATAGCAAGAAAGTTGAAGTTCTTACATTTCTGTCCTGTGATGTTCTATTTTCTGTATTATATTTAAGTAAGACAAGCAGGGTAAAAAGGAATGCTCAGGGGTCTCTAATCTTGGCAACTTTAAGACTTGGGGACTTCAACTCCCAGAATTGCTTTGCTGGCTTTGCTGGCTGAGGAATTCTCGGAGTTGAAGTCCACAAATCTTAAAGTTGCCAAGGTTGGAGACCTCTGTGCTAGAAGGCCCGTTCCAGGAGGAGCAATGATAGATTACTACTGTCAATACAGAAAGTGAAAGAGTTCTAATCTTTTTTTTGCTCTCCAGGACAACCCTGACAAGAATAAGATAGTGCTCTGTATCTACCATAAGGTGTCACTGTATTCCCACCTAACTTTTTAGGAGCTAAGCCTGGGAACCAAGTCAGGAAGTTAACCTCTCAGAGATGCCTCAGACTTCACATGGACAATCCACATTGGAAAACTGAAGGTCTTGTGTCCTTGATTTAAATACTGAAAACAAAATTTACCTTTGTAGCTATGAGCAAAGATTTCTCTGCACTTTTCGAACAAAATAACTGTGTCAAATATATTAGAAAATGTTAATGTAGAAAAGTTACATATTTGTTAAGCGTTTATTTACAAGCTAGAACTAGTGTTTCAGGAGACTTTTTAAATGTGCTTTCATATATTCAGCAAGTGTTATTGGTAACAAATATACCTGAAAAAAATAGTAACTGAGTTAAATAAAATATGTACAGACATTTGTCATGTTAATTCATGACCAGATTAAGGAATAAATTAAAACTTGTGCCTTTCCATTAGTTCCCAAATTATATATTCTTGCTTTTTCTTTTCCTTCTACCTCCTCCTCTTTCTTCTTGACTTCTTAATTGTTTTTTTTTTTTTGTCTTTTTTGCTGTATATTATTTGTTTTGAAATTATGTTATGGAATACTATGGATGACATGGAAAAGAATACCAATCCAGAAAGGTATGAAAACAAAATCAAATTGTGCATAATTTTGCAAACTAAAAGGAAAAATAGAAATTAGTTCACACTGAGTTGAATTTTTAAAGTGAAAAACAGAAACAGGTGAAAATCAGAGATTGGTTAAGACAGCAGAGAGAGATTTCCACAACATGTTTCCTCAGTCTGAATTGATAGTTATAACTTGCCTTCAAATATGTACTTGCAATTGTGATCTGAAATTCCATGTTTTTCTTTTTCATTTTATTCATTAATGCATGAGCTGTACAATTTATTCTTTTTTTATTCCAAGTTACAATCTTTCTTATATCATCATTGCTAAAGATTGGTTTATAGTTATTAAAGCCCATGTCCCACTGCACCAACGGATGCAAAGAGGATGTAAAACGGACAAAAAAGCTTGCCATCCATTGGAAAACGCGATGCATCGGTTGTGTACTCATTGCATACGTGTTTCATACACTCTATCCATCGAGCATCTGTCCACTGAGATTTCATCTGCGCAAGAAGTTTTGAGCTGCACAAAACTTTTTGAACGGATGAAATTTCCGCCGTGTACGATGTACATCCGCGACATATATGGGCATCGTGGAAGCTTGCTGCATCCTGCACAATCTTATGTGCACCCGCTACCCAGTCTTGCAGAACAAGCTTGTGGACCGTCAACAAGGGAATGGGACATGGAGCATGGTGAATGGAGGCAAGGACGAAACCTGATAGACACTGTGGATGTACAAGGCCCCAACAGAGGTTCACGTGAAGGGAAGAAGCAGCGCAACCAACTGAAACACTGGTGCAACTCCCCAACTGGAGCAGTGGAGTGGCAAGACAGGATGATAGATGGTTAATGGATGCTTCCTTGAGCCTGTCGCATAACACTGATGAGATTGTGCCATGTATGTTGAGTGGCCCTACAATGAATAGGGCATTAATAAAGAGCTTTGTTTATTTTGAAATGTGTTGATCAATGAATAAATTGTTATTGATAGAAAAGGGCCATATGTGTGGCAGCTGGGAGGGTGGACCATACAGTCCCACTATGCTTGCACTGGAGGTTTATGTATCCCACAGCTATCCTTACCTATCCCACAAATATCCTTCCCCATCTCACAAGCATGCAAAGGATTAACCATTTTTTCAAAGTTTTCACCAACATTTTATTAAGTAAAAAAAATGAACCAAGTGTGTTAAGTAAAGATAACTTTTATTAATAACGGTTTTGAGTAAACTGTATGACTTTATTAAATTAGCAAAATGAATCAAGTAAAGTGTCTTAAGCAAAGATAAACTTAACAAGTAAACAACTCAGTCTCTGACACTATTCTCAGTCACTCTGAGGCATGTCCATGGTGTCAGCTGTTAAGCGGGCAGGGACTGTGGAGGTGGCTGTGGCTGGAGTGCTGGTCTGAGGCGCCATTGGGGTGCTTGGCCCCGAGAGTACAACAGGGGATGGTGTGTTCAGGAAGCTCTCAGAGAGCTGACTCAGTCCCATGAGGTTGAGAGGCCCTTCATCAAGTACCTGGGATGTCAGGCAAAAGACTGATGACAGATTGTCTGTTGACGGGCTTGGCTGTGGGGTGGAGGAAGGAGGAGTGTAGTGGGGCTGTCTGATCTGCAGCTAGGCGAGGTGTGGCATCTGTAGTGTGCGACGAACCTGGGCCTGGACTGGGAAGGGCTGTTTCTGCTGTGGGAAGTCCTGGTAGTCGTAGCCTCGGTAGGTGAGGGGCTGTTGAGAGCTGTGGAAAGGTGGTGACATCACCTGGGGTGGAGGAGCAGACCTGGACTGGGTCGGAGCAGGTTCAGCTGGGCCTTGAGGGTTGTGCAGAAGTGCTGTGATCTTTTGCTTCATCACCTGGTATTGGGCCTCGGGCAGGTCCATGAGGGTCTGGCTCACGTAGGTGATGAAGGGCTTCCGGTTCGAGGATGGTATGTTGCTGTGGACCAGCTGAGAGAGAAGTTTTGTGCTGGTCTTGGTTGTGTCCCTGATCTCCAACAGGACAGTGTGGCTCTGGCCTTCCAGTCTGCCTCTCTGCCTGCATCCTGTGCAGCTGGGGGTGGGTGTGGGTGTGGGTTGGTCTCTGGTGGCTGCCGCTTCTTCCTCCATTTGTGACAGGGGATCCTCCAAGTCCTCCGGCATGGGGAGTGCAGCTGTCGGGAGGGGGTCTCTGCCATGGGGCCCTCCGAAGAGGGACAGGGCAGCTGTCTCCTGGCTGGAAGAGGACTGGCTGTCTGTGGGCTGTCTGAGGGAGAGGGGTGTCAGAGGGGCTGCTCCTCGGTGGCGGACCTCACCCTCTAGGAAGCTGCACTTGGCCATGACGTACATCTCCCAGTCAGTGAGCTTGACAGCGGCCTGCCCAGATTTCTTCAGGTGTAGCTTGCCATACCAGGTGTGCATGTGCTTCCACCATCCCAGGAGGACATCCGCAGTGTAGCCCAGGCTCTCTGCCTTGTCCCTCCAAGCTGCCTGCTTCTTCTTGGTGTTGCGATAGAGTCTGTGGCCCTTTCTCCACAGGTACTCGTTCTCCCTCAGCCATTCCAGCACCTCCTCCTCATGGTCCTCGGAAACGGTGTACTGTTTCCTCTCTCCCTTCTCCTTCCCTTGCCTCTTCCTCCCTCTGGCAGGGCCGTCAGCAGCAGGGCCTTCAGGGGCTTCACCAGCAGGGCTTTGAGGGCCTTGGGGCTGGTCCACCAAAGCAGCAGCAGCAGTAGCAGCAGCACCAGCAGCACCAGCAGCAGAAGCACCAGCAGCACCAGCACCAGCACCAGCAGGAGAAGCAGCAGCAGCAGCAGCAGCAGGAGAAGCACCAGCAGCTTCAGAGTCAGTGCCAGGGGATGGGATGGTGGTTCTGTCCTTCTTGCCAGGGCTGGCAGGAGTAGGCACAGGCTTTCTCTTCTTCCCTGACTGACGAACCATGGTGTTATTTGAAGATGTCTGTGGCAGCACGTCTTTCCTCTGAATGCTGACTGCGTGCGAGCTGCATCCTTTTATATCCGCGGAGCTGATGCAATTCATACTCCCCGCATGCGCAGTGAATGCTTTGCATCCGATATACATCCGCTATGCATCTGCTTTGCTTCCTATAGGCGTCCGTGATGCATCCGTGTCATCCGCTACGCATCCGCCCCTTCCGCTATGCGTCCGCTTCGCAATTCTCCCCCGGAAGCCCTTTGGATGTGTCATCCGCTTCTATCTGCTAGGTTTCCTGTGAACATCCGTTTGACATCCCCGCTACATACTACCCCCGTCCGTTCCTTTCTGTTCTTTTCCGTTCTGTTTATGCAAATTTGGGCCACTTTTGGGAGCAGATAACAATGGGTGGAGCCACCCCTGAAATTTTGCTTGTCCGCTGTGTCCTTTTTGCATACATTTTGCATCCGTCGGCCAGTGGGACCTAGCCTTAACTTCTGCTTCAGAAGTGATTATGATAATAATGATGATTATTAAAAACACCTTTCTTCTTAAAATGTAGTTGGTACGTAAGAAGGGAATAATTATTTCAGGGATGTCCCAGAAAACCTCCTATACTACCACCTCTTACAATACTAGACAACACAGTCTCAATAATTAGAGACCTTCAAATTTCTAGGTTCTATTATATCACAAGACCTAAAATGGACACCTAACATCAAAAACATCATCAAAAAAGCACAACAAGGAATGTTCTTTCTGTGCCAACTCAGAAAGCTCAAACTGCCGAAGGAGCTGCTGATCCAGTTTTACAGAGGAATTATTGAGTCTGTCATCTACACTTCTATAACTATCTGGTTTGGTTCTGCAACTGAACAAGACAGACACAGGCTTCAGAGGATAATTAGGACTGCAGAAATAATAATTGCTACCAACCTGTCTTCCATTAAGGACTTGTATACTGCTTGAGTCAAAAAGAGGGCTGTGAAAATATTTACAGACCCCCTCAAATCTTGGATATAAACTGTTTCAACTCCTTCCCTCAAAATGAAGCTATAGAGCACTGCACACTTGAACAACTAGACACATGTTTTGTCCAAACGCCACCACTCTGCTAAATAAATAATTCCCTCAACATTTTACAAAGTCTGCATTACTATTACCATCAATCCTCTCATCATTCCTATCACCCATCCCCTCCCACTTGTGACTGTATGACTGTAACTTTGTTGCTTGTATCCTTACGATTTGTATTGACTGTTTCCTAGTGTGATTTGATTGCTTATTGTACCCTATGACTATTATTAAATGTTGTATCTGATGATTCTTGATGAATGAATATTTTCTTTTTATGTACACTGAGAGCATATGCACCAAGACAAATTCCTTGTGTGTCTAATCACACTTGGCCAATAAAGCATTCACTCATTCATTCATTAATCTCAAACTCCCAGCCCGCGGACTGGATGCATCACACACTGGCCGCGCCCATGCCCGGTTTAATGAAGGGGGGGTGAAGTCCTGATACATCATGTAACATCGCTGTGATGATATGAGTTTGACACCCTTGAATTTTATCAATGAGCAGTTTACATCTATAACATGCATGTTTCTTTCCTTTTTTTCTTTTGAAAAAGGTCTTTTTTAATTTGTTGAATAACTTCAGGACTATTTAGCACTTGTTGGGACATCTTTTATTGCATTAGGCATGCCCCCTGCTGTGGCTGGCACACTGAAGGTCTCTCTCACTGAATAACCTGCATGTCTTGGGGTTACAATGACAGCCAGGACTGCCATGATTGTCATTAGTATGTGGTGCAATCATGCACTATCGTGCTTTACAATCACATTGCTTAGTGATGGCAATTCTGATACCAATTGCTATTGTAACATAAGGGCTACCTGTAGTGTTATCTTGGCATAATAAGGCCTGGGTAACTTCTTTAACTTCTTCATTTAATTTAATGAATTTAGTGGGGACATTTCCCCCCCCAAAAAAAACAAACTTTTCTTTATTCGTCAGGTACAGCAATCAGCAAGATGATTTATTGTTGGCCAGTGTGCTCTATTGCCCACTCAGGAATGCTGCTACTTTTTTTTTTTTTTTTGCTCTGTTTTTATTATCTTATTATCCAACTTGCTCCCTAGTTTCAAGATCTGAAGTAAAGGAAAAGGCTATCCCCTCGCACTATTTGAGATCATAAAAAGGAGCACAGGCTTAAAATGATGGAAGAGCGTACTTCAAGAATCGTTCAGCTAGAGCAAGGCCCCTGTCCTCTGCATCCAACCATATACTAACATTTTCTGTTAATAATAATAATTTGATAGCAGTCAAATTGGGTACATTTTGGTCAATATGCTATAACTATAGCCCAAAGATCAAATTTATCATTATTACTTGGTGTCCAGCAGCTTTCTAATGCATTCTTTTAAGCACTCTCAGATCCCATCCTCTCTTAATCTCTGTTGGTTCCTAAACTCAGGTACTACAGTGAGCAGACTTGCTTCAAGGGAGTCAGGCCAGGGCAGAATGTTTGCAGTGCATTTCCTTAAGGGAGTATTGAGTATGGCTAAAAGGTCCTGCCTCATTAGCACTGCAATCTGATCAATCAGAAACAAACTTTCCAGAAAAATAGTCCCAATCTTAGTTTCAGATTCAGTGATGCAGATGATATGGCTGAGAGCCCTATCAGAGGTTTTTGCTCAGGATCTTTACTACATTTGCAAGCATACAATCGAAGAAAATTAGATGGTTATGGCAACAGGTTTAGCACCTATAAGGTTCAAAGTGCCTATCGAAAGTTCTCAAATTTCATGAGATATTTGGAATACTATTGTTACTGGCCATCTGCCAGCAGCCTAAGGAATTTTCTACCCCCTTACAATTCAGGTTCTCAATATCAATTATTTTCTCCTTGATGGATATTATCTCAGTATGAATGCTATTCTAACTGAAGCATGAAATCTGAAATTTGATCTATAATTGACAACCTAAGCTTCTCATTTACTTGTTTGCTTTTTTGGAGGAAAAAAAACAGATCTTCGACAGCTTTGCAGTTATAGTGCCAGAAAGAGTCCCTATAATATATATTCAGAAATAGTTTGCATTTTCTTCTTTCTTACAACTAAAAGAAAGGAACTAGCCCAAGGTCTGCAAGCTGGCTTTGTCCTCAAGGTGGAGCTAAAACTCAGTCTCTCAGTTTCTAGCTTGATGCCTTAACCACTAGACCAAACCAAACCTCATATTTTATTTTATTTATTTATTTGTTCAGGTTCTGTGGCCACCCAACTCAAACAGGCTACTGTATATAGTTAGTTCCAAAATCTTATTGCAAAATGTCAATATTCTAAACTTGCCTGGACTCTTAATTCATTTATAACTTACTTGGCTCAAAATTTTATTTTGCTTTTTGCCATTTATTTATTAAAATTCTTTAAATACTTTTACATGGTTAATTTTCCTTTTGTTCAGAAATGAAAATAGACTCATTTGGCTCATTAAGGAAGCATCACTGAGATGTGGAACAAAATAACTGCAAACAAACCTAATGAATATCTTGGTACTAATCTCTCAATGACAGGAGAATGCAACCAAGTATCCTGAGGTGAGAATTTAATACTCTCTCCTCCTTTCTCCCTTCATCTTGATTTTTCTCCGTTGATTTTTATGTAGTGGTTTTCTAGTACATGTTTTATTATTTTGCAAAAGACAAGAGAATGTGATGTTGGTGGCGGTGGAAATGCCTACCTGTGGAGTAAAAAATTGCTCTAAATTGGCTATGAAGTTTTTGGGTGGAAAAATGTTTTATTTGAGATCTAAATTAAGACACTCATCTATGATGAAGGAGTGGGATGATTAATTATGTCTAAGAAGTTGCTGAGAAGGAATTTACTATTTTAGAGCAGATGGGAAGGGAACCTGTAATTTACTACTGTACTCAGCTGTAAAAGCTGTATTTAGCCAGTGGGCAAAATACATGATGGAATTTCCACTCTCTCAGCAAATCATCTACCCCAAATTTCCCAATAAATTCATGGACTAATCTTTGGGAAAATAAATAAAGTTACCAAAGGAGTGTCATTCCCAGTTTGGAGCTTAGACAAATAATGTAATCAAAGAGGGCTGGAATGAATAGAATATAACTTTATTACAGTCTTAGACCAGCAGTAGACATCACTATTTACTATATATATATATATATATATATATATAAATACTGACACATTATAAAACATTAATAATGGATAAAAACATCCTTTAAGAAAATACATGTTCTCAAACAGTTAGGGGCACTCCCTGGTTTATATGAATGGAGAGCCAATAAGTATGTGTGTAAATATCATTTTCCAAAGTTTGTTCTATCTTCAAAAATTGTCATAAATTGAGAGCTATAATTCTGTGACCATTTTTTTTTTCTAGTAGACATTGCAGCAACACAGAATTTTGCTACTGCACGTGTAATAGCTGGGTTTGAATTCCAGAAGATTCTACATAAAAATTGTCTTCCCTCCCTGGCAATCTCTCTAGTAAAGGGAGTATATACAATGACCTATAAACTCTTTATAACTCACAGTACAGGGCTGAAATGAAATATCCAGCTGCCCCTGATATGTACACTAGAATTCTATTTGCATAAAACAGACACAGAAGAAGCCTTCCCACAAATATCATTGAAAAATGGAGCCACACTGTGTCACTGTAATAAGTTATCCAGTTACCAAATTACATAAAGAGTGTTTTCAATGTGCAGGGGTGGGAATCTCAACCAACAACCACTGGTCATTATGCTATATGCTAACCTTGCTCAGGAATAGATGGGGAGAGATTTTCAGATTTTCTTGTAAGTCTTTTGAAAGTTCCAAGGAAATAATGACTTCTGGAACATGCTGTCCACATAATGAAATGATAGTGATCATGTATTCAACACAATCATTTGCAATTTATCAAGCCTCTGGGATAAATTACACCCTCTGGGATAAAGGGGTGGGATTCTACCAGTTCGCACCTATTCGCTAGAACCGGTTGTTAACATTCTAAGCAGTTCGGAGAACCGGTTGTTAGAAGAAATTACTGGCCTAATCCGGTAAGGAAGGCAGGAAGGAAACATTCTGGTGTTGCTTACAGAAACTGCCTCTCTGTTAACCCTTATTACATTCTTGGCAGGACAAGACTTCCTGTTTCAGGAATGTCTCTAGCGTTTTTTTCCCCTCCTTTGCTGGTACTTTGCTTGTGTGTAATGACCATTCAAAGTTACATGACCACCAAGCCATGCCAACCAACTAAGCCACACCCACAGAACCAATTATTAAAAAATTTGAATCCCACCCGTGGATAAGAATCATGCAAAAGGCCCTAAGACTCTAGTGTCTCATGCAGAAACCATTCTATCTGTCCATATTGGACAGATATCTGCTAAACCTCAGTGACGTGAAAAAGCTGTAATAAATTTTGGGTTTATATAAAATCCCCATTCTATCCCAACCTGAGTTTACTTCTGCTTCGCTTCAATTTGTCATTGTACAAACTATTACCATTAGCATCCTTTTTTAATGGCTATCAATCAAACCATAATTATTTTCCTGCTATCTTTACATCTTCCAACCAAGAGCCATCCTATCATTAAGCAATCATCTTCTTAGACAGATGATTCCCCCCACCTTCTGTTCAATCCTCAGAAATTGGCTGGACATGTCTTTGCAATTTTCTTGGCAAGGTTTTTCTGAAATTATTTGCTCTTGCCTCCTTCCTAAGATTGAGAAAGTGACTGACTTTGTACCTGAGACAGGACTAGTACTTTGAATCTCACGGTTTCTAGCCTGATGCCTTAACTACTACACCAAACTTACTCTCTGTTAGATGATTGTTGCGATCAAAGCTTCATGTCTATGGAGCTCTTATGAAATGAGATTAGGGTATGTGAAATTTCATTTCATGGAAGCACCCCCTGCAGTCTCAAAGGTATAGGCTCAACCACTCCATCTGCTCTGTATGACAACTATTGTTGTCTATTGACTATTGACAACTATTATTCTAACATAGCAGTACAGGAAAACTGCATGTGGTCAGAGCAATAGTTTTCTTTCACTGCTGTTTCTTTACAGCTTGTATTTAAAACATGCCACTCATGATGGCACAAATAGTGAACTGTCATCAGGATTCGTAATCATTGATCATGTGGTCCCTGATTGTGACCTTCCTCTTCTCAAAATCATATAGATTGATGGTGATCTGATAAAGATGATCACCACAGTTCACCTCATCCACTTTAACATACAATGCCAATTAGAAACACTTGACCTTCACTTCATTAAAATTGTGGGCAGACTATTAATGAAATGTTGTCCCAGATGTGGAAGAGTCCTTTTCTATTTCCATCAAAAGTTATCCACCCATTCATTTCACCAGAATTTGAATGAATTCTGAAGTGAGGCATAAAAGACTGTTTTGGGTCTCTTAATATAGAAAGTACTCTGCTTAGATTTAATAATGGTGGTGTTCTTCATTCCAGTTTTCACACAGCTTTAATGCATCTGATGCAGATATGTATGCTATTTTCTTAATCCTTATCAGCTATCTGCAGAAGTAAGCTATTCCTTGTAAAATCCCATGCTGGAATTAGTTAGGCACTTTCAGGCAATATATTTTCCCAGTAAAAGAGCAACTGTTAATTCTTTGCAGCAGACATCTAGAAACTTTTAAGTTGAAGAGACATTTTTATAGGGGTCATCAGGTTTCCTCAGTACTCAAAATGTGGTACTGGTTGTATGGGGGGGGGGGAGATTTTTTTTTCCTCCTCCAGGCCTGATGTCCTTCACAGTTGTGAATGTGATAATGTGTCAGGAATATCTCAGCATGATCTAAACTGGAGCCTCTTTTGGGTGGGAAACACAGCAGTGGTGTGGTTTTCTAAAATACAATTTCTGCTGAGTAAGCATATGATAAATTACATAGCAAGTATCTGCTGTGCTAAGATTATGAGCACTAGATACACATTCGGTAACTATAGTTAAGTGAAGGAGAAGGTGCCACATGTTTTGTGTGATTTATATTATTGCAGCTGAAGATATAAATTGTTGTTAAGATTACCTGTTTATATAATTTAGTTCAGATTTTTTGCCTAAAAATGGAAAAAGGAAGGGAGAGGAATGGATTCATATTGCGAGCAATCCATTTGGGAATGAGAGAAAAAAAGAGCACCCTCCCTTAATAATCCCCTTTGCCTTTTGCCCAGTTGCTAGTCAATTTCAAACTCTGGGAACCTAATGTAATCATTTTAAATAAGGATAAATTTACAATTTTATAAATAAAAATGGAAAATTTCTTGGTGCAAATTTTTTTTCCTAAGTTGCACAAACTTTTCAAGAGACAGAAGCCATACATTAAACTGATACTCTGAAGCACACGGTGCATTTTTGATTGAACAGCCTCTTAAGGAAAAATTGATTTCAAATAAAAGAAAATTGACACATCAATTTTAGCAAATTTAGCAATCATCGAGTTCCAAGTTTATATTGAAAAGGCTCAAATTGTTAGCTCTTTCCTTACATTTATTTACTTGTTTATAAAATGTATTGGCTGCCAATCTTTCCATAGGGTAAATCTGGACAGTTTACAGTTGTATATAAGTTAAAACATGAAAAGTTTAAAACAAACATTAAAAACCAAAGACACATGGAGAGGGTGAGGGCAGAGTGGGTGGGAAGTGTGTTTATTGAATCAACCACCTCCATTGCGCTGATCCCTTACTGGAGCCCCAGGCCAACTGGCAAATTTAGATCTTTAGGCCCTTATGAAAAGATAGGAAATTGGGGCCAACCTCACATGGGTGGAGGTGGGGCAGGGTATTCCAAAGGGTAGGAGCAACAGCAGAGAAGGCTCTCCTGCTGAACCCTGCCAGTCAGAATCATCTGGCTCACAGAACTGCAGCATGTCTCCTCTGCCGGCACAAGTCGTACGGGCCAATCCCAGTGGGGTGAAATGGTTCCTCAAGTAACCTGGACCCATGCCATGAAGGGCTTTAAAAGTGATCACCAACACCTTGAATTGCACCCAGAAGCTATTACCAGTCTGCTTCTGGGTGCAATTCAAGGTGTTGGTGATCACACACATGGGTGTTGGTGATCACACACATTCTACATGGGGCTATTCTTGAAGAGCACCCAGAAGCTATTACCAGTCTGCTTCTGGGTGCTCTTCAAGAATAGCCCCATGTAGAATGCATTGCAGTAGTAATGGACTATATACAGAAAATGGACCATATTCAGATCCTATTTTAACTGTTCTGTGTTTTTCTTTCTTTGTAATATTTGCTCTGAGGTTTTAGAATGTATGTTCAAGACAGAGAAATATTATTATTTCAAATATTATTATAAATACATTCCTTTTTTCTCCCTATACAGAGACTTCACAGGAATGAGAAACAGTTTTGTTAATTTGCTATTTCTCAACTTGCAAATCTGTTTATTTTGTATGCTTTTCCACACTTACGTAAACTATTCTGATCATGATGATTGTTTAACATGTAAAATGGTGAATCTCCTCCATTAAAATAAAGATATTGTATCCTTCTGCTTCCATAACTAGAACATTTTTGATAGATAGATAGATAGATAGATAGATAGATAGATAGATAGATAGATAGAAAGAATTCTTTATTGGCCAAGTGTTAGTGAATGCACAAGGAATTTGTCTTGTACATATGCTCTTAGTATACATGAAAGATACATTCACCAAGAGTCAAGAATCATAACGTACAACACTTCATCATAGTCTTAGGGTACAATAAGCAATCAAATCATACTAGGAAACAGTCAATATAAATCGTAAGGATACAAGTGACAAAGTTACAGTAATACAGTCAAAAGTGGAGGGAATGGGTGATAAAGAGCGATGAGAAGATTAATAGTAATTGTAGTGCAGGCTTTGCAAATAGATGGGCAGTGTTGAGGGAATTATTTCTTTAGCAGAGTGATGGTATTTGGGAAAAATCTGTCTTTGTGTCTAGCTGTTTTGATGTGCAGCGCTCTATAGCGTCATTTGAGGGAAGGAGTTGAAACACTTTATGTCTGGGATGTGAGGGGTCTCTAAATATTTTCACAGCACTCTTTCTGACGGGTGCAATATACAGTATACATTGATCATCACAATCAACATTATAGTAACTTTTGTCTCTTTTAATTTTTACATTTAAATTTTTTCCCCATGTATTTTTTAATCTTTCTAAGGAACTCACCAATTTTTTTAACAGAAGCTGACAAATATTTGAAATAGATTCTTGATGTCTTGTGGAGAGGTGGTAATGTTGTCCAGTAATTCTCCAAAAACTGTGATTTCTTTAATATCTAATATTTTTATCATATTATTTGATGCATAGTTTCAGCTGGATACATTTGCATGTAGCCTCTTAATGTTTCCTTTTTTCCTGTTTCCAAGCTGCCTTCTGGATATTTGTTTTTTAATTGGCATAGAAATCTAATGCCAAAACACTGCATTCTACTTATGCCTTGGATACAGGCAGTTAAGGACGTCTGATTTACATTCAACTGATATTTACAGATGGACTGCCTCTTGTCCTTGATCCAATGGACTGTTAGCCATGGGATGATTTCATGAACCTCAGAAGCCATGCATTTTTAATACAGTATAAAGCCTGTTTACAGTGGTTTCAATGGTTCACAACAACATTGGGTGCCTTTATCAGCTGGAGTTAAGGAGAATGCTATAGACAGCTCATTCCTATGTATAACGTCCAATTTATGTACAAAGTTAACAAAGTCAAAGACAGATGGAATTCATTCTTAACCCAGGGACTGCCTTTATTAGTTTATCTTGGCTATAAAAGAAGGAATGGCCTATTGCTAGAAAGTGAAATAAGTAATACATTGCTGTCTTTTTTCCCCTTTCCTCCCATATTTTTACAAGCTATGCTTCATCCCATTCTTTGCTGTTGATATATTTGGCAGAAATAGAGAACTATGTCATGATAATGTCCTAGGAAGTGTCAATTCTGTTTGAATTTTGTCTAAATTCAGAGATTTTAACCAATTAAAATCATCATAGTGTTTTTGCAAATTGGCTAGCCCACATCCTCATTTGTTTGTTTGTTTGCTCACCAGATTTATAAAGCTGCCCATCTCACAAATGTAACTCTGGGCAACCTAAAATAACAGTTAAAATATAGTTTAAAACAACTATTAAACATTATTAAACACTATCCTAAATAAATATAGAATAAAAATAAAATCGCAGGAGAACAGATCAACATCCAACTTACCAAATAATCATCTTACAGGCTCCCCATTTCTCTGGGATCCCCAAGCCTGCCGAAAAGAACAATTCAGGGATTTCATAAATGCCAGTGGGATCAGGTCTAGGTGCCATGAAGAAAAGGCCCATCTCCTGAGTCCCACCCAATGAAGTTAGCAGATGGGTCCCATAACATGCCCTTCCTGCTAGACCTGATTGGGTGAGTAAATATACCTGGGAAAAGGTAGCCCTTCAGAAAACCTGATCCCATGCCATGAAGGGATTTAAAGATCAAAACTAGCATCTTGAATTGAACCCAGAAAGCAACAGGCAACTGATGCGGTTTGTGGAACAGAGACAGAGGTGATTCTTGAGGTAATTTCCCATTAGGAGAATGAGCACATACAGGAAGACGTATTTGAGAGTAGTATTTGAATAATACACACACAGTGCACAGATACACTGTACAGTAAATGTAGGTTTTTACTTCCAGAAAGTTTAAGCAAAGTTCAAAATAGGCAGTCCAAAGTCATTCACAGGTAAAATCAGCTAGTTTTTAGTCCAGGGATAATCCAATAACAAAGTCCAGCGTCAAATACAGTTCAGTATCAGACTTACATCAAATCCAAGAATAACAGTCAATTAGAAGGAACGACAATACCCTCCAACAGAAGGAAAAACAGAGACTGAGACACATTCTTCTGAGACTAAGACAATCCAGGTTTCTGGCTCCATCTTATGGCTGTTTGAGAAACCACACCCAATTACAATTTTTGGATTCTCTTAAAGATACAGTTTTAAAATGTTTATCCTGGTTTATATATTGTCCAACTCAAATAACTGTGAGGTGACTTACATTCCTAACAGTGATATTCAGTTCTGGATATTGTGGTACTACAGACATACATGCTCCTAGAACAACACACATTACACCTCTGTTCCACAGTGGGATTCAAATTTTTTTACTTCCTGTTCTGTGGGCGTGGCTTGGTGGGCGTGGCACGGGAAAGATACTGTAAAATCTCCAGTCAGAGGAGGTACTTGCCGGTTCTCCGAACTACTCAAAATGTCCGGCGGACATCCTGTGCCACGCCCACCAAGCCCACCAAGCCCACCAAGCCACGCCCACAGAACAGGAAGTAAAAAAAATTGAATCCCACTGTGGAACAGAGGTGTAATGTGTGTTGTTCTAGGAGCATGTATGTCTGTAGTACCACAATTATGTCTGTAGTACCACATTTTGCACCAGTGAAAGCTTCTGAATGTTTTCCCTTATTTCTCCTCTTTGTACTTATATACCATTAATACTCAACATAACTTGCCATTGTTATAATTATTTATCTTAGTAGCTCTATATGGGATAGGAATAAGGCAGGTAATAGTAATAGTAATAGTAATAGTAATAGTAATAGTAATAATAATAATAATAATAATAATAATAATAATAATAATAATAATAGTGTTGCGTAAAATTTAAGCAAAATAACATTTTCCTTAAATGTTAACAGCAAAGTATGGATAAAACTGTTTAAGCCCAAAGGTGTGGCAAACATACTTTTGTAAAGTCTAAGATGTGAAAGTCCACTTAGAATTTGTTGGTTAAGCTATTCTACTGGCTGCCTCTGAGTTTTGCCCACTTCACTTCTTGAAACGCAGGGACTGGAAATATGTCTTCCTAAATTGAATAGACTGGATGGTTAAAGAAATTGTCCCAGACATAATCTGTCTGTCTGTCTGTTTCCTTTTCTCTCCAACACTAATATATGCTGCAGTGTTTGAGATTGTAAGCAGGTTGGGTTGTACTGCCTGCAGCTCTTTAAAATAGCTGCATCTTTTCTTGGAACCGCACAACCTGATGTTTCTCTCAGACCTGCATATGAAGCTGTACAGTGTAATTAAAACAGAAGATAGTTGCTTCATAAATAAAAAGCCAGGAAAAAAACCTAAAGAAAAAACACAGTAAGTAACGATACTTTCCCAATAGGCACTTAACCATGGCACAAATATGCATTGGCAAAGTCTTTTTTTCTGCTCTGACTCCCGACGTTGTCTTCATCTTATTCCCAATGGTTGAGACATGCTGACCTCATCTTGGTTTTTAGGACTTAGTTTTCCCTTTGTGTCAATAGCATCCAACACCAGTACAAAGGTTTGTAAAATCCGATGCCTGTCCCTTCCCCTTTCATCAGTAGTGAGGTTAGATGGCCTGAAGTGAGATGATCGGCTACTTGACCAATTCAGGCCAATACAGGCATGTTTCTGCCTTTCTGATTCCCAGACCAACTGCCTCTTTAGCCACCATTCTCTTGGTCTCTCTGAAAGAATAGAGCCCAGCCTGGTATGTAAAATATATTCCAGACATAGTGGTGTGTAAGTGCAAAGTGGCATAGACTTCTCTCTGAGCCTCTGGTCTGTGTTGTTGCACACAGTAGGTATTGAAACGACAAGGACAGAACATTGCGTCTCCGTAGATTTCTGGGGCTCTGACACACTGGGAAGAGATAAAGTGGATTTGCCTGATTGTGAAAGTGCACAAGACCTACTTTTTCCTTTTACTTTATCTGGTCTCATGTATTTAAGCATAATATTATGTCTGTGTGTGACTCAAATCTCTTCATGATTCCGTTCACTTCCCAGTGGAAGTTTTTATTGATCAGAACAAAGGGTGAAAATGTTCACAATCGGATTTTGCCCCATTCTAAGATTACTGCCATGACGGTTGCATATTTTCCTGCCAACTGGGGACATTTAGCAAAGATTCCAAAGCTGGAGCAGTCAACCAGACACTGTCCTTCACACAGCCAACGGATGTCTAATCAGATCGCCATCACTCACATGGGAGTTAGAACACAATTTCTCCTAACTAAATGGGTGGATCATGAACCAGTTTGGTGCAATGGTTAAGATACCAGGCTAGAAAAATGAGAGACAGTGAATTCAAGTCCCTCCTTATGCACGAAGGCAGCTGGACGACTTTGGGACATTCTTTCCTTTCTCAGCCCTCGGAGAAGGGCAAATCTTCTGGAATTAAAGTGCCAGATTCGATATCAAAAACAGAAGAAAAAAGTGTGCTTCTCCAAGGAGGAAATTCCACGGATTGGTGAGGTTATTGAGATACAGTATGCGCCAATACAAGCTCCAGGAATATTCAGGGTCAGTGAACTGGCTGTGTGCCTTTTCTCATCCTTGAAGCCACCTGTCCCTCGAAAGAAAATTGACCTCCAAATTACATTGGGGTGCAACCTATCCAGAACAAGGCCACTTTACCCAGTTTCCAGAAAGGGCTCTATTCCCAGCATTTCCTTTGGAGAGGAGAATCAACCGCAGTTCACTGGCCTTATCCAAACCGTCGTTGCCACCGAGACTGTTCCACAAAACAATTTCCGCCTCCCAAGCACGAAACCAGGCCCTTGCAAGTGGATGGCGATTTCCTTAATTTTGGCCAGCCGTGAAAGAAAAGTTTCAACCAGGGAATTTTTTGTGAACTCAAAAGATGAGCGGCCGGTTCCTCCACTCGGACCCAATGAGGGGTTCAGTCGATGACGCCATTGAAACTGAGCAGAAAGGCGCCCATTCTCCGTCCATCTGGGAAGCCTTACTTTTGGCTCGAGCGTCCCGAGGGGGTTGTCTCTGCCCATGGGATCCACAGCATGTGGATGTGGAGCAGTTTAGCTTTCGAGCGCCTTCAACCTGTCCTCGGCTTCGCGTCGATTTCTCCGGGGTTTGAGAACCGCCTTTGGGTCGGGCCTCGGGCAGGGCACCCCCCAAGAGGCCGCAGGAGCCTGCGATTGTCGCCCTCTTTCCCCCCCACCCCCACCCCCCACAGCAGCTCCCTGCGGCGGACAGACGGGAGGACACAATAGCCGCCGAGGAGACTCCTCCTTCTGGCCCGCCTCGCTTTCCCTCAGCCGGGGAGCAACGCCGCCCGATTCAGCCCACCTTCCCCCTCGCAGCCTCCCCCGGCGCGCCCGCGCCTCCACTTGGCTTTCCAACCGGGCAGAGGAGAAACTTCGACCGCTCGTGCGCCGCCGCCGCCGCCGCCGCGCCCGCCCCATGCCCGGCTCTCCCCCCAGCGGCGCCCGCTAGCCGTCCATGGCGCGGCCCGGGATGCTGCTCTGCTGCTGCGCCGCGGCGCTGCTGGCGGCGTGGTGGGGCACCGCCGACGCCAGCCTGAGCTCGCCTCCGACCGGCCCCCCGCTGGAGGACGAAGCGGAGAACCAGGAGAACATTCTCTCGCAGGTAAGGCGTCGCCGGGGCGAGGAGCAAAAGCCGTCGGTGCCTTGGAAGGGAGGGGAAAAAAAATGGGACCCTCGGGGTTGATTTCCCGGCGTCGCCTCAGGAAGGACGGGGAGTTCTCCAGGGCTCCGGCGCGCCGCTCTTGAAGTGCGCGGGTTCGTCCCTCAGCCTGGCTTCTCTTCTGGCACAAAAACAACCCAGCAGCCACGAGAGATGCCTCTGGAGCAGGTGCAGGAAGCCCTTTCACAACGAGTGGATGTATTGTGTGCATCGCGGGAGGGAAACCTCTCCCGGAATGGGCTTCCCCATAAGCCTGGACTGCATGGAGTCAAAAGATGTCCGGGGAGGTTTATGCTGCCGAGGGCAATTTGACACGGCACAGAGCTGGCACAGCTCAGGGATCCCAGTTCAGTCTTCGACATAAGCTTGATTGGATTGGGATGGTTTGAGAAGCAGTGAAGAACAGAGCGAGGAATCTGCAGGTAGGCTTTCCAAATAAAGACAGCTTTTTCCGCTTCAAAGCATATTGGAACTTAGCAGGACTTGCTGAAGAAGGCTGACACCCAAACGGCGATGCCTAAAATTGTCGGCTGGTTTATGTCTTAAATTGAATAGGTTGCATGAAATCAACCCTTTCAGGAAAGCTGGGTCCTTGCACTCGGGAACAACCCACAAGGGTTTCTATTGTGTAGAATCAGCAAGCCTTGCCTTATAGTGTTACACTCCACCTGTACACAATTTCCTTTGTCCTCATCTGGTACCTGTTAGACCCAGGGGTGTCGATCAGTGCAGAAAAAGGACAAGCAGATGTAGTTTTAGCACACGGAGAAGAAGCAAACATATGGAAAAGGGGCATCTGCTAAAATCTTTCTGTGTGTGTGTGTGTGTGTGTGTGTGTGTGTGTGTGTGTGTGTGTGCTTTGGGAACTGTGAATTACACAGAAGCAGCACCCTTATGCATTTGACTACTCCAGATATCTGGGACAAAAGGCCTTCTGAAGTAGATCTCTGGTCTCTCCATTGAGTTGACCAGGTTTGGGATTGTTGCTTTTCTAAAAGCAACAATTCCCTTCTCCCTCTGCCCACAACGTATTAGTTATTTCTAGTCAACTAATTGAACAGAGCTGAGTATATACATAAATAATTGTGCTGGGGGAACAATGCTATCTGTCAGTTCCTCTGGTGTGTAAAGCTTGCAGCAGCTTTCACTTAGCTCCTCTTGGTTTTCCTTTGTAGCTAAAGCCAGCTAAGAGAGAAGAAGTGCTGTAAATGGCAACATTTGTACAGCCTGTGGTGGCTGGGTCTCCTCTTTGTCATGAGCAAAATCAGTTGCATGCATTTATATTGAAGTAATTGTGCAATGTAAATTGAAATTGTGTTGGGTTTGATGCTGAGGAAGAAGGCTTAAAATGGCCTTGGCGCATATCTGCCTGGATGATGGAGGCCAAAATCTCTTGAAAAATATCTGCGTGAACTATGCAATCAGAAAAACATACGTTTGACTACTTTTATTATCCAAAGTTGTATCTGATCCAGGCATATTCCCTTAAAGAAAATTCTTTGGATTGCGTTTAATGTTTGTTGAAACCTTGTGTTAGCTAGGCAGGATGTGCCAGTCTGTTTCACAACTTTTGTCTTGCTCTTGAATCCAACCAGAAAAATGTCCTATTTATGTAGGACTAGCATTACACATTGGAAACTCTAGCTTCCTATCAAATGTAACCTGACAGCTTTGACTTTTTTAAAAAATGTATCTTCTACTTTTTTCTGAGGGCAACTCTTATTAAATATATCTAACTTAGGATAGCCTGTCTTCCCAGCAGGATTTCATGTACAGGATGCATGAAAATAAAGGAGAGATGCAAAGATCTCATGTGGAGCTCCTCTGTTCACTTCAATGAAATTTGAAGAAATTTGAGAATTTCCCCACAGATTGTTCCCATTATATTTAAATGAGATCATTCTGGAGAATGTCTGCGTTGAGTACAGCAACCTTTTAATTTCCCCAAACCCAAGAGAAACCAAAGTTGTTTGGGGGCAAGTTGACTAGTTTGGGGTTTGGCTTTCGGATTCTTTTAGGTGGTAGAAGAAAATTACTTTTTCAGATAACCAAGGAATAGCGAACATGAAATGTCAGCAACCTTTTAAGCCAGACAGCCATTTCTTCAAGGATTCAGAATGTCAGAGTTTCTCCCCAACATTTGTCCAAAGAAAACCCACCAAGAATTCCAGGACAAATTGACTGGCTTCCTTTCCCTCCTCTCCCCCGCCTTTCCTTCATTAGTTGCTAGGTGACTATGACAAGGTGAAGGCGGTATCCCAAGGCTCAAACTGCCAGTGCAAGTGCGTGGTGAGACCCCTGGGCAGAGGAGCATGTCAGAGGATCAACGAAGGCTCTTTCAAAGCTGAGGATTTTTACATGGTGGAAACAATCACTTCTGGACCAGAATGCAAGTGTTCCTGTGTGGCTCCACCTTCTGCTCTCAATCCCTGCGAAGGGGACTTCAGGCTGAAAAAACTGCAGGAAGCAGACAACAAGGATTTCAAGGTATTTGCCTTTCCTGAGTTTTTACTGTAGTTAACAAAATGTTATTTTTATTATTTCAGTTGATGCCACACCTTTCTACCCAAAGGGCAGCCATGAGGGTTTTCCTCTCCCAAGTAAATGGGAAAATTAAGGCAGGTTTTAACAGGAGATTCATCTGGAGATTTGGTGTTTCTTTGCAGTACTTGCAGAGGTACAAGGCTGAGATACCAGGGGACAGGTATCCTCAACTTACAACCACAATTGAGCCCAACATTTTGTTGTTAAGCAAGATGGTTGTAAGTGAATTGCTCCATTTTACAACCTTTCTTGCCACAGTTGTGAATCACTACAGTTATTAGGTTATTAACACAGTTGTTAAGTGAATATGGCTTCCCCATTGATTTTGCTTGTCAGAAGGTTGCAAAAGGGGATTCATGATCCTGGGACACTGCAACCGTCACAAATACTGGTCAGTTGCCAAGTGTTTGAATTTTGATCACGTGATCATGGGGATTCTGCAACATTGTACATATGAACAATGGTCATAAGTTATTTTTTTCAATGCTGTTGTAATTTCAGATAGTCACTGAATGAACATTAGTTGAGGACTACCTGAACTGTATACCATAGTTGCAATCCTCCCCCAGCCCACCCCAAAGTATGCAGCATGGCCATGAAACAATCTCCTCCCCAATTTTGTTCCAGCAAGTTGCAAACTGGAGATGCTTCCCCTAATCACAGTCCAAATACTAAGTTGTGATCTGGTTTATATGCTAAACCATGGTTCAAAAATATGGCTTGTTTATTAAATTGCCCTGGTATAAAAACCAAGGGTGATTCAGTTCAGAGAGCCCCTGTCAAGACCAAACAATCCACATAAAATGCTTGGCGAGGTTTGAGAGCCTCAGTCTGTCTGTTCATGCAGTCAAAGCAGGACAGGGGATACCTGAAAGCAAGAAGCCAATGGCACTTAAGTCCATCTATTCTCATAATGTAGCAATCACTAGCTATTAAAACAACAGTTATTAAAAATAATATGAGATGCACAGCATTATAATGTCAAGTTAATTTGATCAATGGTAAACTGTGAAACAGTAAGATCAGGTTAACTCAAGTGGCAGCCTCAGTACTTCCTCTTGGCTTGGTTGTCCAGCAGGTGAGAAATTCATTTGCTCCTAGAGCAGCTTTCTCCAACCTGTTCTTTTAGTTGTTGGACTGCAGCTTCATAATCGCAGCCAACTCATCCCTTAATATCAAGGGACCAAACTCTGGCAGTGGGCTTAGCAACTAGTTCTGAATGTGGCTCTTTAAATGCACTCCAGAGTTTATTGCTGTGGAGATTGCATGATGAAGTTCTGTTCTCACCTAGCAGGAAGTGAACAGACCCTTGGCCTTCCCAGCTCTCTGCCTAGTGGGAGCAGGAAGAGCAACAGTTTTAATAAATATGTAGCTCTGAATTCTCCCATGTACAGTAGGATGGAGACCTAACAGATATATGCTACATAATGACCCAAAAAGACACTCCAGACATGAATGTTTTACCTTTGTTGACTATGCAAGGAAAGATTCCATGATGGAACAATCTTATTTCTTACAAAAATGTGCTTTGAGTGTTTAGCAGTTTAAGTGGAGATGTGATAGATTGAAAGGATAGATTTTACATTGATCTAGCAAAGAGGGAGGGAAGGTGTAATTCCCTGGAAACTATCTGTTCACTAGATGCCAGAATAGATAATTCCCCATCTGCTCCTTTTCTACCATTGTTGCTTGTTTTTCTCCCTTGCTCCTCCAGGCCATTCTTGCCAGTGATGGGCTTCAATTATGGCTCACAAGAGGGTTTTTGACATTAGTCCTAAGGCTGCAGATTCAGAAAGCTCTGGTTAAATCAGTGTCCTTGGCTTAAGCAGTTCAATAAATCTAGTGCAAATTGGGAGGTATAAAATGGAATATAAATACAAACACAGATGGGAATGTGGAGTTTGTACTCTGTCTTTCAGATAAAAATCTTCAGGATGGTTCCTATAAATATACAAATGACATAAAACTAAAAGTTAAAATTAGCATTAAAAGGGGAGAATCCCAGAATTTCAAACATTTCTTGAGATGCAAACTCCAAAATATCAGGACATCAGAAGATGTTCTTTAGCATCCAATTCTCACACTTTAAAGATAATTGCTACCATTTCAAACTGGATGTAATTATTTTATGTCTTTGTGAAACATTAGTTTGAGGGTCAAGATTCAACTCTGTAAAAAAATAAAAGAAGCAGATAGATCAGAACCAATATTCAGAATCTGCCCATTGGATCGAGCTTCATTTCTTAATCCTCATTATTGGTCATAAATATTAATATTATCCCTTCTGATGCCAAACCCTTGGCTAGATCAGTTGAAATGGAGAAATTGAGCTTATTGATCACATTTCATATTGCCAGAAAGAAAAATAGATTAAAAAAAATTCAAAATCCTGAAAATCCCCCTAGCTCAAAAGTCAGTCTAGCAGCAGTTCTTTCTGGAATTAGCCATCCAACAGGAACAAAAAAATTGAGCACAGTGCCTCCAACCCACAGCCAAGAGCAGATGGTCCAGAAGGATACCATGGACAATAGTAGTAAAAGTGGCTGAGAAATCCAGCAGAATTAGCAGAGTGTTACTCCCTGTAATTTTTGCTTGCAAAAATCATCTGTCAGAGGGTGATCATGGCAGCTTCAATGTCACAGTTGAATAACTGCTGCCATTTTTAGACATGGCCCTCCAAAGGTAAACAAGAGAGAATTATTTTCAAACTTGCATAAACTTATTTCCGAGGGAAGGACAAGAGAGATGCAAACAAATAAGTAAGGGGCTTCATTCTAAGAACTGCTATAACATATTACCCTCTTTCCCAATCTGAATTCATACTGCGGAGCAGAATTCCTGGCCAACGTGGCCTGAAAATGTGCTGGCTGAGGACATTTATGGTCCAAAATATCCTGAACATGGCAGATGAGGAAAAATGGTATATTAAACTGAGATATGAACCCCAAAGTTTATGACAATTATCCTGCTTTGTTTCTAAAGGAGATCAGTATGATATGTGTAGTTATCTTTCCATAATTTATTTGCACCCAAAAAGTTAGTCTCTTCGCTTGCAGTTCAACATTGCAACCATTCCAGTACATTGGCTCTCATAAGATCTTGAATTGAAGTGCCATCCAAAGATAAGTCATGATTGTTATATCCTCTTTCCATGCTCAAGTGTGGAGCATTCCTATATCTGAGCTAAATTATTATTTAAATATATATATATATATAAATATTGAGCTTTGAATTATCCAAGATATATTATTAATGAATACGAATTATGTGCTGATCAGTTCTGTGAATATGCTTCTTGCTATCCAAACATTTTATACTTCTTGGCTGCAAAAGGTTTCACTATAGATTAAGCTCAGTTTACTTTACACTTGATTTCCTCAACAGATTTATATCACGTATTTTGCATTTCTTGTGGGAAATTATCTGCTAAAGGAGATCATGTACGTGGCAATGTGTTATTGATGCAACAGGTCTGTGATGAACAGCAAGGGGAAAGGGAAGAAAAAAATCTTTCTGGAAAAAAAAATCAGAATGCATTTTTAATATTCTCCCTGCCTTTCTCAGCTGGAAATAAAAACTGATTTTAAAAAAGAACTGGCCAAGAAGCATCTCAGCATTCTTCTCTCTAGTCTTGATTTGCAAAATCACATACTATATTAGCTTGTTTTTCCTAACAGCTATAAACTTGGAAATATTACAAGTCTAAGAATTGTATTACTGGATCACATCAGTGGAACCTATTGAATTGCTATTGGCATTAGGAGGCAACAGCCCCATTTAGGGAAATCTAAAGCACAGCATAAAAGCAGGGACAGTCCTTTGAGCTCTTATTCTCCCCATCTGGTACAGACTCTGAAACAGGGGGTTCGTTTAGTGTTCTGCTTTATTTGGTTTGCAGAGTCCAGTTGCTGTCACCTTGGGACCACAGATCCTCCTGGTGACTGCTTGCTTATATTTACTTGGCTTATCTTGTTAGGGAAAAGAAAGCCTGTTCTGCAAGGCTGAGCCAAAAATGCAGGCAGCAACCAACTTCACGTACTTGTTCTGGCAATGGCTGTATTTCTTTATTTTCTGCTTATAAGTGTTTAGCTGTCCAAAATGTAACTGGAGATCATTGTTACAGTTGCTCCAACAACATTGTCCTTGAAGGGCATGACGAAACTTGAGCCATCAGCCCTTCCAAATGTGAGCAGCCTCAAATAAACTGTAACCCGTTTAACAATTTGACCAGCTAACATCTGTTTCAATAGAGTAGCCAGGTGACATGGGACAATATTCCATCTCAGAAAGAGTCACTAGAAGAACATTATGAAAACCTACTCCAACATCCTTTCCTTATTTTACCATTCTGTTGGCAAATGATATAAATCCCCCAAACTTTTGGTGACTCTTTAATTATTTGTAGTTACTTTAAGGCATAATTATGCCTTTCCCTACAGCAATGATCTGTTCATGCAAAAATAATTTATTTCATACTTAATCCATCTATTTTTAAACTTTTTTCCTCATTTGTCAGTTGTCAGTATATTCCTCAGAAAGAGCCTCTTTAGAACTAAAAATACAAACATTTGAAGGATGGTTTTCTCTTGCTTAAAGCAATGATAAGCTGTCTCCTGTGCATTATATGGCTTGCTGGATTCCCAAGTTTGAGAAAGAGTCTCCCATTGATCCTAGATGCTCTTCTCCACATTTTCCAATGGAATAAATGTCTCTCCACAGCAAAAGAAATAGAATTATATTCTGCTTCTTAGAACCTTCTGAATGGGTCACTGCTACAGAGAGTCCGGGGAAGTCTCCATACCAGATAGATGAGGCAATGGCAGACTTGGGTTTTGCTTTCTCCATCTATGCTCATGGTGGTTTGTAATCTCTGGACTTCTGAGCTTGAGATAAGTTAACCGGGTTTCAATTCACTTGCTTCTAAGAAACCCTTGCTTACCTGCTATAGAAATTTTATTTCTAAGGTGGTTTCTGTTTCAATTTATTTCTAATTTAAAAACTGTAATCCCATCCTGTCCTGTCCTGCTTCAGAGCCTATTTAGTTATTGGCAAAACAGTAAGCTCTCCACAGAGAAAAGACTTCTCAAAAGAAAACAGGAATCACCCTATTCAATAGCACACTTAGAGGCATTGACCAGAAGGTGGACCTCATGATTACTTATATGAAAAGAAAGCAAACTCTGGAAGGTTTACATCCATTCAAAGGAAGATTGGCAATAGTAGCTGCCTTTCAAGTTGCCAGTGCAGTATTTTGGCCTTTTGGGAACCTGGAACGGAATTTGGAAATCTCTTCTTTAGAAAGCCAGTTATGGACATATGCTGTTCGGTGCATGATAATCAACCTCACTCAGCAATATATTCTTTCTTTCCTGTGTATGTAGAAGTCCAGTTAGCTTTAAACACAATACTTGGAAGACGGTTTCATTTAAATGAAAAACATCTGTCAAAAATATTGGCTCCTTACATAACACGTTTAGAACTGGAATACAACCATTGAGCCCCCACACCTTTTTTTTTAACTTGGTAGTAGGTTGCATTGACAACCAAGAGAAGAAATTGAGCTTAAGAAGATAGGAGTTTGGAGTGCCTGTTTCTTCCTGATTGTTCTGGGAATTTAAAATTAATAAGTGTACCTGTTGCTTCAAATGCTAGTCTAGCATTGCTGACCAGTTCTCCTCCTAATCCTTAGAACTGTGTGAAACAAAAGGCATTTTGTGCAAGCAAAATGATTTCACTAAGCTGTTGTTGCCATAGTAGACCAGAGGATTTTAAAAAGCATGGTACTTTTCCTGCCTGACAATATATTATGCAATTTGATTTTAGACAATCAGATTTTAGACAAATTGAACAAAAAGCTGCAGCAGCAGTATTGTTGCTTTTGCAAGTGTTCAGAGCAATACATTTATAATGTGTGACTGTTACATTTTCATGTTATGGATGATTGAGAGGATCACAACTGAATTATTGCCTTTACGCACCAGAAGAATAGCATACTGGAGAATTTGTGCTGGGATAGCAGCTTGTTACAGTGACTTGTGAAATCAGCATGTATTATTTGAAATTATATAATTAAATTTTCACTTGGTCCAAAAACATTTCAGTGTGACAATGGAGATGCTTTGGTTTTATGGTCCAACTTATGGCATAGTGATTATCCTGAACAGTTAATATGTTTGTTCTTGATTTGAATCTTCCACTGATAATATAATAAAGCATGAAAAGTTGGGGGGGGGGAAGTAATACTATCATTTTGTGCACAGAACATGTGTTTTGAATTCAAAATTAGATAGATCAAAATGGTTCACAGTGACTTTTCTTTCAGAATTTTTTTAATCTGCCTTCAAGCCTTTCCTTTACATTAGCTCTGCATTTCTTTTTTTTTCACCTACCTTTTGCTGATCCTACCAACTCTATCCACTGCTCAAGTCCCAGAGAGAGGCCTTTACTAGTCAAGGTTCAGCAATGACTGAATCTGGAGCCTCTGTGTGTGGAACAGGCACTCTGCCATGTTGCTATGAGCTTTTCCTGAACTACTTTCTGCTCTTTAAAATACCACTTCACTTCTCCCTGTCATTATCCCTTTATTGACTGTACTGGTCCCACTGCTTCCTGTAGTGAGCAGTCTAGATCATTGAAAGGTGAGTTTTGTGTATTGTTAAGAATAAGGTGATGGGTCTCTGATTTTTTTCACACAGTGTAATTCACAACATATACTTCCTCTGATGGTGGAATGATCACAGGGGTTTCTCTATTCTATCAGTTTGATCAGGTATCTCCTTTCAAATCTTGATTCCCAAGTTGTTTAGAGCTTTGTATCTGACACATCCAATCATGGCTAGAAAAGAAAAGGCAACCAAAGCAGCTGTTTCAGGTGCAATATTATATAGGTCACAATATCTGGCAACTTTTTTTTTGTTCAGCTGTAATTTTCAGATTGCCTCCTTCAATTTTCAATGGGCCAATTCAAAAAACTCCTTAAAGAGGGTTATGCAAAAATCCTTGGCTCTAGAACTCAAACTGAGGACTCAAAGAACTAGGCCATTCAGGATGTACTTCTGCCAAACCCAGTTCAAGGCAATTTATCATCAACACTTCTCAATGCCATTTAATATCTTTATTATTATTAATTTGTCTAGCCTAAAGAAGGAATTAGTGGAGGGGGCAAAGAAGAGCTTGTTCTTCTTTTAATATAATGTTTTCCAGCTGTTGTGTAAACTGCATGTGCATAAAAGAGCCTCTTATTGTACTCCAAATATTTAGTAACAAGAAAAGTTACTGTGTAATATTTAGTAACAAGAAAACTTACTGTGCAATATTTTCTGATTTGGAAATTTTAAATTGTCATAGCTGGATCAAATCTGCATTGAAAAGAAAACAATCAGTTATAACACGAGAAGATTAATGTATGAATTATGTACAAACTCAAGAATTTTAGAATAGATTGGATTAATCAAAACTAATTAAATATCTGGAAAACAAGATGCAGATATGCTCTACCAGATCAGAAATGTGGAGATGGAGGGTGAGAGCCATGGAAATGGCCCTGAAGGGGATATTCAAAAACCATAGAAACAATAAGGGCAGAACCATTTGTTGAACCCTGGCAGAGAAGTTAATACTAGGAAGAAGCTCAGACTGGCTCCTCTTTGACTCAGAAGATTATAAAAGGGAGGAAAGATAAAATACTTTTCCATTCAGATTTGCAGGATTCTCTATATGTCAAAATGTTATTGTTCTCGTGTTCCTATGGAGTCAGTTTCTTGATCTGGTCTTTTTCTCTCTCATAGGGTGATCAAGTTAGATCAAGTATGTATTTAAAAAACACAGAAATATCTTTTTCTCTATTTTTATAAGCGTTTAAAACCGATATGGCAAACCTATGGCACACGTGCCACAAGTGGCACGCAGAGCCATTTGTGCTGGGACGGGAGCTGCAGGCAAACTTACCAAATTGCGCATGCCCGCGCCTCACAGCTGATTTTTTTTTTCGGTTGTAATACCTGTAATACCGGAAGTGACAAAACGGGCCTATAATTCAGCCTGAGAAGCCTTGCAGAGGCTTTTCCCAAGCCTCTGGGAGGCCGAAGATGGCCTCAAACCAGCCGAAAAATCAGCTGTAAGGCGCAGTGTGGGGGTGGGGATTGCACAGGCATGTGCAGGGGGCATGTGGAAGGGGAGCACACATTGCATTCTGGGTGCTGGCACGTGAGTACGTGCATGCTGGCACACTCACAATTTTTGGCACAGGAGCCCAGAAAGGTTAGCCACCACTGGTTATAAAACCATGTGTGTGGAGGTGTGGTGTGGGTTTGGAAGGGTTTGCAGAGGCGCAATACAGGTTGGAAAGTTTATGCGGGAATATTCAAGAGATGCTGTGCAGGCCAGGGAGGGTGCACGGAGATGTGTGAGGGGTCCCACACAGGTCAGGGAAGGCACATGGGGTTGCAGTGTGGGTCAAGAAGGATATGTGGGAATGTGCAAAAGATACTATATGGGTTATGGAAGGCATTTGGGGTTGCAGTGTGGTCAGGAAGGGTGCAGGAGCATGTGAGAGGTGCAGCACTGGTCAGGCAGTGTGCGCTGGGAAGCATGAGTAGCTGGCCCAGTGAAAGTTGGGGAAATTGCATGGGTGGAGAAGACTTACCTAAGCAATTTGCGACCCTTCCCCATTGCCAACACTCCCTCTCATCATCCACAAGCAAAGACTTTGCTTATGGAAAACTGGAAGGGAGCTTTGGAAAGGATGACCGTGTGACCATGACTGACTGTGGCATTGCAGTGGCACTGAAGCAGTAGCAGCAGAGTGGTGCTATGGTAGATAATGGGTAGAAATATTCTATGTGAAAAGCAAGAAATGTGATTTTTATGTTATGAATCATATTACTGTTAAAGACATTGAAATAAATAATATAGTTCCTTTACTGATGTTTAGAGTACCAATTGCTTAGATGCTCAGATCCACTGCAACTGGTTAGATTAAGTTATGGTTACTTGTCCAGTAACTGTTATAGTTGAGCTATTATATTTACTGCTTTCATTAAAATTGTATGCAAAGTGTGCTAATTGATGGAAAGCAAATCTAAAGTATATAACTGTTACATCATCATTGTATCTATCTGTTTTGCAGCTTGCAGCTGTCATTGAGATGCTAGAAAATGCTTTTTATGGTTTAGACTTGCTAAAACTGCATTCTGTTACAACGAAACTTGTGGGTCGTGTGGAGAAACTGGAAGAGGTAAGATGAATTCCATCTCCTTTAGGGATTATCTTAACCCTCTCTTTACGGCTGACATTCAGAAATCAAACTTCCTCTGACTAATTATCTACATTGTGGACTGAAAAAATGATATACTGTATGTATGTAAGACTATGCTGAGTTGGGAAATTATGTGGGTTAACATGTTGAGAATGAAGACTATTAGTAATAGAAACTACTGAAAACTAATGTGCGAAAGAAATAAAGAAATATAAATATATTTCACAGTCAAAATATGGAATGTGACCAAGTCAAGGTTGACCACTTAAAAGTTCTTCTCCTTCAGTGTGAGAATTTAAACAGGTGACTATCTCTGTAAAATGCTGGGGGTTTTTCAATACCAGAGTATCTGGAAATAATTCAGCAGGTGAAGTTTTGCTGACTGCATGCATGGTTATTAAAAGCATATTTTACAACTCTATAAATATGAAACAACTGTTTTTTTCATCAAGTAACAACCATAAATAAAAGGCTACTACAATAGCCTGCATTTAACAATGGGAAACCATTTCAAATTTGACATCAAATTCTAATTTTACATCTTCTCATATCTTGGAGTAAGAATCTTTAAAAAAAAAAGCACTAGAAGTCTGCAGGGCACTTGGATGGTGACGGCAGAGAAGGCAGTTTGGGCTTATTTTTCCTCTGAGAGGATTTGCCTTTTACAAAAAAAAGTGATGAATTATGTACAAGTTATGTGAGCTTTACTATATGTCTTCTTTCATGATAATAATGCGTGGGAAATGATTAACTGCTACTTTTCAGTGGTGCAATTATGGATGGATACGCAGGACATAAGAAAATACATGGTTTTTTTTCCATGGTGGGTATGGGCACACCTGCCTTTTAATTTATGTTGTCCTCAATTAGTTTTATTTGGACCTACTATGAGAACTAGGTAGACGTTTGATATTTGGCATCTTTTGATTATTTGAATCATATGATTAAATTGAGTTTTGGACACACTGCATAGCAATTGGCTGCAGAGAATATATGGATATTAAGTTAAGATGGAAGCCTAATGGAATCTCAGTCCAATCTGTTATGGTGGAAATGGGCCTTGAACTTTTTTGCCAGTCTTCCCCAGTCTGGCATCCACCAGATGTGTTGGACCAATTCTCACAATTCACAGAGATAATGGTCCATTTATCTAGAGGGCACCAGGCTGGCAATGCTGCAGTATTCAGAGATGCTGGCTACAGTTGAAAATGCTTGTGCCCAATTTAGATGGGAGCATGTGTGTTTTCCCAGAGATGTCTGATCTGATCACAGTGACTCATACCTTAACGTACACCTGGGTTGGGTTATTGTAATGTGCACTGTGCACAATTTGCTCTGACAAAGTATCTGGAAATTTACAATTGGTGCAGAATGTAGCAGCCAGATTGTTAGCTGGAAATGTCTTTGAGGATCATGTTACTCCATTATTAAAATAACTACACGGACATGCATTCCATTTCTCAGTTTAATTCAAAGTGTTATTTATGCCCCTTAAAGCCCAAAGCCGCTGTGGAAAATTGCTGGCTTCCATATGAGCTTGCCTAGTTATTATGATCTTCTAGGGAAGCACTTACGGCTTTTTAGCCAATTTCTGTGCTGAGTAAAGTCCAAAGAATTGCTGACTGTGGAGTTCTCTTCCTAAGTATCTTTATCTGGTCCCCGATTGGATGGCTTTTGAGCCCTATGTGAACTGCACCAAGTCCAGCCTTGGAGCTATTATGCTTCCTTTCACTGCTTAAAAGTATTTTGGCAATTTTCCTGTCATTGATATTTGTTTATTTTTAATTTGAACTTCAATATTTTATTGTCATGTTTGTATTTGCTCTTGCTGCTAGCTACAGGCAAGACTCCTGGGAAAAGATGATGGCAAGAATAGGAGATGAATTAGGTAGACCCACAGTCTGACTCTGTAAAACTCAGTTCCAACATTATACCCAGTTTTGGTAAGCCCATAGCCTAGTAAAACTGAATTGTAACCTGGATCTTTAGTAGAGGAACAATATGCTGAATTGCAGCATCACATCCAGAGTAGTGGATGGTCCATCACTGGAAGCCTTCAAAAAAAGATTGAACAGCTATTTATCCAGAATACAATAAGATCTCCCGCCTCGGGCAGCGGGTTAGTCTAGAAGACCTCCAAGATCCCTTCCAGCCCTATGATTCTAAAACTTTTTGTTCCTGAAAGTGGTGCTTACTGCAAATTGCACTTTTGGGGCTAAGAGGAGCCAGAGACAGGGGACTTGCAATAGAAAACAGTTTTTGGAGTCCTGTCTGAGTTGGGAGCAGAATTTAAGGTGAGTCTCTTTGGGCACTGTTTTCTACTTCAAACGAAAAGTGGCTTATGTATCAGCATGTTTATTTTTAAAAAATCACAGCAACAATATCAGATAGATTGTTTCATAATTTAGTTGTTACAATAAGGAAGACCAGTACAGTATTCCAGTCTTACACTGCAGCTGGAGTTGAAGATATATAGTGTTTCCTGAAGAGCTTGGGGTTTAAAGAATAGGCCAGATTTCCAGGAGAGAATTGTTGGTTATTTTTCAGGTGTGGTGTGTCCCGTCCCCCCCAAGTTCTCTTAAGAGTTAATTTTTGACTGTAGGATGGCTGTTGTGGATTATCTGCAATTTTTTTTCACATCTAAAAGTAATTTTTCTGCTGTCTTCCATTAGAATTGGAGGAACTGCAGCCCTTCAGAGAAACCATTTCATCCCATCGACTATAAAATATCCATTTCCACATAACAAAATAGAAAACACACACTTTCATGATAAAGCATTGCTGTTGTTGGTTAAAATGCCATAAGGGTCCTTGATTATTTTAAAGCCACAATCAAATTTTTGCAGTTAAATTATGTCGTAGGAGGGGTAGATGTTTAGTTATATACAATATAATGGGGTGTGTTTGAGCCTTCAGGTAATTCTACACAGTCATTGGGTTTACGCCTTTTAGTAGCAGACTTTTTAATGTTGGGCGAATGAACCCATGGCTGGATTTTACCATCCCATGTTGCCAGCCCACTGGCCAAGGGGGGAAGGGATGACAATCACCTCCCACAACCTGTCCGAATGTAAGAACTCCAGTTGGCCACTAGAAATGAGCCAAGGGAAATCCCAGGAAGGGGTTAAGTGGGAAATCCTGCCAATAGGAAATTACCACCTAGCCTGCAGCTCCAGGGCAAGTGCTGCAAAGTTATTTGTGCTGCATTTCCTTTGTAGCAGGAGATGCACCAACAGTTAATTAGCTTGGCTTCCTAGTCCCCGAGATCTAGGGAGAACATGTGTTGAAGGATTTTAGGCAGTTATTGCATGCTGAATTTAGGAAGCAATAGCATGCAGGGATGCTTCAGTTGTCAGGAATGCTATGCCACATCCTGGCATTGCATTGTTTGACCCATGGGAACAATTAAAGGTACTATGGATAGATCTGGTGTCCTTTTAGAACTAGAGCTTGATTCTTTTTGGAAATAATAGGCTATGGTTATTGACGTGAGCTTAAACTTTCAGGAAGCATACTAAAAGTTAGCTTTTGGGGTGATCTATACTCTTTTGCCAATTATTAACTTCAAACTGCTATTGTTCATATCATAATTGTAATTATAATTACAGATGATTATGTGCCATTTACTGCTACAGTGGGCCAGGTCTAAGCGTATATTGTATTGAACTGCTGCTGTTACAATTTGAGCAGGAGGAGGATAATATACTTGCAGGTGTTGTTGAGTGGAACTGAATTGGTCCTGCCTGCTTCATTTCTGTGATATTCACTAGCTTCCTCAAATTTAACACCTTTGTTTATTTTTAAAACACGAAAGTGATTACATGCCTTCTTTTTCCGGCAACTGACTGGACTGGGCTCTTTCCCCCGTTTCTGGAAATTCAAGGGAACAACTGACCATTGACGGCAGAAGGAAAACCCAGAAACAAAGAGGATCTTTGATATAACATTGCTTCCCTGCCCAACATGAATTATAAAGTATTGAATATATTCCAGGTATAAATGATGTTTACTTTCTCACTTTTGAAACTTATTCCAGAAAGTATCTAGAAACCTCACCAAAGACAATAAACAGAAGAGACAGAATGCAGAAGAAAGTTTTCAGGAGGTGGATATTGATAGCACAATTAATTCTTCCAACAACCATGCTGATAGCCAGAGTTCATTGCAGAGGGATGCTGCAGCAGCTTATACACTCACAGAGGTAAGGCACACAACTCAATCAGATTTCTATTCCACCCCCTCTGAACATTAGAAATATCCTTTACAAATAAAGTCAGAATTCTGTTGTCCTCATTTTAAAATATACAGTTCTGTGAGGAGCCCACTAAGTCCAATTACAGGCAATTTTTTAATTTTTTTTGTGCAATGGGAACTGGATTCTGTGCTTTGGATTTCTGTAGGTAGATGTGATTTAGAGTCAGGGTGAGAAAAAACACAGTGAATTTCTAGACCATCTAAATATTATCCCCTATAATATTCAGTTTACTATGGAGATTGGACAATATAGGCAACTTGCATTTTTTAACATTTTGATCAGTCAAGGAAAAGTAGGGCTTACAGTATATCGAAAGACAATGAACACATATTTCTATCTACATAAAAATTCTAACCATTAGTCCTGCCAATAGACAAGCATAATCAAAAATGTTAGTGCCTCTACCAGACATATCCCTGAGCTGGCAAATTGTCAGATGGGTTTAGCCATCTTGCCAATGCTTACAGGGTAATGGATATTATTCCAGGGGAATCAGGCAAGCTGTGTGCTCCAGCAATAAAAATAACATTGAATATACATCTAAGGACAACCCACTCCCACTGGGAAATGTCTTTCTTCCTTAAGGGCCTGTCACATAGGCCGACGGATGCAAAACGTATGTAAAAAGGACACAGCGGACGAGCAAATGTTCCATCCATTGTTATCCGCTCTCAAAAGTGCCCCGAATTTGCATAAGCAGAGTGGACAACAACGGAAAGGAACGGACGGGGGGAGGACCTAGCCAGGATGTTAAGCGGATGCTCCATGGAAGCCTAGCGGATGGAAGCGGATGGCACATCCGCAGGGCTTCCAGGGGAGCACAGCGAAGCGGACGCGCAGCGGAAAGAACGGATGCAGAGCGGATGAGGCGGATGCAGAGCAGAAGCCTAGCGGATGCCTAACGGATGCCTAGCGGATGCAAAGCGTTCACTGCGCATGCGGGCAGGATGCATTGCATCAGCCCCACGGATATAAAGGGAAGCAGCTCGCAAGCAGGAAAGACCTGCTTTCAGAGGAAAGATCTGCTGCCAGACACAGCTCCAGCCAGCCAGCCAGCCAACAACCATGGGGAAGAAGAGAAAGCCTCTGCCATCTGCTGCCAGCCCTGGCAAGAAGGACAGGGCCACCCTCCCACCCCCTAGCCCTGACTCTGCTTCTGCTGGGGCTTCTGCTGCTCGGGCTGACTCTTCTGGTGCTGGAGCTTCTGCTGGCGCTGCTCCTGGTGCTGGGGTTTCTGCTGGGGCTTACTCTGCTGGCGCTTCTCCTGGTGCTGGGGCTACTGCTGGCGCTGCTCCTGGTTCTGGTGCTTCTGCTGGTGCTTATTCCGCTGGTGCTGCTCCTGGTGCTGGGGCTTCTGCTGGGGCTTACTCTGCTGGCGCTGCTCCTGGTGCTGGGGCTTTTGCTGGGGCTTACTCTGCTGGCGCTTCTCATGGTGCTGGGGCTTCTGCTGGTGCTTACTCTGCTGGCACTGCTCCTGGTGCTGGGGCTTTTGCTGGGGCTTACTCTGCTGGCGCTGCTCCTGGTGCTGGGGCTTCTGCTGGGGCTTACTCTGCTGGCGCTGCTCCTGGTCCTGCTGGTGCTCCTGGTGCTGCTGGTGCTCCTGGTCCTGCTGGTGCTGCTGGTGCTTACTCTGCTGATGATGATCCTGGTCCTGCTGGTGCTGCTGGTCCTGCTTTTGCTGCTACTGTTATTGTTGCTGCTGCTGCTGCTGGTGTGGTGGAGCAGCCCCTACAACCTCGAAGCCCCTCTGATGAGGGCCCAGATGGCCCTGACAGAGGGAGGAAGAGGCATACGCGTGAACGGGAGAGGAGGCAACACTTCATCGAAGAGGAACATGAGGATGAGGTGCTAGAATGGCTGAGGGAGAACAAGTATCTTTGATGGAAGGGACACAGGCTCTATCGAGACACCAAAAGGAAGCAGGCTGCTTGGAGAGAAGGTGGAGAGCCTGGGCTACACTTCGGAGGTGCTCCTCGGCTGGTGGAAGCACATGCACACCTGGTACGGGAAGCTGCACCTCAAGAAATCTGGCCAGGCCACAGTCAAGCTGATGGATAGCCAAGTACAGCTTCTTGGAGGGTGAGATCCATCACCGAGGAGCAGCCCCTCTGACAACCCTCTCTCTCAGGCAGCTCACAGAGAGCCAGTCCTCTTCTGGCCAAGAGTCAGCGCCTGTATCCAGGCAGGTATCTGTGGAGCGTGCCACGACGGAGAACCCCCTGACAGCTGCACTCCCCGTGGCGGAACGTGTGGAGGACCCCCTGACGCAGTGGGAGCAAGGAGAGGGTACTTCCACCAGAGACCAACCCACATCCACCCCCAGCTCCACCTCCACAGAAAGCAGACAGAGAGGCAGACCGGAGGGGCAGAGCCACACTGTCCTGCTGGAGATCAGGGACACCATCAGAAGCAGCATAGATCTCCTCTCTCAGCTGGTACACACCAACGCCCCATCCTCCAACCGCAAGCCCTTCCTCACCTATGTCAACCAGACCCTCATGAACATGTCCAAATCACAGTACCAGGTGATCAAGGACAGGATCACCGGTCTTCTTCACAACCCTCCAGACCCAGCTGAACCTGCTCCCACCCAGTCCAGGTCTGCTCCTCCACCCCAGGTGATATCACAGCCCTTCCAAAGCTTTCCACAGGTGCTCACCTACCAAGGCTAGGGCTACCAGGAGTTCCAGCAGCACAGGCAGCCCTTCACAGTCCAGGCACAGGTACATCGAATGCCACCGGTGCCACTGATGCCACTGATGCCACCGATGCCACCGATGCCACCCACACCACAGATGCCAACCACGCCTCACCTCGCTCACCTGTAGACCAGACAGCCCCACTACACTCCTCCTTCCTCCACCCCACAGCCAAGCCCGGCCTCAGAACATCTGTCATCGGTCTTGGGGCTGACACCCCATGTCTTGGAGGAAGGGGCTCTCAACATCACAGGACTGAGCCAGCTCTCTGAGAGCTTCCTCCACACACCGTCCCCTGTTGTCCTCTCGGGGCCAGGCACCCCAATGCCACCTCAGACCAGCACTCCAGCAGCAGCCACCTCCACAGCACCTGGACCCTTCACCCCTGGGACTATGGGCACGCCTCAGAGTGACTGAGAAGAGTGCCAGAGACTGAGTTGCTACCTATTGACTTTATCTTTGCTTGGGACACTTGGGTAATTTTGCTTTTACAGCTTGTTATTAAAAAAGATTATCTTTGCTTCACACACTTGCTTCATTTATTTTAGTCAATCAAGTCTTGGTGGAAACTTTTAGAAATTGTTTAAGCCTTTGCATGCTTGTGGGATGGGTTAAGATAGCAGTGGGATGGGCAGGGATACCTTTGGGATGGGCAATAGCTGTGGGATGGGCAGGGATACCTTTGGGATGGGTAATAGCTGTGGGATGGGCAGGGATACCTGTGGGATGGGCAGGGATACCTGTGGGATGGGCAGGGATACCTGTGAGATGGGTAATAGCTGTGGGATGGGCAGGGATACCTTTGGTATGGGTAATAGCTGTGGGATGGGTAATAGCTGTGGGATGGGTTAGGATACCTGTGGGATGGGTAATAGCTGTGGGATAGATAAACCTCCAGTGCAAGCATTGTGGGACTGTATGGTCCACCCTCCCAGGTGCCATACCTATGGCCCTTTATTATCAATAATAATGTAATCATTGATCCACACATTTCAACATAAACACAACTCTTTATTAAATGCCCTGTTCATTGTAGGGCCACTCAACATACATGGCCCAATCTCATCAGTGTGATGAGACAAGCTGAAGGAAGCATCCATTAAACATCTATCATCCTGTCTTGCCACTCCACTGCTCCAGCGGGGGAGTTGCACCAGTGTTTCAGGAGGTTGCGCTGCTTTTCCCCTTCACGTGAAGCTCTGTTGGGGCCTTGCACATCCACAGTATCAATCAGGTTTCGTCCTTGCCTCCATTCACCAGGCTCCATGTCCCCATTGCCTTGTTGGAGGTCCACAAGCCTGTTCTGCAACACTGGGTAGCGGGTGCGCATGAGATTGTGCAGGATGCAGCAAGCTTCCATGATCCTCCTCATGGTCTGTGGGCGATGCTAAATGGTGGTGAGAAGTACCTGGAACCTGTTGGCCAGGATGCCAAAGGCGTTCTCCACCACCCGTCTTGCCCTGGACGGCCTGTAGTTGAAGATCCTCTCTTCACGGGTGAGGCATCTGGAGGTGTAGGGCTCCATGAGGTAGGTTCTGAGGGAGAAGGTGTCATCCCCCACGATGAAGTAGGGCACATCTTGTGTGTTGTTGGGCAGGGGGTCTGGATCTGGGAAGCCCATGATGAGGTTGCGTTCCAGCCCCTCCTTGAGGTGACTGGCGTTCCTGGACATCTGAAGATGACCCGTTGCCTGAAGCATCGATGTACATGAACTTGTAATCAGTATCGACCATGGCAAAGAGGATGATGCTGAAGAAGCCCTTGTAGTTGAAATAGGTGGACCCCGACTTGGCTGGAGCTTTGCAGGCCACGTGCTTCCCATCTATGGCTCCAACGGTGTGGGGGAAGTTCCACCTCTGATACCACTGCTCTGCAACTTTCTTCCATCCTTCTTCAGTGGAGGGGCACTGGAGGAGCTCCTCCAGGTATTCTTCGATGATGGCCTGCATCACTTCTCTGACCACAATGCTGATGGTGTTGTGTGGCACCCTCCAGCCGTACTGCATGCTCCTATATGTGGTCCCTGAGGCCAGGTGGTGCAGAGTCAGTGCTACCTTGAGCCCAGGGTCCAGGCTGGGCCGGAAGTTGGTTCTCTGCTTGGTCAACCTGGGTCTCAGCCGCTCCACAACTTCGTCAAACATGGCTGGTGGCATCATGAAGTTCTGGAATGCACGAGTGTCTTCGTTCCTCAGCTCCACCATCAGCTTGTTATACAGTCCGTACTCTGCTCTTCTGGCGATCCATCTTTGGACCCAGACACTTCTTGGCCGCCTCCTTTTCTTTGCGTAGAACAGGTGAAAGAGCCTGTAGATGGCTTCGCACTGTTGTAGAATGATGGTGGCTACCAAAAGGAGTGTGTGATGATCCATGGTGGAGATGACTGGATGCTGTGGAAGAGCAAGAGCCAGATGAAGGCTGAAGAGGTCTGCACAGCAGGGCTGCTGGACTGAAAGTGAGATCCAGGTGAGTTCCTCCCCCTTTTTATAGGAAATATAGGTTTTCCGCTCGGTGTCCTTTTGCATCCTCTAGGCATCCTGCAGACATCCTAAATATCTGAGATACGTCCCCTATGTGAACATTTTGTCTGTTTTAATGCTTTGTATGCGAGCTGCATCTGCTTTCATCCTTTCTACATCCATGCTACTAATGCTTTGTGTCCGTTCCGCGTCCATTTCGCTTCCTTCCTGTGTCCGTTTTCTGCTGGAGCGGATTTGAGTTGCGCGGATGTGCAGCGGATGCCTAGCGGATATAGCGGACATGTAACGGATGACGACGGATGTAGAACGGATGTTCCCCGTATGCGTTGCGGATGCAGAACGGACGCGTTGGATACATTTTCTGTTCAAAAAGTTTTGTGCAGCTCAAAACTTTTTGAGTGGATGAAATGTCAGTAGACGGATGCTGGATGGATAGAGAAGATGAAAAACGGACGCAGTGAGTACAGAACGGAAGCATCGCATTAACCAATGGATGGCAAGTGTTCCTCTCCGTTTTACATCCTCTTTCCATCCGTTGGTGCTGTGTGACAGGGGCTTTAAAACTGAGAAAGTTATAGATCAAACTGGTAAATCATTGAAAAGCATAACTTTTTAAATAACCATTTATAAACCAACAAAAAGTCCCAAAAAATATTTCAATCACTTCAGGAAAGTTGAGGTCTACTCTTGTCGTTACTTCACTTTATCCCTTGCAATTTTTGCCAGATTTATCTTGGATCCGCAAAACATGGTTTTAATACCCAATTAAAGTAACATGAAAGGATTGCATATTAGAATAACCTGACAAATCAGAATATGCATTGCTACATAAAGGACATAAAATCCAGTTTAAAGTCATACACAGGTACCCTGTTTCTCCAACAATACGGCCTCCCCCAATAGGAAGTCCCAGCATTTTTTTATAGGCATGAAATGAAATTAAGCCCCTCCCCGCAAATTAAGGCCTATATTAAAACATGCAAAATGGGGGGAATGGTGGGGAAGCTTGCCATTATGAAGTACTCTTGTTGCACACCTGGATATGGTGCTGCCTGCGTTGACCCCGATACGAAGTGCCCCACCAATGCCGAGATCAATATCGTAGCCATCGTCGCCCGCCTGCCCGAAGATGCAAAGGGGGGGAATTAAGTCACCCCTGAAAAGACAACCTAGCCATTTTTTCGGGGCTCAAAAAAAAATAAGACCCGGCCTTATTATATGAGAAAAACGGTACTAGCAACCATGATGCTATATGGTTGCATAGAAAAGCCATTGAGATTTACAAATATTCTAACAAATTTAACAAGAAGGAAGAGAGTTTAAGGATCAATCAACCAAACCTGGATTGTGGCTTTACATTGTACCAATATCGAACAATCTTTAATTAGCCATCAACAAAGGGATTTTTTTTCAGCAGCCTAACCCAGAGAAATACATAGCAATAGTCTGTCTCAAAATCAGGCAAATCGAGAATCAGTTTCCTTTCAGATTTCTTCACAAAAGGGAATTGAAAAATCACCCAGACAAAGAATCAGTCTAGAATAACTTTTCTCTGATTCCCATGAAACAATCCAATTACAGATTAGTTTGGATGAAAGATCAAACAGCAGAATTCTAACACCAAGCAGTTCCCTTAGCTTTTGAAGATGTTAGTCACAGATGCTGTCATCTTATCAGAAAATTAGTCAGAGGCATTTAATTCCCAAACCCTCTGACTTAATTATGATTCCAGACCTATGAAAAGCAAATAGAAAATTTAAACTTCAAAAAAACCCAAACGTAAAATATTAATAATAAAAAGAGGATACCAACAAATTATTTTTAGGGTATGAGATTGAAAGCTGCTTTTGCCTAGGAGAATAGAATTTGTGCACCATGTTAAACTGATAAAAGTAAAGTCTAATACAGATGCTGTGTGGTTGTTAAAGCAACTTGCAACTGGCAAGTCAGAAGGATCTGCAACAAATTTCCCTCACTCTTGCTTTAGTTGGATTTCATTTTATTTAGCCTTATCTAATCAACGTCTATGTCTTTGCTGATTTCTAAGAGAAAAGAGAAATAAATTGTTCAAATTAATTCATTGGTACAGCTCTGGTTTCCCTAACTTACATGATACACAGTGATACTTTTCTCATCAAATGCATACAGAGGAAAGTACAGGAGAAATTAGCCTCAGGAATAGTTCTGGATTACTGCAACACAGTATTGTTAAAGAGTTCTGGGAAACTGCAGCTGGAGAATAATACTAGATTTTTTACTTTGATGTAATCAGTGGTGGGCTGCAACCAGTTTAACAACACATGCTTTGTGTGCGTGCACAGTATTCAAAATACACCAATTTGAAGCTCAAATGCTTACCTTTTAGGGTAGCCCCAGTAAGTAGAACAGCTGAGGCGCGGAAATCAGCTGTGTTGCATGAATCAACTGAGCCAGAAAGAAGGAAATAAAGGACAGGATAGGGTGGGGGCAAGTGGGCGGAGTCAGCTGATGATCGGAACTACCAGTTTGCTAGAACCAGTCAGAACCGGTAGCCTCCCACCACTGATGTAATACCACCTGCTTTACTATATTTCTAGGACTAATTGGTATTGATAGATATCTAAAAGCAATCCTTCTTAATGCGGTCATAGGATGCTTCAGAAATCCCGGTATGTTAAACCATTACAAAATTTGCTTGGTGGAAATGCCAAACGGGCTGTCTTCATGTTCCTTCCAAAGAGAAGTTAGTTTAAACCTATTCTGATGGCCTTAGGCATTTTGGGTTGCCACCAAAAGAGGATAATGGATGGGAAGCAGAGGTGGTATTCAGCAAGTTATGACCAGTTCTGGAGAACCAGTGGTGGAAATTTTGAGTAGTTTGGAGAACTGGCAAGTACCACCTCTGACTGGCTCTGCCTCCCAAGTCCCAGCTGATCGGTTGGGTCTTCTTTTGTTGCCCTGCACAGGAGAATGGAGCTAGAAAGCATGTTATTAAGGTGGGGAGGGAATGGAGATTATGCAGTATCCTTCCCCTGCCACGCCCACCAAGCCACACCCACAGAACCGGTGGTAAAAAAAAACAACGAATCCTCCCACTGATGGGAAGGACTTTGGGAGGTTTTCCAATTCATAGATGTGTCCCCTGAGATAAGTTTAAGAAGGTTATAATTTTAACAATTTTGGTTTCTTAAAGGAAAAATATGAAGAAGTTTTTGTACATGATGAAAAGGCTTCTCGGCATATAAACTCTGCTGAGTCGTTGCATTATGCCCTCCCAGCTACAGGGGCAATGAATCCACAGGCAGTTTCAGCAAGAAAACTTCACGTGAGGAGCAGGCCTCCCAACCAACAGAATGTTGTCCGAGAAATCACATACTATAAGGCCAAAGATGCTGAAACAGAAAATGACCTTGAAGAACGTGAGTTAATGTTTTTTTTTAAAAATCATAATTTTTATAATTTTGGAAACCGCACTTTAATAACATTTTGTTAGACAGCTTTTCCTAATTCTTAAATTATTTTAACTTGATATCACTGATACATATTTTTTTAAAATATAATAGTTAAAAACTTTTTGGCAAGAAAAATGTGTTCAAGACTGACAAGAAAAGTTTGTGTATGAGCCAAGGAATGGGCCTGAAAATACCATATGGCTTGAAAATTATATTCTTAGAAACAATTTTACGAAACAAATGAACACATGTAAATGAGTCTCAATGTGGGCTTTTGAAATCAGCCACTGTCTTCACTTCCTAAGTTGTGATCTCAGACTTACTCAGTTGTTGATGCAGTATAGATTATATTATGTGGTATGAATTGTGCTGCTAGGGCTTCCATCCAATTTAGAGCCTGGGATTTAGAGATTAATCTTTCCATTTGGTCAATTATCCCAGTTAGAGAGTGAGAATGTTTGATGTGCATGTTCATGTCCCTGACATGAATCATTTGCTGTTGAACATATGGTGCTTTCTACCCTGCACAGTCCCTTTTTCAGTGCATCTCCTCTTCGTCGCTGTCACTCTGGACTAGACTGCAGGCAGCTTGGAACAAGCAGGTGTTTTTGCTTCATAACTGAGAGTTGGATTATGTGGCCTCCACATTTCATCCCAGATCCTATTTTGACTTTATCGGCTTGTGTCTCTATATTTTAAATGCAATTCAGAATTCAGAGAATTAAGCATATATTCATACATGACCCAACTCAGTTGCTTTAAATATATCCTGAAGGAGATTTTGCAATCAATTATCTATGCAATAATTCTCCAGCTGTGTTTAGTGGACAAGTGTTTTTGTCTACTAAACAAAGCTGGAAGGCTGCCAATCAGCTGTTGAAGGAAAGCTGGATCCTGCTTCTTTACTTCTTCTTCTTTGCCAAGCAACTGATCCGAAAGATGACATTTGCTTTTACTAGCTCACATATGTTCATTCCTCCAAGTCTTGATTTCATTAGGATTACAAACACTTCTGCGAGGGAGTGGGTAAAATGCCTCTTTGTATAAAGGTGACAGTTACAACACCTGTCTTATGAAATTTGTATTGGATGTTTCAAAGATGGGCAATTACAGACCAATTTTTAACCTTTCATGTTTGAAAAAGGAGATGGTGATGTTGGTGGCTTCTCCAGAAGTCCTGGAGAACATAATGATGTCTTTCCATTTGAAATTGGTTCCAGAGTGAGCTATAGATCAAACTAATGGATGACTTTTGCTTGGAGACTGACAATGCCTGGAAAGTTTGGGAAAAATGATTTTGCAATACATCCATTCCTATCCCTCAGGGGGAGTTTAAGTACAGTTAAATCTTCAGTTTAACTAATTTAGTGGTGACAGGGTGTCTTGCCCTTTTGAGTTGTGAATGGATTTGAGGAAGACAGAGAGATCTATTTTTCTGTAATATTTCCAGGTATGAAAGTTTCTGACTGTCTAACTGTAGCTGGTAAATTTGGAATAATAAATCAAACCAAATTCAGTAAAGTGGTCATCTCATTATAAAGTAAGTGTTTTAATTCCAGGGAATAAATATATCAAAATGATTTTAATGTAATATATTTAGAGTTTTAAAAATGTTTTATATTTCACCTTTTATTATCAATTATAACTGTATAATTGATAAAAATTTAATACTTAAAAAATCTGTGTTTTAGCAGAAGAAGAGTCTTTCAGTGGTGATACTATAGATTTGCTGATTGAGGACCAGCTTTTGCATCACAATTACCTGTCAAATGTCCCTTCAAGGAAACCATCACCTATGGAAGATCTGCTTTTACATGATGATATTCAACTCCTGAAGGTGCATATTACGAGCACTGCACCCAATGGAAAAGAAATGTCTGCGAACATTAGCACAATAACAGAATCACCAATGTCTTCCACAGACAGGGTGCTTCCTCTAGAATCAACCCCAGTCACTACCTCATCAGTTATTTTTACTACCCAAATCCCGGAGACCACAGCAACAGCTGAATTTCCAGTAACTGGGGCAGCACATAAAAATACCACGTGGACCTTGAAAACACTGTCTCAGATTGCCACTCAGGCTCCCACAATCACAACTACAGCAGAACAGGACACAGCTACTATGGGGGCGCCCATAATTAGCATAACCACAACAGATTTCCACATACAAATGACGTCTGAGCCTACCATGAGCAAAACTGTGACCTCTCCAGCCTCTGTGAATCCTAACCTTACTGTCACACCAAAATATAACCTTGATGAGGAAGATATCAGAAACAGCATTGGTGAGTTTGTTTTCTTTTCCCTTCCCATTTATCTTATTTCATTACTAGTGACTTGGATAACATTAGAATGGTATTGTTCTGACCCAAACCTGGTTCCAAGAGAGCAAACGCAAGACAAAGGTAGCAGTATAACCTTTTTATGTTTCAGCTAAGAATCCTGTTTCTTCACAGATAAAAGGCTGCTTCCAACTAATTAGCTCCAACAAGAAAGAGTCTTGCTAAGTTTTTTCAAGGCTGCCAAAAAACAACAGATAAGAAATAGTTTACAAGAGTCTTTAAATATCAACTTAATGTCCACGAGGCTGAGTTCAAAACGTCTTTGCCTTCTGCAAAGTATGTTTGTTCACAGCTGGCTTTTATCTTCTTGAAAGAGGGGCCATTACCTTGCAGCCTTACGAGTTGCCCGTGCTGTTGCAGCTGCTCTTTCCTGCGAGCAATGTTGCACTTGGCACAGGCTCCTCGGGAATCTCCTCATCACTGCTGCCAGCCCCCACAATCTCTGAAGGTAGCAGTCCACTCCCTAATGGTCCTGGCCCCTCATCTGAGTCCTCGCTTTCCTCAGCCATCTGGACTGCTGCTAGCTAACCACAACAGGTATAAAGAAAGCTCTTACTTTGGGCCAAATCAATAGAAGGGGACTGAAATAAATTATAAGTAAAACAGTATTAAATTCTCTAATGAATGGATGATGTCAAGGACTGCAGAGATGAATTCTTGGGTTAAAAAGCATGATGAGTAGAGACAGCATTGGGACAGAGCCTGATGGATCAGAGGAAGAATCTCAAGCAGATTTGGTGTCCCAGGGACAGAGTTAAAGAGGGCCCTGTTATGACACAAGTGCTGCCCCAGAAGGTCAGAGGCTTTTCTCCTTAATACAGTATTGTTTCCATGAAATCTAAATCATTGCCTTCTATTATGTTTGGGTCTCTGCTGGTCTTAAATCACATTTTTCTGCTTTCTTATTGTAGTTTATGAAATCCAGACTTATACTGGATGTTTGTTTTTACTTTATCTTTGCGAGATAAAGTTTGTTTTCCAGAGGAATGGATGAATGAATTGGGCAGAGGTTGACGTAATCTGGAACTATCTGATTTTTTTTTTTTTTGGCCTTTTATTTCTATTCATGAAATCAGTGGGACTGGTTGACTGCCCCAGGTTTTCAACAAATAGGGCTAGAGATTTATCTGTGCATCATACTATGTTGTTGTTGTTAGTTGCGAAGTCATGTGTGACCCATCACGACCCCATGGACAATGTTCTTCCAGGCCTTCCTGTCCTCTGTCATCCCCTGGAGTCCATTTAAGTTCACGCCGACTGCTTCAGTGACTCCATCCAGCCACCTCATTCTCTGCTGTCCCCTTCTTCTATTGCCCTCAGTCTTTCCCATTAGGCTCTTCTCCAGCGAGTCCTTCCTTCTCATTAGGTGACCAAAGTATTTGAGTTTCAGCCCCCTCATGGGTTACTGCTTTGTCGTGGTGAAGGGGCTTGCACAGCTCAATGAAGTTATGAGCTATGCTGTGCAGAGCCACCCAAGACGTACAGGTCATAGCAGAGAGTTCTGACAAAATGTGATCCACTGGAGAAGGAAATGACAACCCACTCCAAACCCCATGGACACTACCAAAAAACATCATACTATAGTTCTCCTTATTTTGAGAATTAGGTGGCCCTACTTATTTTAAAAATTTCCCTTACTGTGTGGCGAAACCCCGTATTATATGAGGAAAGTCATTTTTTTTTTAATTGGCCAGAACCAAAATAAACATATAAATTATCAAAAGGCAAAATGTCTGGTTCAAAACCGCTGTTGCTCACTACCCTTTTGTTCTATTAGTATTTCTAGTATCTACTAGAATTTGGTGCTAGCAACTTGTGATGCCTCTACTTTAAAAGATTTAGAATCTAGACATTGTCTTTGACTATCTTTTGTGCCATCATCGTTCTGTTTATTAATATATTCTTGCTTAGGCACTTATCACTAAAATGTATTATTAATCAGTTCCCATACCTTTGGTATGCTTATTTATGGGAAGAAATGGTTACAGGTTGGGACTGCAAAGAAAAGATGGTAGGCTGTCTCTGCCCACCATTTCTCCTGAAAGGTGTGTACCCAGTTTTCAGGATTTCTATCATCTTAGAGCTGGCTGGAGGGCACGATATTAATACTTATCTACTAGGGTCTGTGCTGCAGATAACTGAATGCCGCATCCTTGGTTGAAATCAGGTTATAAGGTACAATCGTAATTGCTGCTGATGTACTGCATTCCCTGCTGCCCAGCACCATCCTTGCCAAATCTACTTGATTTCACGGCAAGAGATCCGGAGATTGTTAATTTCAGGGATTGCAATTGATCACCAAGCAATATTCAGTTTGGGCTAGATTACAGAATGGTGGAAAGAAGTTAAATGGCTTTTTTTGTTTTGCCATTTTATTGAATCCACTGACAGAGTCTAGTGACTCTGTTTAAGATGACTAATTCCTTGCTGGGGAAGGACAAATACTGGAAATTTATGTCAGCACTGTAACGTATATTCAAGCTTTCTGGCAGATAACATTTCTCAAATCCACTCAGAGGTAGCTATCATTTGGGCAAGTCTGGCTGAGATGCTCGGGCATAGTTTTGCGTTGAATGGATTGGATACTGTGATATGGATAGGGTCTTTCAAACTATGCACTTGATTACCTGTCATCCAGGCTCACCCCTAGATTGTTAAGGCTGCCTGCGGGCAGCGGGGAATGACCTGAGATTGGGTCCATATGGTTCATACAGTGATGAGTTTCTTTGAGAGACAGAGTGATTCCTTCAACCATGAAAGAGATGATTGTGGGCTCCTCCTCAAGAAGTTATTGCTGAACCCAACAGTCCTGGACAATTTTGTCCAATCTCAAATCTTCCCTCTTTTGGAAATGTTGTTGATGTGATTGGGCAACATCCCCAGAGGAACCTGGATCAATCAGATTATCTGACCCATTTCAGTCAGGTTTCAAGCAGCATCATGCTTTTTTATGATCTTTGGCAGAGCTGGGGTGGGAACGATATGTTCTTTCTTCTCCTTAATCCTCAGTGCTTCTGATACTATTGATCAAAGTCTCTTTCTGAACTGGTTGTGGGGATTGAGAGTAGAGTGATGCCATATTGTAGTGGTTCTCCTCAGTTTTCTGGGATTATTCCAGCATATTTAGGTTTGATGGGATATGATGGCACCATAGTGGGAAGTATGGTGTGCTCCTTTGTAAGTTTGATACAGTTGTTTTATGGCTTTTTTATTTGTTTTGTTATGCATAGGCTTATTGTGCATGATAGTAATCCATAAAAGTTCAATAAATAAATACACATCTACATGAAATAACTGAATGAGATCATTTGTTGATTCACAAGGTCATCAGTATGCTGATGACACCCAATTATATATTTTGACCCTGAGAGATCCAACTGAAACTGTATATGTGTGTCCCATTATCTAGAGACTGCATGAGGACAGTCTCAGGCTCAGTCCTGACTGGACTGAGTAGCTGTGTATATTTTAGCTCTCTAGTCTTGGGGACTTTTCATCTTTTAAGTTTGGTGGGTATGTTTCTTCAGTCAAGTCTGATCTGGTCTTGGACTTTAAGGTCCTGCTCAAAGAGCAGATGCCGGCTGTGGCCTAGAACAGTGCTCACCAACCGGTGGGCCAGGGACCATTGATGGTCCGTGATAAAATTTTGGTAGTCTGCAGATAAATGTCCCCCCCCAAAGCACTCCCCCCAAAGCAATTAATCCAAGCTGCACAGGAACACAAGGCTGTGCCGCCCACATGGCCATGGCCCACTCACTCCTGGCCCCCAACCTTCAGCTGAGTGCAAATCTTACGTTGAATAGAGCCATGCGAGCTAGAACTGGAAGCTAAAACCATTGGTGGGGGAGGGAAATCCACCCTGGGGTGGCTTTCTGCTGTTGATGAAAAAGTCTGTCCCATATTCCAGAGCTGCAGTACTCCTAGGACTGGCCCTTTGGTCATCCCAGAGCAGTTCCTCCAGGCAATGGCAGCCGGTGCACCCGGGTGGAGGAGCAGCTGTTCCAGGATGATCAAATGGCCAGTCTTGTGACTGCTACAGCTCTGGAATATGGGACCGACTTTCCCACCAGCGTCAGCAAGCCACCATCAGTCAAAATTCATATTAGTGGTATGCAGGATTTAAAATTATGAGTTTGGTGGTCTCTGAGGTCCAAAAAGTTGGCGACCCCTGGCCGAGAGGGCCTCTGCAAAGAGGTGCATTACTTATATCCATTCCTGGATTGGGAGGCTGTTCAGAAGATCACACGGATCCTAGTCATCTCATGAATGGATTATTGCAATGTATCCCACGTGCGGCTGCCATTAAGACCGCTCAGAAACTACACTAGTAGCAGTACAGACAGTAATGGTCATTCCATGGCATATCCATGTCACATCAGTTGCTTCTGGATGCAGTTCAAGGTTCTGGTTATCACCTATTAAGTTCCACATGGCATAGCCTGGTTATTCAAGGAAACACTTAGGAAAATCAGGCAGATCAGATAGCTCCAGGTCCCCTTGATTAAATAATGTCACATGTGGGTCTTGGGAAGCAGCGGCTACCTCTGGAAAGGATAGCATCAGACATCTTGGAGTTAAAACAGTTATTAAGCCCCTACAGGATGGCTTGTTTTTGAATGTTTTACTTCTGGATACATATGATTGTTATCTTTCTTACTGTTGCCTTTAAAGTGTCAGCCACCCAGACTTGTTTATAGTTGAGCAATCTCTATGTTCTCTCTCTCTCCCTCCGTCCCTCCCTCCACCCCTCCCTCTGTGTGTGTGTGTGTGTGTGTGTAAAGAGAGAAGCTAGCGCACCTTAAAGCCTTTACATATACCTAGGAAGTTCTAAACATTCTTTGTTTTTCAGGTCAATGCAAGGACACTTTGTCCACTATTACTGGGCCAGTAATTCAGAATACTTATGGGCGGAATGAAGGTGCTTGGATGAAGGATCCAGTAGCCAAAGATGAGCGAATCTATGTCACCAACTATTATTATGGCAATACATTGGTGGAATTCCGGAATCTGGACAGCTTCAGACAAGGTTTTATCTTTGCTTTGTACTATGGGGTGAATTGCTAGAGAAGATAACTGACAGAAGAGAAGAATACTGGGTTGGGAGGTCAGGGGAGATTTGATGCATCTGTTGAATGGTTTAGATGGAAAATTGAATTATTACAAGCACAAGCATTTGGAGAAAGGACAATTAAAATGAGCTTGGGATCAAAAGTCTTATAAATCTGTGAAATAAAAAATACATTGAACACCAGCTAGGGCTCCTCAGTTGGTGCTTTTTTGTGCTGGAGCTGTCTTTCATAGGCTGGGCCTCTTTTGCAGAACAACAACAACAACCTCTACCTGATGCAAAGATGGCGGCCCTGGCTGATGTACAAACAGGGTTGGGGCAGCTACCAGCATTGGGTAGGCAGGCAGCCAAAAGCACTAAGATATGGTGGGGAGAAAAGCAGGTGGGGAGAGTTCCAGAGGATGTCCATTATTTTACCCAGGCTCAGGAATAGGAGGGACCAAACCCAGAACGGCTTGGCTCAGAGTGGGTCCTTGCCTAACAATCAGAGGAATTCAGGTAATGATGGCAATGGGGAGTGCCAGGATTGCCATTATTAAATGATGTGGTCATGTGACATTGTGCCTTCTGACCACGGTGCTGAGCAACATAAATCCCTGTCCTAATTACAGTCATTAACATAGAACTACCTGTAGAGAATTAAGCCCACAATAGGTATATGCCAAATACAGCACTTCTGCATCAATCCAGTTTCCCCCTATAAGAAACATAGGGGAGCTAAATGGATTTTCTATTAATGGACAAACTGTTTGAAATCTGTGAAATTTTGAATGCAAAATTTGTGGTGCTTTATCTGTAATTTTAAGTGTTTTAGATTTATTTGCATATGGTGATGTCTTTACTTTTGGCAAGAGTCATATAAACTATCCATAGCTATGTATTAAAATACCTTGTATGCCACAAGGCAGATATGCTTACTGTTAACAGATTTTTAAAAACTGAAAGCATACAAATAGCAGATACACTGCAGATATACAGAATACTGAAAAAAGAAATACTGAAACTCGAATGATAAAATCTACAGAAGAAAATGTGGGAGAATAAATTTCACATCTAGTTAGTGTGTTCCAGATTAGGAGTTCAGTAACACATGAGTAAATCTCCAGATTTAATCTTTGACATCTGCCTAAATCCTGAACAGCTGCCACTAAGCAGTGGGTAGAATGTCTCTGTTGGAATCTTCACAGGAAACATATGTGCAAGTAGGATTAGGATCAAGTGTGCTCTTTAAATTATTATACCATCTGTTTCCTAGGCCGATGGAGTAACTCGTACAAGTTGCCCTACAGTTGGATGGGAACAGGCCATGCTGTCTTTAATGGTTCTCTCTACTACAACCGAGCCTTCACCCGCAACCTCATTAAGTATGATCTAAAGCAGCGCTACGTGGCTGCCTGGGCCATGTTGCATGATGTAGCCTATGAGGAAGAGACCCCTTGGCGGTGGCGTGGCCATTCAGATGTAGATTTTGCTGTGGATGAAAATGGCCTATGGATCATTTATCCTGCCATTAATTATGATAGCTTCAACCAAGAGGTGATTGTTCTCAGCAAACTCAATGCCATGGATCTGAGCACCCGTAAGGAGACCACCTGGCAGACGGGTCTACGGAAGAACTTCTATGGCAACTCCTTTGTCATCTGCGGTGTCCTCTATGCTGTTGACAGCTACAACAAGAGAAATGCCAATATTTCATATGCATTCGACACGCACACAAATACCCAGATTATCCCTCGCCTGCTCTTTGAGAATGAGTATTCTTACACCACACAGATAGACTACAACCCCAAGGATCGGCTCCTTTATGCTTGGGACAACGGCCACCAGGTTACTTACAATGTCATTTTTGCTTATTAAGGACACAAGGGAATGATTTTAATGGGTCACAGCACCTTTTTATATAAACACGTTTGCTTTTAATTCTATAAATCAGAGTAAATGTGTGGGTTTAAAAGTTTTTTTAAAATAAAATTGGACTGTAGAACAGTCCATATACCAAATCAACCCTTTTATTTTGGGCATAACTTTTTTAAATGGAATATACTGCCTACCCTGAGACAATGGGACCGATGTCTTCATTAACTCTGCCAAGTGCAGACACCCCAAAGGGGAAAACCACAGGGCTTTGTCTTTATTATTGTAATAGAAAACTTGGTTTGGATGAGAAAACCTTCTAAAGTTAACATTTTTATAATAAAATATCAGTGTTGAAACTCAGTAAACCAGCGTCTTATTCACATTTCTGCTGTTACTATGTGCTTCTCTTTTTTGCTGATCAGCTCCTACATGACTTGTTGGGTTCCTGTCTAACTGCTGTGACTTTTTATATTCACATTTTAGTTCAGATTACAATCCTATGGTATTTTGGAGGCTTCAGGAGCCGTAATATTGTAACCTTCACCATCTCTAGGCAGAGATAGAAAGAACTGCTGCAGAAATCCTCCTTTGGCTGAGGACAGAAGGGTTGTGGAACTGTGGCTCCACTACTGTGGGTGCTCTGATCCGCAGATAAGACGCGCAAAGAGGGGTGGGGGGAGAAGGCTTTGAATCTGTCAAAGTCAAGCCCCTTTCTGAAGGATGAAGGGAAAACTATGCCAGCCCTGGAGATGGGTCCCCAACCCCATCTGTCACGGTAGGCAGCTTAATTCATAGCAGCCTGTTCTTGATGATAGATGCACATCTTTTAGACCCTACACTGCCTTGCCTCACTGCTGGGGTAGTGGCTGGATTCAACACCCAAGAGTTGGCAAAAAACTGAACCAGCATGAAATGTGGACTCTTCTCCAATTGTTTAATATAGAGATGAGTTGGTTGTTTGTGATGAAAAATTAATTGAACAGTACAAGGTACTGAATGTTAAAAAGGCAACCTTTGGCAGCATCCAGAATAGATCTTGGAGGAAAACGCATATGGAAGAAAAGCAAGTGTAAATAACTGAATGAATGCTAACTTAATGTCATGCTTAGCTCAGTCCTGGTCGGTTTCATTTCTGGAGTGTTACCCTGTTGACAGATAAAGCAAATGGACAGAGTCCTGAGGCTCTTTGCATAATTTATTTCCAATGAGTCATTTGATAGAAGAAATGCAGACAAAAATGCTGTGGATGAGGAAAAGCACATTTCACAGCATGATTGCTGCAAAAAAAATAATAATGAGGAAAGCTATTTGAAATATATAAAGAAAAAGCTGCAGAAGATAAAAGTTAAAAATGATTAAATTAAAAGAATCAAAAATGATAAGAGTGATTTTGATGGAAACAAAAGAATTGGTTTGGAAATAGATTAAACAAACCATTGCCAACAGGGTGAATATTAAAAATTAAAGTGATGAAATGGTCTGGGAAGAAACTAAAATGAGAGAATGTGGAAAGGAGTATTTTACAGGTTTGGGTGAGAACGTTAAAGACCGGAAATGAAGCAAAAGCTGCATATCCAAGTAGGCAATAAATAAATAAATAAAATCCAAGGGTTATTCATCTCATGTAGCATCTTCTCCCAAAACCTTAACTGGTTGAGTATGGAAGTGAGCCAATGGGAATTGATTGTTGAAGCCTTCCTGCAAACTCCCTTCATAATAAGTACATTTTCAAGACACAATCCAGCCAGGGTAAGATGCTTCAGCAAGCATAACCTCAATCATCTCGTGGTCAACTGAATTTATGTCTACGCACTGCCAGTATTACAGCTTTTGTCAATAAAAACACCCTATATCATTTGTTGAAATTGTTTCCTGCTCACTTTTGCTAGTATTCTGCATTTACATTATTGAAAGGTTACCACATTTCCCTGGAAAACAGGGAATTTGGGGGAAGCATATATATAAAGGTATCTTTACATTTGACAAGAACAGTGACTTTCCCTGGATAAACAGATACAAGGAGGGCAGCTGCATGATGCCTCTGAAATGTGTTTTTATTATACTAAATAAACCTACAGATAGTGGACAGAGGAGAATGTGACTGCAAATTTGGGCATGTGCACACACACACACATCTGTGGATGAATTATTGATAATTTCAGCTATTTTATCCTGCTCCACAACAGCTGTTTGCCTTGGTTTCCTGGTCTGTGATGCCACATCTCTTTGATTCTTTCCTCTGCCTGGTTCTTGTTTTAGCACTTGGCAATGAAAGGTGGCTGTTCACTAAGTGAAAGAGAAGAAAATTGCACCTTCCTGAGCTGGCAGCACATTCCCTCCAATGCTGATGAAGCCATTGAGACAAAGAGAAGAAGCCATGCTCTTTTCAGCTGCAATGAGATCAAACAGAGTCAATCACCCTGTCCATAACCAATGCTCTGTTTGGGTTTTAGAGTGTTTTTATTTCGTATTTTGGGGTGGCACTCTAGTATCTTTTGAAAGGCATGAATAGTAGACTACAAAATGCAACTTCCATTCAATCCTATTGTATAATAACACAACGGGTGAAAAATATGTTTGTGCTTTGAACATTCTAACAGTGTTGTTAGGAAGGCTATTTCTGATTTGCTGGGTAATCGTAAAACATCAGGAGCTCTTTGTTCAACTGAGAACAGCAATAGTCTCCCCAAAGAGAGATGCCTTCAATCACGCTCATATTCTGCACCTGAGGATAGTGCTAGGAGGAGAGGAAAGGAAAAAAGGAGAAACAAGTAGTTGGTAAATGGGCTAAGAATTCTTTAGCCAAGAGATGAAGGGACATCTAGATATTGGGACAGTTATAACACATATTTCTTGTGAAGGAACAAGGGGCCTGCCAGGGTGAAGTTGATTTCCCAGATGTCCTAATGATTGCTAGGGAATGATCCTTACCCGAGTTTTATATTTTTAACACTTTCACAAAAGTTATCTGAGCGCACTAACTCCCTAAATACATTGTTTACTCATAATCCTGCCAATGTTCCTGTTTTACCTAGAGCTGTGTTGGTAAACCTATGCCACGCGTGCCGGAAGTAGCATGCAGAGCCATTTTCCCTGGCACGTGAGAGGTTGCCCGGAAGAGCCATACTGCATGCACATGTGCGCCGCCACCCAACAGATGATTGTCAGGTATCTGGCATACATGTGCAGGGGGCAGAGGGTGTGTGTGAGACCTGCGCGCATGCACAGGGACACACTGCACGTGAGGGGAATTGTGCATGCATGCGCAGATGCATGGCACGCAAGGGGAATTGCATGCGCATGCACAAAGATGCACAGTGCGTGAGGGGGGTTGTGCGTGCATTGCCTTCTGGCACGGGAGCCGAAAAAGGTTAGCCACCACTGGCCTAGTGTGCTAAGGAACTGGTATCTTGTAACAGGTCAATTTGATGATATGCAGATATAAAAATAAATACCACAGCTCTACAGGTATATTTTATTTATCTTTTAGTATATTTTATTTATCTTTTAGAAGAGAATGTAAACATAGTAGTAATTCTTGATTGTGATGTCCCTGTAGTTTGATTTCAATTCTAGGTATCTTGTTTAAAGACCAACAAAAAAGACAATGCAATCGCTCTTCCAACAGTAATTTCAGATAACAAAAATGATTTCTTATTCAGATGTTTCAAAAAAATAAGCACAATATTGAAACAAGGAAATAACTTAAAAGATAATTAGCAAAACAAACAAACCAAAACAGCACATTAAATACAAACCTAAAAAATGTTAAAAGTAGGCCATTGAATTAAGTGTCTCAAATTAACTGAATCTACTTTACAGCAAAGCACAGACCTAACCTAATGTGCAAGATGCAAATTTTACATTGTTTAAGGATGTTACGGTCTATAAAGAAAACACTCAAGAAATTTTAGGCTTTTGTGAAAGTGTTGTCCATATACTTTCTCAGAGGAGGAAGGCTCGTTTGTTTTTAATAAAGTGTTCTGCAAAAAGTTGTATTTCCAGCACAGTAATGAAAAAGCAACACTGGACATTTACTCAGCCAAAAGTAGTTGGCTAATTTTGGACAGGCAATATTAAAGAAATGCTGAGGCTGGCAGGAGAACAGCTCGAAATTGATTTCTACAGTTGGCCAGACTAAAGATGAACAAGGGCCCTCAAGAAGGGGAAGTTTTTCAAACAAGGAAGGATGCTTAAGGCAGACAGAAAACTAAAAACAAACTTAGGTCTGATTGACTCGAAGTCTTGAATTCTCTTTTCCCCAGCCCGCTGATTCCTCTTTTCAAAAGGTATACTTTTCTAACAGCAGATACTTTTACTCAAGATAATATATTTAGCAGAATTGGATCTGGGATATTTTGACATTCAAAACCACTGCAAGATTTTAGTTGGCAATTAGCTTCATGGATATACAACTTAGTTTGATTGCAAAAGATTTTTATTAACACTAACATGCAGGAAAAAAAATAGCTGAACTAAAAATGCTTCTCATCTGGAAAATTGTGATCTTGGGTGAAATTAATCTGAAAACCAGGATAACTACCAAGATTTATCCTCAAGATACCAAAAAAAAACACCTTCTAGTAAATTGCTCACTGATCTGTTCCCTGTTTTTGTTTAAGTGCACATTCAAACATCTTTCTGTTTATTTTTACAGCATCAAATTGCACATAGCATGGATGTGTATCGGGAACAGTTAACAGGGAAAAGTGTTCTCCTGATTGTGGCACAAAGGAACATCAGCATCCAAGTGAACAACGCCTTCTTTAATCAAATAATGTTTACAAAACATTACTTAATTTCCAGTAAGAGCCAGACAAATTTTCTCAAAAAAAATAACAGAATTTTGTCCCTCAAGATTGAATGCTCTGAGATCCTCAGCTCCATGTACAATGCAACTTCTGATGACAGAATTTTTAACAAATAATTTCATGCTACTCTCAAGACGGGGTTATGCATTGTGCTTCTGATATATCAATGTTCATAGCACTCTACAGAGTAACTAATAAAAAAGGATTCTTGCCTTGTGAGCTTATAATACACAACACAAACAAGAATTGTGGCAGAGCAGGTGGAAAATATGGGGGTGAAGCTGACTTGGCCTAATTTTGTGGCCAGTTTCTTTTCTTGTTCTGTAAGGATTTTAGTTTATGCTATTCAATTATTTTGCTACTGTTTATGGTGGATTATTATCTTTGTTTAATTTTGTTAGGTTTTGTCCAGGTCACTTTTTATGCTTCTGAAAAAAAAACTTAAAAGAAATTCAGATGTACACATCATTGACTTTACCTTGGTTACATCCAGCAGTTCATGTGCATAATTAACAGCACAGAAAATAAATAAAGCTGATAGATTTTCAGGCTAAAGTATACACATGTAATATTACAACCCCTACTCAATCTGTTATCCAGAAGATTTAATGTATCAACAATTCAACCCACAACACAACAGCTACAGACAAGAATTTTGCCTTTTCAGGGAAGACTATTGCTTACCCTTTCAAATCTGTTGTTATATTGATCAAATTATACATTGCTCATACATTTGCATAAATATCTGTTCAATGCATGAAGTGGATTTTTGTGGAAATTGTGATAATCTTTCATAAAAGAAGAGTGCAAGATATGGAAGTGGAATTTTGGAGGTCAAACAAAATCACACACATACAGAAGGGAAGAAAAGTAGATGATGACTATGCAATGGGAGTGAGCCAATGGAGGTTTTCTTTGCTGAGAGGCACACAAACCTTTACTTGTGAGGCATACGTTCTCCACTTATTTGAAGCAGCCTTTTACATTCAGAGCTTATTTTTCCCACTTCACAGCTCCTCTTTCCTCACTAGTCTTAACTTTGCTATGAAATCTGCCCTGAGGATATTTACATCTAAAGGAGGCTTAGATATTTGATAAGAAATAAATACCGTAGATTATGCAATACTATGCTCTAATTTGTATCCCCTGTAAAGATCTATGCATTGGGCAACACATCCTTCCCTATCCCAATCTTGAAGTATATCCCAATGTGGGTATTCTATATGCCCAATGTGGGCATGAACTATGTCAATGGAAGAGGTGGAGTGGAAAAAGCAGAGAACCTGTTCTCATTGATCTAGCGCTCTCAGTATGAATGGGGGCCTTTCCACTAGAAAGGCTACCACTACCTTTCCACTAGAAAGGCTACCACGACCTTTCCACTACCCTTTTTGATCCTTCCCTGTTGCCAAACCAGAGGACATAAATTATTCTTATGGGCAAATTCATGTAGGAAGCTCATGAAGATGCGCACAGAACCTGGGCCAATAGACAAGCACCACTTGCCCCAATTCCAGTATATTCACTTAATATTTAGCCCAAAGTATTAAGAGAGTGTTCAAAACAAAGCTCTTCATTAATAATGTTGCAAGGTTCGGTCAATAGGTGCCCATGAAACTAGTTCAGATACATTCTGGCAGAATTTTAATTTTTATAATAGTACTAGAAACATTTCCCCAGTAACAATACTTTACAAATTTGCACATAGTTAAAGGGTGGTATCAACAAAACATCTGTATCTTGTGTAACAAATGCAAAACAGCTGGACTGGGCATTTGTTATATAATAAAGTACAAGAAAAAGGCAGTGTAGGATATAGGGCTTTGTCTAGAGACTGAATAAAATAATGAAAAAATACAGAAAATAAGAGAGTGCAGCAAAGAATGGCTTAAACTCTAATTTGGTAAACCAAAGCCTATAGTTCCTTATTTTCTTCCACCTTCCCCCACTGGTAAAAAGCAGCAGGAAAGAGAACCCAGGATAACACTGAATAAAGAATGTGAAGTATAAACTCTACAGACCAACTAAAATTAAAAATAGAATACAAACAATTAATGACAAATACCCTGTAATTTATATATGTGACTCCTTTCTTCTTCAGAAACTGCCAAGAAATTGATATTTATTTCTAAGAAGGTAGGGGAAAGAAATGACATTTAGTGCCCAAGCCTCATCCCAGGAATTAATTAACCCCACAGAAGCCTGACTTCCACCGATAACGCTATTTTACCCATTGCAATGTTAGTATTCCTTTCAACAAAGTGAAGTTTTTGGGCCCTTAAATATTGTCTTATAAAGATGGCAGATAATCTAGACAGAGTGGGTGAGAAACTATTTTTGGCTAGGTCTAAAAGCAGACAGAATCCTGAGATCCAAAAACCTCAAGCTGTTGTCTAAGAGAGGATACTGCCTCTGACACTGCCATGGCAAACCTACATAGGTTGCCTGTCCCAGAGCACATATGAAGGCCTCATTTGGAGAGCCTATTGGGGTGATTCACTGATTGTTCTCACAGCAGAAGCTGCCTCTGGAACAGTTGGAGGAGAATGATAGAAGGACGTTGTATGGTTCCTCTGCTGTTCTCGAAGGTAAGGTGGGATGGATGAGCTTTTGATATGCAGGATCCTGGTGTCCATTACTTCAGTGTCTATCTGCATCATAACTTCATAGTCTTGCCCATTAATTATTTTCTCTACAAAAGGACAGAAGAAGGAAGAATTAATCAGAAATAAAAATATTGGGGATATAAAAGGAAAAAAAAACTAAAATGATTTCACAGAAGCAATGGTGCCTGTAATTTATTTAGAAAAATGGCAGGCAGGCTTTAAAAGCAAGAAAATGATTTAGGACAAATAATAAACCTACTTCTAAAAGAAAAGTCATACTTCAAAATACTTCAAAACATCCAGTTTATAATAAAGGCTTTGCTCTTTCAGATTTAGATATATTGTTACTTATCCTATTTTGAAGAATGCTCAGCAAATAATGATGGTTTAGTATCAATTCAAGCAGTATCTAAAAGTCTGAGAATGTTACAAGTGTTTTTGATAGCTGAATTTGCAAGGCTGAATACTTCTAATTTTTCAGTTGTTTTGATAATTTTATTGTTGTAACTTCTAATACTCCAACATCGATGGAAAAACGTTTGCCAGTTTATTCTATGGTTAAGCCACAATAGTTCTCAATCTTTTCAGTTCCTTTTGGGATACCCCAGTGCCATTTGGTTATCAAGCTATAAGCAACATCGTTTTCCAGTTTTTTTCTGATGTATTGTGGTATAATTGAATTTGGAAGTCTCATAACATTTTTATATGATCATTCCGAGTCACTTTTTCAATGTTATCAGCATACCTATACTTTGAAATATCAAATTCATACCTTTAAGATACATCCTGTATATTATTTCTGCCACACATTTTTTTATTTTATATTCTGACAGGACAATTTTGCTACATGTACTTATTGAATGGTGATCAGCTTCATTTTTTCCCAATAAGTAGCTTACAGTTTTTAAAGGTTTTTTTAATGTTTGTTTGTTTTTACCTACCTATTCTGGAGCTGAAATATTAGTCTTACTGTTACTCCTGATGGATGCAATATGAAGCAATTGCTTTTTATTTCTTTTGACCGTGCAAAGGTTTCCTTTTCCCAATTTTTCATTCACTGTTTACTGTTTTGATTTTTGCATGCTGCCCTTAATGCTGTCACAATCAAAATATTTTCTTTGAATACATCAATTATCATTTTCTCTTTTTCTGATTTTAGGTAATCATTTAAATGTTTGATGTCATCCTCTATTGCTTGTTTCCACAACAATCACTCTTTGAATGTAGCACACACTGTACTATTGTAAATTTTCAGGACTTGCAATCCAAAGCATTTAGTTTGGCTTGTGTTGAGTCTTACTGCTGGCAGCATATTCCAATGACTAGGTATTACTGGCTTTGATTATATTAATACCATTCTGCTTCATTTTAAACTTTTCTTAATTGTTTGATTTAATGAGATATGTTTTTCTTTTTTCATTTGAGTTTGCAACATTTTATTTGCTTCTAAAATGCCCAAATATTTTAAACTTTCTTCCATTGTCCATCTAGGCATTTAATTTTTTCCTTATTTTTTAATGTCAATGCTATGCATTTATCTTATCAAAATTCCATGTTGTGGAACTAAACCATATTTAAAAGAAGTTGTATTTTCCTTCATTATTCCAAATCATTTATGTTGTGCAAAAGTGATTTTTTTCCCTTTTGCTTGGGTAAGTCCTATAGTAGCCTGATGGCATTTGATTCAAAATAAACATCAGTGGAATCAGAGCGATATAAAAAGCAATGGAGACCAAAAATATATCATAATATAGAATAACAGAATTGGGTTAATTATTCTGTCATAAAATTTCTCCTTAATGCTAGATTGGATCTCTCCTTGATAAATTTCCATCCATTACTTCTTCTCCTGCCCCCAGATGCTTTGGAGATTAAAATGACCCCTTCTTTACTATGACTTTGCTGTCAAATATTGCAGGGGTCCCCAACCACCGGGCCCTGGACCGGTACTGGTCCATGGATCATTTTGTACCAGGCTGCAAAGAATGAATAATCATGATTAAAATATATATAAAAATATGTTTTTAGTAAAGAAATAGTAAAGAAGCCCTTTACTATTGGGGAATAATTGATTTTGCCGGTCCTTGAAAAAGTGTTTCTGCGTGAAACTGGTCCCTGATACAAAAAAGGTTGGGGACCACTGAAATATTGCAATGCCTCGCAGTGAGGGGAGTGTGTATGTGCACTCGCCCGAGGCCGTTTCTACCGGCCAATCGAAGTGGCTGGTGACTGCACTTGGGGAGCTTCCATCACCCGAAAGAGACTGCCTAAAGGCAAGGGGACATGGGCAGCCACGCCACGCCCTGAAGCGGCTGGGGAGCTTCTATCGGCTATTGGGGTATTCTAGCTGAGGCTACCTGCAGGGCACTCGTACAAGCAAGTTTTCTCCCCACCTCCCTATCCTTCCCCCCATTTCTCTTCACCTAGTGTAGTTCTAATGAATGATGTGAGAAATGGTGGGGAAACGCATGGTTTAAATAGGCCTAAATTTTGGGGGCGGGGCTTAATTTCACCTCATGCCTAGAAATCATGCTGGGCCTTCCTATTGGTGGAGGCTGTATTGTTGGAGAAACGCGGTACTAACACTTCAGGTTAATAAAGAGGGGCTTTGATCCCTCTGTTGATGTAGCCTAGGACTACACTGGCTTTTTTTGGCAGCATTAATGAGAGTCCTATTTCTGATGATACTCCCTTATCTAAACTCAACTAGCATTCATATTCAATTAAAGAGAAAGCATTTAAAATGTGTCCTAGTTTGATGATTTTCCCATAAGGGTTTAGAAATGAAAGCTAAGGCTGGTTTTGTAATTCTCAATTTTATCCCTGTTTAGTGACTAACTTGTCAAGCCCATTAAACAGCAGGAAGTTCTTCCCTACACACGTCTATACCAAAATGATAGAAACCATGCAATCTGGAATTTCCCTCCAAATGACCTCCAATTTCCTCATTCTTTTCTCTGTTGTGCTCCAGAATGATTACAACAGTTAATCTATGCAAAGAAGATAAGCTTGAGTAAAAAGGGCAACAATATACTATTTTGAGAATGAAGTCTTTATCATACAGGATAGTCTTTATTTTGGGGCATATTTATTTGGGTGAAATTGTTACATTTAGGACTAGAAGTACATTTCTTCAAGGTCACAGTAGCTCCAGACCTCTGAAACATTGCTCTCCTCAGATTTAGCTAAACCAGAGATGGATACCCAGTCTATAAAAGTAATCTGGCCTCTTAGGACAATATCCGGGCTGCAGAACTTTACTCAAGGTACTTCTTAACATCTGCCGCATTTTGTCACCTCATACAGAACACTGTAATAACTAGAAAGTTACTTGCTCTTTTTTTTTACTTTTCTTTCCCTCTGGGGAAGGAGTGGCAAAAATGAAGGAAGTTTTACCAAGCTGCTCGTTTAAGCTGGGAGAGTCTTGAGGCACCAGTTTTAAGGCCCGGTCCCACTGGCCGACGAATGCAAAACGTATGCATAAAGGACACAGCGGACAAGCAAAATTTCGGGGGTGGCTCCATCTGTTGTCATCTGCTCCAAAAAGTGGCAAAAATTTGCATAAACAGAACGGAAAAGAACGGACATGGGTAGTATGTAGTGGGGATGTTAAATGGATGTTCATAGGAAGCCTAGCGGATGAAAGTGGATGACACCTCTGAAGGGGTTCTGGGGGAGAATTTCGAAGCGGACGCATAGCGGAAGGGGTGGATGCATAGCGGATGAAGTGGATGCATCACGGACGCCTACAGGAAACAAAGGGGATGCCGCCTCCCCCCCAGGCGATGTCACAGCCCTTCCATGGCTTTTTCAACAGCCCCTCACCTACCAAGGCTACGACTACCAGGACTTCCCACAGCAGAAGCAGAACTTCCCAGTCCAGGTCCAGGTTCATCGGACGCCACAGACGCCAGTCCTCACCCAGCTGCAGACCAGACAGCCCCACTACACTCCTCCCAACCCTTCCTCCATCCCACAGCCAAGCCCGTCAACGGACAATCTGTCATCAGTATTGGGCCTGACATCTCAAGTCCTTGATGAAGGGCCTCTCAAACTCACGGGACTGAGTCAGCTCTCGGATAGCTTCCTGAACACACCATCCCCTGTTGTACCCTCGGGGCCAAGCACCCCAATGGTGCCTCAGACCAGCACTCAAGCCACAGCCACCTCCACAGTCCCTGCCCACTTAACAGCTGAGAACATGGACATGACCCAGAGTGACTGAGAATAGTGTCAGAGCCTGAGTTGTTTACTTGTTAAATTTATCTTTACTTAAGACACTTTACTTGGTTCATTTTGCTTATTTAATACAGTCATAAAGTTTACCTAAGAAAGTTAATAAAGGTTATCTTTGCTTAAGATACTTAGTTTACTTGGTTCATTTTGTTTACTTAATAAAGTGTTGGTGAAAACTTTGAAAAAATGGTTAAGCCTTTGCATGCTTGTGGAATAGATAAGGATAGTTGTGGGATAGATAAACCTCCAGTGCAACCATAGTGGGACTGTATGGTCCACCATCCCAGAGATCCAAATGATTGTCTCCCCCTTTTTATAGAAAATATCGGTTGTCCACTATGGGGCCTTCTACATACTCTAGACATATTGCAGACATCCTAAATATACGAGATACATCCCAGATACAAATGTTTTGTCTGTCTATTTCCGTGCTACTAACGCTGTGTAGACGTTCCGTGTACCTTTTGTTTCCTCCCTCTTTCTGTTTTCCGTTTTCAGCTGCAGCGGATGTGAGTTGAGGGGATGGCCAGAGGATGCAGAGAGGATACAGCGGACGTTTAACGGATGATAACGGACACAGAACATTTGTTTCCCGTATATGTCGCAGATGTACATCATACACGGTGGAAAGTTCATCTGTTCACAAAGTTTTGTGCAGCTCAAAACTTCTTGCACGGATGAAATCGCAGTGGACGGATGCTCGACGGATAGAGCGTATGAAACACGTATCCAGTGAGTACACATCGGATACATAGCGTTTTCCAACGGATGGCAAGCTTTTTTAACGTTTTACATCCTCTTTGCATCCGTAAGTGCAGTGGGACCGGGCCTTTACATAATGTTGAGTGGGGATTTATGGTTCAGATCCAGCCAATTACTTGGCAAAGCTATTTACTTTGAGCCAGATGAATTTGTCTTATGTGAAAAGAGTGAAAAAAGGAGCAGAAAACTGAACTGAAAAGAGAAGCCGCATCTTTTGGGAATGAACACCTCACTTCTACCATGTACTTAGCTTTTTTTAAAGCTTTATCGATTTGCCTTGTAGAAAATAAGCATCGTCAATTGGAATCTATTAAAAAAGAGTTCAAGGTTACCAACATGCAAATTATTTTCTCCCTTAATTTTATCTGAAGTAGTTGTACAAGTTTTCAATTGGTGGAAGTTTTAAATTAACTTTAAAGTTAATTTAAGTTAGAGGCTAAGAAACCAAACTTAATTCAAATGAACCAAGTTGTTTTTAATAATTCAAAAGAAAGTGGAGACAGCTGTGATTCCACTATCTGTGAAATCTGATTTCTCTCCTCCTGGGACTTGTGGGCAGAGGAAGTTTTGTCCTGCCTCCGAAACCAACTTGCCTGGTGAGCAGAGCAACTGGGTCCAGTTAGATCTCCCAAGGGCCTAATCTTAGTTATGAAAAGCCTCCTCTTCTCTTTCACTCCTTCTTTCTCTGTGCTTCCCTATGCACCCAGATTAGGTACATGGCTGCCTCCTGGAAGATACAGAACTACTGGAAGGACACTCAGCTTTAGATTACCAACATAGCAAGGCTCTCTCTTTTACAGCAATTGCACTGTGTCAGAACACATGGCTGAAGCAGTCCACTGGTTCCTCAATGCCAAGTTACGTCTTTCAACTATTGCTCTGTTGGTCAATGGTGGTGGCAATTGCACAAAAAACTCACACCTACATAGATGACTAAGAAGAGTGAACTGAAAACTAGATTCTTGGATCTGTTCCTCTGTCCCTTCTCTTAACAGATCAGACTAGGAAATACACCGCTATGCCTTATATATATCTTCCTGTATTCAGACCTGAACTAGGTGACCAAGATTGCTGCCACAGTTACAAATGGTATGCTATTTTGAGAAGTATATCATATTGGACGTGATGATGAACTCCTAATTCTTGGCTGTATTCCATTTGACTATTGTAACACATTTACCTATGCCTTCACAAGTATTTGCAAACCTAACATAATCCTTTCCAGGGAACAACTGATTTCTTAATCTGAGGGGTTTTGATGTTTTTTTGGTGCATTTGAGCACAATGCAAGTGAAGTTATCATAGACAAAGTCCTAAACAAATTGCAGTCAGAAGGCTCACATTCATCCAAGTGAGCTTGGCCTTGAGCAAGGCTCCCTTTTTTATCCCCCATAATCACAGGGAATATGAAAAGAAAAACAAGAGAGGTTTTTTGGGTTCACCATCTGTCTCTGGATCTCTGGGCTAATGGAGGCCAGATAAGTATTCTCTGTACCATCTTTTTTCTAACAAAGACAGTTTTCTTTAACTCTGACATTTAAGTTGATTTATTTAAGAAATAAGCTTTTACTGGTTGGTTGTTATTTAGTCTGATGCACTTTTAATTTGCTGTGAATTAAATTTATCTTTCCTGATGCTTAATTACTGTTAGCCATTTAAAACACCATTTCTGGCAGGAAAATGGGCAAAATTGCAATAGGAACTATTTCAACTGCCAGCCCCTTTCTTAGTTTGGAAACTATACAGATCAACAGATTAACAGAGTTGGAAGGGACCTTGTAGATCATCTAGTCCAACCCCCCATCCAAACAGGAGACCCTACACATTTCTGACAAATGGCAGTCCAATCTCTTCTTGAAAGTCTCAAGTGATGAGATTTAATTTTATCATTAAAACCACCGCATTTAATTAAGGTAGATTATGTAGGATTCCCTTGAATAATCTTATTCTTCATTAAGACTAATGAAGCTTTTCGGAAGCCTTTCTCATAACTTACGTAATCAGTCTTCCCTCCTAACATTTTTGCATACATGCCAGCTGGCCTTTAAACTTCCACCATCTCAGTACCTCTCAGTAGGTGTCCAGCTTCCTACATTCATGAGAGGTTCACTCCAAAAAATTCTGCAGCCTGAACTGCTCTTGGTTATTTTTGTTCTTACTATTTGTTTCTGAATGAGCTAAATGTCAACAGTACTCTTCACTGGTATCGAGAAAAGTTTGATTCTCTTTAGTAAAAATTTAATAACAAGGATGTAGTGAAACAGAAAACATACTAAGGGAAGAAAATACCACCCTGATCATGCCTAGCCTGAAACTTTACTATACTCCCACTCCTGCTATAAGCAATTATCTAAAGAATTTGTGGAATTGAAATGCATAAAGTTGCTAAGGTTGAAAAACACAGATTCAAAGGAATTTGTATCCTAAGGCATATGTGGAAGACTGCAACTTGTAATATAGGAAGACCATATAGTAAAAAATATAAATTATTGAATAAGATGAAAGATAAAAGTACATGGAGATGTACAATAAATGGTGTTACTCTGAGTTTTATTTTAAAAAAAGAAAAGTTAGTATGCTGTATTGCAAAATATGTATCTCTGGTATTCTTCTTTACTTCCAAGTATTCTTTTGGGACTCAAAAGCTTTCAAAGAAAATAAAACAGATATGCAGCTGAAATTCAACATTGCTTTGGAAAGGGTGGCCATCTTTTTTTTTTAAAAAAAGAGAGAGAGCAAAAATATGAGGGATAGGAAAAGGGAGCCTCATAGTGTGACAAAATTCCACTTCAATGTTGTCCTTCCCGACATTTGCTCATGATCCAAAAGGATTGGGTACTCTGCCCTGTACTAAGTCAGGCATGGGTCAATTTCATTTAGTAATTCTCTTTTATAGGACTACTGTTTCTCAATCCAATTTTTCTCAGCCTTTTTGAATGTTGACTTTTCCACATTAAGTGCATGAACTCAATTACAAAACGTCATTTCTCCTCTACATACATAGAAAATGAGTTGAGTTTAGTCCTAAATTTCATCTCCATGTCTAATTATCTCCCAATCATGAAGCCCATAATTTAATAATCATAACACAATCGATATTAAAATATAAGATGAAATTTGCCTCACATGAAACCCAAAGCAGAATGTTCTGACCAAGAACTAGACTGGCCTCCTTACAGGAGCCCATGACATCAATTGTGGGGGACAGGAAGTCCACTCATTTTAAAGGACTTTGAAATACTGGCTTTCTTAGGAGTTCCTTTTGCCTTTATGTTTCTTGTTGGGAAAAAGCTAGGATTAAACAAAGAAGGCCCTAAGTGGGAGACAGCCTTGGTAAGGGCTTCATTTGAGACCTTCCAAGGTGCTTATGGAGACAAAAGCAGATGGGATGCCACTGGCAGCAGCCAAATATCTTCTTTCAAACAGAAGGCATATCAGTTATAAACTGTGCAAATTATTGTCTTAGCCTTTGGACAAATGAAATTAATTATAAAATATAGGACAGACATGAAACTTAGCATTTTTGGTGCTAGACAGCTTTGGGACTTGCTCTTTATTTACATATTATTTTCTCCCTAATCAAGTTCCTTGATTAGGCTGTTGTTTACTAATTGTTTGTCTGAGTTGTAGTTTCTTGATTGGGGAGATTTTTTACTTTTTTGAATCTGCAAATAACCAAGTTCAGAGAGCACCAAAGACTCCACAATTCAATCCTGAGCTACATATATAGTTTCCTCTTCCATTGGTGCTTTATTTATTGTTATGTTCCAGGATACATTAGAATTCCAGGTTAAACTCTATACCAGCCATAGCTTAAACCACTTGTACAGATCATCAGAACTCATGGATAAATGGAAGACAGTACAAAGCAACTTATTATTTCAGAAAAGTACCCAATTTTTCTGAAGTTGATACAACTTCTTAAAAAGTCTAAAAGATGCTTGACAGAGCAAACAGGATGTCTCCATGATAGGAAGACAAGATTGCTGACTTTTGAGATCTCTAGTGAATGGGCCATTTGAGTTCTGCTATCATAAGATAAATAAGAAGAGATAATGGTTAAACATTTTTTTTTGCAGTACAGATTACTTTTCCTTCTCTCCTTTGGTAGCATCAGAACATGGTTTAATTATGTGAGAGGTTTCGAGGGAGGGCAATGCATGAACTGGTTAACTTGCAGTTGGTTTGATTCTAGTTATTTTATTTGATATTTTGGTTTGCTGGTTACTATGTCTCCTTTTTTGAAGTAAACTAATAAAGACATACTTGACATTGCTGCAGTATTTAAAATAAAGTTGCTTACTGATCAAATCCCATAAATATTCCAAGAGATCAAATTATAGATCATTCTTTTCAGCAAAATACAGATTAATGAAAACTAAAGCTAATGGTTAGAAAATTATCTGCACAATTAAGGTGGTGTGATATCCTTGTCTGGAAAGACTACTGGGATGTAAAATGTATTCCAAGGCTACTGCTTCACTTTGCTTTTTATATCTAGGAAATAAATTAATGCCAAAAATAGAAGGATTAATGACTGGGTAGTTTTTCAGCCAGATGGAGGGAAAGGTCTTGAAAAAGAAAAAATGATGCGTTGGACTTTATTTTGGCCCTAAATGCTGGTATTTGATGCTGGATTTTGCTATTTAATTTTTAAAACCCAACTTAAGGATGCTCTAGGAGTAACACAGCTCTCCCAGCCCCCCAAGTCAGAGTTGCAGTCCATGGGAAGCATCCCAACAAAAAGACAAGACTAGTCATATTTGTAGAGAATGGGCAAGAACTGTCTATTATAGACATCATTATTGAACCTGTGGATGGATACCAAAGCACTTGTCTAAAACACATTTTTAAACAAAAATGTAAAAGGAAGTTCATATAATATCTCCAGAATCCATTTCATTTCCAAGAGTCCCATAGGACTTATTATAGAGTTTTTTGAATGAAGAAATGAAAGAGATTTCAGGACAGGATTTATTTGTTTATATAATAGACACCCATCCACCCACCCACCATAGAAACTGAGTACCCACAGCTTGCTTTCAAAGTGTTGACTAAATTAAAAAAAAAAGATTCCTGATACATTTATTATTTTATTTAACCTAACATTGCCCAATCTGGAATCCTTCAAATGGATTAGGACTGCAACTCTCAGGGTTCCCAGCCAGGAAGGTTATTGATCATTCTGGTTAAGACTTCTGAGGATTACCAAGAGTTCCAGAATGGAGAAGGGTAACTTAATAGTATTAGTGTTTTCTTTCCTCTTAATTATTTAGTTAACTTTGAAACTAGCTGGAGTGAAACTTTCTGCAGGATATTTGTGTAGTATTACCCGGCTGTATGACAGCTGTTCAATTACATGATGTTCAGTAAAAAACTGGCCAAGAGCACACATTTTTTAAAAAACATTTTAGTCCTGTGGGTTACTTATGCTGTAATTGTTTTGCAGAATTACATAAGATAATTAAGGAAATTACTTCCCTCCTCCTTCTATCTAGATATCCTGATTTTTAAATATGCCAGTAGTTGTTTATGAATCCTGAATGTGCAAATATAGTGCAGATACCTCCCAACTGGTGGTATGTTGGCAGCAATATATTGATTTTCAAGACAGTCTATAGAGATCCAAGCCTGCAACAGAAGAGCACAAACATGCTTGTGATAAAACTGGGCCTTGATTACACTTATGAAGTAGTGGACTAAATGACCAATTACTTTCCTAATTGTTAGCAGGGAACACTATATCTGACAATGAGTCTGCAATCTAATGTTTGCCTTTCTATTTTTCTAAAAAAACATTTCAGTGGATTAACCAATTAATCAAGTCATGATTCTTGACTGAAGTCAATATTCATAAACTCACCTAGTGACAACTAATATAAACAAAATATATGGTGAAGAACATGAATGAATGAACAAACTGAAAGGCACAGTTTCATAGTTTTAGACACAAATAGACGTCCCATCAGTCTCGTCTTTTCATAATTGCTTGGTCAAGTCCCTGCAGTCTTGGCAACATATTTTGAAGTGATTTGCTAGAGGCAATTAAAGTGCTTGACAGGATTATTTTTATGAGTGGTCTACTTATCCCATGCATCTCCTTGGTTTACTGAGGAGATCTAAGAAATGAAGCAGAGATGCCAGGAGAAAAGCAAATATGAATTAGAGTTCAGGTACAAGCTTATTCAGTACTAAAGGTGGCAAAGTATAGTACTTCTCTGCCCTTATTGCAGCTGTGAAATGCTGGCCAGCTTCGACATTTAAAATGTCCATGATCCTTTTGGGGAAGAATAGGCTAAAAGACTCGTCAATGTAAGTTGTGATCTCCTAGCAAAAAAAAATTTTTTTTTAATGACTCACATTTGCTCCAAAGCCCATGTCACACTGCCCAACGGATGCAAAAAGGACACAGCGGACGAGCAAAATGTTCCATCCATTGTTATCCGCTCTCAAAAGGGGCAAAAATTTGCATAACCGGAGCGGATAACACGGACGCGGGGAGGACGCAGGGCGGATGGAAAGCGGATGCGGAACGGAAGCACAGCGGATGGAAGCAGATGGGAGCGGATGGCGCAACCGCTGGGCTTCCGGGGGGCCTCAGCAAAGCGGACGCAGAACGGATACAGCGGATGCAGAGCGGACGCCGAACGGATGAAGCGGATGCACAACGGAAGCCTAATGGATGCCTGGCGTTAATTGCGCATTCGGGGAGGATGCATTGCTTCAGCCCCGCGGATATAATGGAAGCAGCTCGGAAGCAGGTCGCCATTCAGAGGAAAGACCTGCTGCCAGACACATCGACTGCCTTGCCTGCATGTCTGCCTGCCAGCCTTGCTGCCAGCCTCGCTACCAGCCTTGCTGCCAGCCGGTCTGCCTGCCAGCCTTGCTGCCTGCCTTCCTGCCAGCCTTGGTTCATGTCTGCCTGCCAGCCTTGGTGCCTGCCTGCCTGCCAGCCTTCCTGCCACCCTTGGTGCCTGCCTTGGTGCCAGCCTTCCTGCCAGCCTTGGTGCCTGCCTGCCAGCCTTCCTGCCAGCCTTGGTGCCTGCCTCCCTGCCAGCCTTGCTACCAGCCTTGCTGCCAGCCTCCCTGCCAGTCTTGGTTCCTGCCAGCCTCCCTGCCAGCCAGCAACCCCACAACCATGCGGAAGCACAGCAAGCCTCAGCCATCTGCTGCCAGCCCTGGCAAGAGGGACAGGGCTACCATCCCGCCCCCTGGCCCTCACTCTGGTTCTTCTGGGGATTCTGCAGCACGGGCTCGCTCTTCTGGGGCTGGGGCTTCTGCTGCTTCTGCTTCTGGAGGAGCTGATGACAAGCACTCCAGCACCAGCCACCTCCACAGTACCTGCACCCTTCACCCATGAGACTGAGCGACCAAGAGGAGTGCCAGAGACTCATTCTTGTCTTATAGCTTGTTGTTAATAAAGTCTATTTTTGATTCACACACTTGCTTCATTTCTTTTTTTTAATAAAGTCTTGCTGGAAACTTTTAGAAATGGTTTAAGCCTTTGCATGCTTGTGGGATGGGTTAAGATAGCTGTGGGATGGGTTGAGATAGCTGTGGGATGGGCAGGGATACCTGTGGGATGGGTAATAGCTGTGGGATAGATAAACATCCAGTGCAAGCATAGTGGGACTGTATGGTCCACCCTCCCAGGTGCCACACCTACGGCCCTTTATTATCAATAATAATGTAATAATTATCCACACATGTCAACATAAACACAACTCTTTATTAAACGCCCTGTTCATTGTAGGCCAACTAAACATACATGGCCCAATCTCATCCGTGTGATGAGACAGGCTGAAGGAAGCATCCATTAACCATCTACCATCCTGTCTTGCCACTCCACTGCTCCAGCTGGGGAGTTGCACCATTGTCTCAGGAGGTTGCGCTGCTTCTTCGCTTCATGTGAGGCTCTGTTGGGGCCTTGCACATCCTCAGTGTCGATCAGGTTTCGCCCTTGCCTCCATTCCCCAGGCTCCATGTCCCCATTGCCTTGCTGGAGGTCCACGAGCCTGTTCTGCAAGACTGGGTAGCGGATGCGCATGAGATTGTGCAGGATGCAGCAAGCTTCCATGATCCTCCTCACAGTCTCTGGGCAATGCTGCATGGTGCTGAGAAGTACCTGGAACCTGTTGGCCAGGATGCCAAAGGTGTTCTCCACAACCCGCCTTGCCCTGGACAGCCTGTAGTTGAAGAACCTCTCTTCACGGGTGAGGAGTCTGGAAGTGTAGGGCTTCATGAGGTAGATTGTGAGGGAGAAGGCGTCATCCCCCACGATGAAGTAGGGCACATATTGTGTGTCGTTGGCAGGGGTTCTGGATCTGGGAAGCCCACAATGAGGTTGCCTTCCAGCTCCTCCTTGAGGTGACTGGCATTGTATACCTGGGCATCTGAAGATGAGCCGTTGCCTGAAGCATCGATGTACATGAACTTGTAGTCAGCATCGACCATGGCGAAGAGGATGATGCTGAAGAAGCCCTTGGAGTTGAAATAAGTGGACCCCGACTTGGCTGGAGCTTTGCAGGCCACGTGCTTGCCATCTATGGCTCCAACGGTGTGTGGGAAGTTCAACTTCTGATACCACTGCTCTGCAACTTTCTTCCATCCTTCTTCAGTAGAGGGGTACTGGAGGAGCTCCTCCTTGTATTCTTCGATGATGGCCTACACCACTTCTCTGACCACAATGCTGATGGTATTGGATGGCACCCTCCAGCCGTACTGCATGCTCCTGTAGGAGGTCCTTGAGGCCAGGTGGCGCACAGTGAGTGCCACCTTGAGCCCAGGTTCCAGGCTGGGCCGGAAGCTGGTGTTTGCCTTGGTCAACCTGGGTGTCAGTCGCTGCACAACTTCGTCAAACATGGCTGGAGGCATCCTCATGGAGTTCTGGAACGCCCGAGTGTCTTCGTTCCTGAGCTCCACCATCAGCTTGTTGTACAGTCCATCCTCTGCTCTTCTGGCGAACCATCTTCGGATCCAGACTCTTTTTGGGTGGCTCCTTTTCTTCTCGCAGTAGAGTTCACAGAGCCTGCAGATGGCTTCGCACTGTTGCAGAACGATGGTGGCTGCCGAAAGGACTTTGTTACAATCCACGGTGGACATGACTGGATGCTGTGGAAGAGCAAGAGGCAGATGAAGGCTGCAGACGTCTGCACCGCTGGGCTGCTGTTCTGAAAGTGAGATGCAGGGGAGTTGCTCCCCCTTTTTATAGGCAGTATAGGTTTTCCGCTAGGCATCCTCTAGGCATCCTCTAGACATCCTTAATATCCGAGATAGGTCCCCTCTGCGAACGTTTTTTCCGTTTTAAACGCTTTGTTTCCGTTCTGCATCTGCTAGGCATCCATTCTGCATCCGTTCCGCGTCCGTTCCGCTTCCTCCCTGCATCCGGGCGGATGCGAGTTGCGTGGATGCGTAGCGGATGCCTAGCGGATGCCTAGCGGATATAGCGGATGCGTAATGGATGCGTAGCGGATGCAGAACGGACGAACTGGATACATTTTCCGCACAAGTTTTAGGCAGCCCAAAACTTTTGGAGCGGATGAAATGTCAATAAACGGATGCTGGACGGATAGAGAGGAAGCAAAACGGAGGCAGTGAGTACATCGCGTTTTCGAACGGATGGCAAGGTTTTTTGTCCGTTTTACATCCTCTTTGTATCCGTTGGTTCAGTGTGACATGGGCTTAAGTTGGAACCTGGACAAACAGAATTTGAAATGACAGAAGTGAGGTGAAGTAGTGTCATCTAGGAGGCTTTTGACCTGTCAATTCTGAGGAAAACAGCAGAGCCCACTGTTACTTTAGTTCTGCCCTTTGCAGATTCAACCCATGCCTCAATTGGCTAGTTAAAGCAGGCAGGGAAAAGATGTGGAGTTTAATGCCTCTTTGAAAGAAGGGGAGATGTGAGAGGTTCTTAAAAAGGAACTAATGTGACCACTCCCCACTTCAGAGATCTAACAAAACTGAATTAACTGTGGTTTTATCATTAAACTTCTCTCGGTTAAAAAGATTATTGAGAAGGTGATGTGACTGCAGTTGCAGAGGAAACAGAAGGATATAGAATCCAGCCATCTGGATTCAAATGTGGTCATGAGAAAGAAACCACATTGGTTGCTCTAAGGAACACCCTATGGCACAATTTGGATGGAAGTTGCATTCCATCCTTATCACAGATGTTTCAGTGACACTTCTGCGTAAGTGTGGAATCACTAATAACATCATAACCAACTCTTCATCATGGGCACAAAAACACACATAAATAAACTAAAGGAATGAACTAAGACATCAAGCTGCCATTTAGAAGGTCCCAAATCAGAATTGTAAAGGTAGATCCTGATAATTAAAATATAATTTTAAAAACTACTCAAAAGTCATTGCCTTATGTTTTTATCGCTATCAACTTTTCATTTTCTTATTCAAATGAGAACAGCTTCTATATCTTATATGTTATGCAGACAAATTCAAGCATCCAGGGTATGGTTTCTAAGGGGAAAATTAATTTGTCCAAAAGAAATGAAATCTGAAATATTTAAATGTTTATATTTTAAATGTTTATAAATAATGTATATTAGCTGCAGTTTCTAAAAAAAAATAGAAACTAATTACATATAATATATTTAGAAATTTTTCTTTTTTCTACCTTGTTTTGTGTATGTTTTATATCATTAAATAACAAAATATAGGAGACACATTATTTTTCTAACTATGAAATAACTTGAAGTATTCTTTTTTATGGTAATATTCCCTCAACAATATCTGAGCATTAAACCTGGTAGAACTCTGTTAATTTCTTTTGTCTAGTTATTGATACTACATATCCTTGTTCTCTTTTTCTTCCATTAAAAAGTAACTAATTAAAATATGAATTAAAAGAAAGTTTTGACTTTCTTGTTTACTCAAGGACAGATAAGCCAGAAGATGAATGGAAATGCAGCTTATCCAACTAAACACTATAGGAGTAAAATCTAAAACACAGTTTTTAGTTTTCCCTCAAAGACTGCCCAGAAATGGGGGAACTCCAAAGCAAATCCAAAAAGGGTTCACATTAGATTATTTGCACATGAGTGGCACAGCTGTAACTCATCCCATAACTCACTTCTTGCAAATGCTGTGACTCAGACTAAACTTGAGCTGTTCCACCTCTGTCTGGACAATATTTCCATCAAAAGAGTTGCTAAGCGTTACCAAATATGTCTATAAACACCAATTACTATTACAGCAAAAAGTTGCTAAAAATACACTTCTCTCCAAGCACATACCATCAGAATTTGAGAGATCTTCTTTTGGTACTATATTTATTGAATTTAAAGAAAAAGCTTCTTTATGAATCCAGGGGCTTTATTTCAATGCAAGAACCTGCTTTAAAGGCATTTTGGACCAACACTTTAACTATGACTCATTTTATAACACATTGTTTCTTTTAATTAGGTAAAATTCTCATAACTGTTGTGGAATATTCTGAGTAAAACTCTGCACTAACACCCTGCTTCACCCAAAACCAGGTGCAAAACAGAATCCTGATCATTCTGAGGATTTTCTTGGAAGTTATTTGAGAACTACAAGTAGAATAAATTTGGATTTCAACTTCAATTATTTCCATTTTGTTTTCAGATTCAATTGAAACCACTTAAGTAAGTTTATTGTAACCATATATCAAAGCATATAAATTCAAACCAATCATTTTGACCTATAAGCCTATATATATTTAGTTTCAGAATTCATAAATATATCTAAAGTTTATCATCAACATTGGAGAAACAACAATTTTGCAAAGTAGAAAGGATCTGGTTGGTGAGTTCATAAAACAGGTCATTTTCAGCAGCTTGATTTAGCCACAGAAATTAGAATAATTCATATTTAATGTTTTACAGCAGGGTTGTCAAACTCACAGCTCATGGGCCAGATGCGTCACATGCTGGTCCCGCCCCCGTCCGGTTTAGTAAAGGGGGAAAAAGTTCCGACACATCACATGACGCCACTATGACAATGTGAGTTTGACACCCCTATTTTAGAGGATTAAAATATTGTTTTATTCTGTGTAAATTGCTCTCAACTTTATTGCAACTTTTTTTAACATGTTTTATTTATTGCAATTTTCATTACACATTTATTTCATACTGCTTTGTACATTAGGTAATTGGAAAGTACAAACAGGTTACATAGAGGTTCTTCCTTCCTGCAGATCTTTTTTAATAGCTCATAATACTTGGGACTAGATATCAGTTGAGTATATCGAAGAGGCTTGAGATGTAAAAGGGGAAATAACTTTGGTCAGGACAACTATACAAACAGTGGTCTTTCAGGACAGATGCTACAAGTTACAATCTCCTTTTTGCGAAAAGAAATCAATGTATAATCAAGAAGGAAATTTGAAATATGTAACTGTTATTTAGAGATGGGAGAGCTCAAAAGAGATTATTTTTAAAACTAAGAACAATCCTGTTTCATTTGCAGTGCCCAGTTAGAATCCCACGCTCTGGAAAATGGAATGTGATGGGACAAGCTCAATTCCCAGAAAATGCTAGACATGAGATTCAAGTCAAGACAATAAAAAGGGTACTAAGAGAATAAAATCTTGACCAAAAACCTCATTATCCCAGCAAATTAAACAAACTGCTACCCATGGGATTAAAAAACAACAGCAGCAACCACAAGAAACACCATCAAGACAAAACAGAATGATGATCTCAGTAAGTGACTGACTTTTGTTTGCTTTCAAACTGCTTTTAACCAGCGGTCTCCAGTATTTTCAGAACAGCCATGTACTTTTGGTTCAAGGATGTACTTGGTGACTCATTTTTCAAATTTCTATCATTTATTTAGTAAAATGTCAGCACACCAGCTGAAAGTCAGTGTTTAATAGTTCAGTTCAGTTCTTCATTATGATCTTTGCTCAATTACAACTGACAAAACATGTAATAGTATCATTGCCGTTATGTGTTTATGTTTTGTACCTGTTGCAAGTGGCCCAGAGTATCTTTGTATAGATATATATATATATCTTTCTTTATCTCTTTGTATTTATTTAATCAAACAAATGAATAATCCAAACAAAAATGTTTTATAGAATCATGTGAGTTAACAAATATGCACATAAAGGACATGTAAACTTTAAACCTTATAGTAATATGTGAATAACAGTGCAATTTTACCAATATGCCAAATTAGAAGTTATTTGTGGAAAAGAGTATGAGACCTTGAAGCTAATCTTGGCATTCTTTGGCTGCAATAAGCCTTAACTGCCTTTGCTATCTTATTCAATAACCTAGCAAAGATGAAACAATTACAAAGTGCAGGAATTCTCTGAACCCTTTCTTTGAGCACCTTTCTAATATTCCTTGAACCTAGAACCTGGTTGTTTTGGGACTGGCATTTAAGAAAAAAATCTGAATAGACTTTCACTAGCTATTTTTACAACCTGCCCTCCTTCTGCTTGCGAACTTTTGACACAATGCTGATATATTAGTAATCAATGATTTGAAGTTGGGCCTTGTTTATTTGTGCTTTTCAGGAAATTCATGGACAGGTGTGATTTTGAATTTATTTCTCCTTTACAGCCTTACCAGGACAACTCCTTATGTCCCTGTAAAATCTTTCCTGCCAATTTAGACATTTCAGGAGCTATGCGTCTCTTTACTTATAAGGTGCCTAAGATACCTTGTACAAGCTTTCATATCTGAAGGATTTGGGATTCTTGAACAAAGGCACTGAGGTTGTCAAGATTATTTATTACATCCCTGCACCCACGGAGAAGAGATTAAGCAGCTATTTACTGAATTATTATCAATATAATTTTTGGGGTTCTCCTAAACTCACAGCTCCTGCTCAAAGAACATGTAGTAGCTGTGTTAGGGAGAGGGGTGTATCTTTGCAAAGATTCATCTTATGCCCCATTCCTGAACCAAGAGGCCTTGCTCCTTTCCCTTGGATTACTGCAACAAGCTACATATGGGGCTGCCGTTGAAGACTACCCAGAACCTACAAGTGGTCCACAATGTGGTGGCATGTCCAGTATTGGGTGTGCAGATTACACCCCTGATGTTTGAGTGGGGCAGGCTCCTAATTTTCTTCTATGTGCAATTCAAGATGCTGGTTATCATTTTTAAAGCCCTACATGGCACAGAACAGGTAGGCATGCTGTCATTTAAGGGAGCTTAAAGGGAGCTAGGAAGCCTGCCTTTTCTGTTACAGCCAAGCTTCGGAAGTCCTCTTTGACCTTAAAAAAATGCTGAAGGCTTGGCGTTTCTAACAAATGCTGGGATGAGACTGGCATGGAACAAATTTATGGGCTACATGGGAAATGGGCAACCATATAAAACTTTTCAATAAATACATTTCAGAATACAGGTGTATATATGTGCATTGATATATACTGTGAAATATAATAAGCACTTGGATAAATATTTGCCATGTACTGTTTCCAATAGCTGATAACAACTCATACTGCATTAAAATTTTATATAACATTTTATATTACCTTTTCTGCTACAAATCAAAATGAATACTTAAATTTTGATTTATTTTGATACAAAAATAAATGATTAGTTTCAGAGATGAAATAATATTCAGTGCCATCATACCACATATCCTTATCATTTCTTATGTAAATAATAGTTTAAAAAATAAGCCACTCTGAGAACCATTGTGTCAGCAGTATAATTATTACAGGTAGATCTTGGAACAAAGAAAAGTTCCAGCAAATATAGTGACTTTAAAAACCACAACAAAATGAGCAGTTCCTATTGCCAGCCCTGCTAGCTGTTCTTGAAGAGTCACCAAACAAGTCTGGCAAAGCTCAGGGCTAAGGCTGGCCCACCGCCTGGTTTTGTACAGACCATGAGCTAAGAATGGAATTGTGGACCCCAAATCCCAACTGAGTAAGGAATGTAGCTAAGTGTACTGGGTGGTAATAGAAACACCCTTACTGGCAGGCCACTGCCATGTAATATCTGTCATGCTCCTTGGCCTGCAGACTTGCAGCCACACCTGCAGAGGCTAAGAAGGGGCAGAAACAGACTCTTTTCAGAAAAAAGTTAATGCATAGAACAGCATCAGAGGATTTCACACATTTCTAACCTGTTTAATTTTGATTTTAACATTATGTAATTTATTTACATTTTCAACTGTGTTGAAAATAGATTTTTTGACAAGAAAATAGCTGTCCACATTATATGAACTAGATACCCCACTTCCTGGTCTCCTTAAAATGGTACTTTTGTTTCGCAGCAGCACAAGAGGGAGAAAAGATGGACTGTAAGATGGATTGGCTGATGAAATATGTTTTCACTTCCATTGTAAAAAATATGTTAAAGATAGACTAAAACTCAAGGGATGAAATTTGGAGCTGAGTTCTTCCAAACATTCAATTTAATACAGCAAGAGTGGAAAACTGAACAATCTATGCACAGAATTCCAAAGCAAAGCAAAGCAAAGCATGTAACACTCCTTCTAGTTCCTAAATCTGTTCTTCCAGTTATAAAACAATCCTGCCGAAATACACTTTATCTTGCTTTACAAACAAATCCACTACTAGTACATAGATATATTAACTGCCCAGCTGACTAGCTCAATGCAATGCCTTACCTTGTGTTTTTGAACAGCAACATCCTCAAAGCTGAAGTATTTGGAGAAACTGAGACATCAATAAACATGAACAACAAACTGCACTACCCCCTCTATCTAATCTTGGCAGAGCCAGGTACAGTCATTTCTCTCCTAAAATGCCAGGAAGAATTTCATTGCTCTGATGTCAGATCACAAGGAGGTTGTGGGTTATATTTTTGGGGGGCACCAAAGTGCTATGCTGTAATAATAAAATGGCATTCTTAAAAATAGTACTATCTTAGGGTGTGTTTTATTATGGCTTTTATCTGTATTGTAATTCCTCCTTCCCTTCCCTTTCTTTTCCTTTCCTTTTGGATTCTGATTATTGTTTGAAATAGATTGATTCAAATACAGTATATATGTTGTACCTATTGAAAAAGAAACAAACAAAGAAGAATGGATACAAGCCTGAATTAAAATAAAGACGATGCTCCCTAGAAAAAACAGTTGCACAAATACGTTAATTGGTTATGCTAATGAAAAACCTAATATGTGGCTACCAGGCATTCTCACAGCTATACTGTGAGCTTCAAACTAAATTTTTGCCAACATCTTGTCAGATGTTAATCTTGTCAGTTGTTAAATTGAATGACAAGGAAATCACAATTTAAAAAAAATCAAAGAACATACCCTATCAAGAAAACTGTTCATAAAGCTCCTCAGTTTTAATTCAGTTCTCAAACTAGTTTTCATCCCCATTTCTGGCAAGAAACTGGCAATGCATATATATAGCTATATACAGAGCCTGGAATAAATGTTTATGTGAAGTTCTGAGGTGGGCCAACTGCATGAATCTGCAAACCTAACTGATTAATTTATGCTTCAACCTTTCGACCAAATGTGTTTGGATTAACGCTATTACAGTATCTTTCATGGGAGAAAGGAAAAAGAGACCCTGTCCAAAACAGAGGCTCATTACCAGTTCTTTCTATATATGTTAACATGTCAGGCTACTTCTATTACCTCTAAAATTGCTTTCCTGCTGCTTTAATACATAAGGCAGCAAGTTAGAAAAACAAGACAGAATGAAAATTCCCTGCAGAATTTGCTTTATTCTTTCTTTTCTCTGCTGTTTCCTGTCCAAATGACTAAACACATATGAATTTTTAAGTTATACAGATTTAGTGATCTTTATACACAAAAATAACTTAATCATTTTTTGGTCTGTTTTACAAGTTGCTCTCTTACTCACTGAGGTGAAAATACTGCTTGGTTTGCATCTGTAATACACTGAAATTTAGGCACATTTTTTTTAAAAAAGGGAAGGTCAGTGCTGAAATCCAGCCCTCTTCATCCAAAGGCACCATCCCTGCTCCATTTCCTGATTTTTCAACTCTCCCTTCCCAGAGCTTTCTTCAGAGACCAAAAGCCCACCTGCTTTCCTCCACAGCATCTTCCAATCTGCTCAAGCCCAGCTTTCCAAGGAACGTTCTCAAATCTGTCTTTCAGTCTCCAGACCCAGTTGACCAACATCCAACAGTGGATGGCAAGACACCAGAGCTTTCAATATTCTGAAAAATGGCTTGGAAGGGAAGTTGATATACCAAATGAAATAACACTCAATTCATATTCACAAGACACTGGAAACAAACACTTGAAGAATCACCAGTAAAATATTACAAATACTCCAGCAAGGGAAGGAATGCATGTATACACTGCTGCATTTTATCCTAGTACCAGTTTCTAAAGGGTTAGCATTGCAGATAGTCTTCAACTTATAACCATTTCTTTAGTGATCGTTCGAAGTTACAACAGAACTGAAAAAGGGAGTGGGGGAGAGATGTCCTATTTCTTCTGAGTTTTTTGAAGACTGCCAGAATCTTGTTTTCCTTCTTTATTACAAGCTTGTTTTGGGATGGATAATTTTTGTATGGTTGTAACTATTAAAAACAGGCAAGCTTTGTCACCGAGAAGCTTGCCAAGTTTTTTTCTAGTGAGGTTGGCACCAACTGTCAACTAACCCATGCAATCCCCTCCAACTAGCACTTCACCTCACAATGTCCCTCACTGGATGTGACCTCCCCATCACAAGACCCAACACAAGACCCTCACCTGATGTGAGCCATACCTAACCCATCACAAGACCTTCACTTAATGCAACCTACACCTGACCGATCACAAGACCATCACAATACTTCAGCTGCTGACATTCTGAAAAGTCTATTCATTTCACTTTAATAAATCCTGTAAAGATAACTCTGTGACATTTGTCCCTGGCACAAAGGATTACTTTTAATCTGAGTAAACTGTTCAACAAGTGAGATTCTAGGAAACTGTCCTAGATTTTGTCCTAGATTTTTGCCAAAAAATTAGAATTGATGATTAAACTGTTTTTGAATATTTATAAAAATATTAAGTATTATTTTTATATTTATAAAAATTACTACTTTTATCATGAATATATCATTTTGAGCCAATCCTATCTCAAACATAAAAAAAACTGTTCAAAAGCTCTCAATACAGTACACTTTGATTTTATCATGTACCAGGTCTCCTATGATATGGTGAACTGAAAGTAGACTGGAATAAATTGCCATATACTGTATGTCTAAGATATGTCTTGTCGTTTTTTTTAATGAGACTATCATAATTTTATTGTTTCTCATTCTGATTGTTTTCCTTTATAAAACATTGTGTTTAATCTGCTAAAGTATGTAAAAAGAATTTTTTAATTCTTTTAATACACACACACACAGAGACACACGCATATGAGGATATCAGATTATGCCTTTAGATTCAATCATTTTCTGTCTGGCGCTAGTTGGTAGACCTCAATGTTTTAGCAAGAACCAAATATAGAATCCATGAGGATGAACTCTGCCACAAACTTTTGCAATATCTTTGTTGACATATAATGGCATGACTATTCCTCTAAGATGGATTCACAGCTGATTAAATACTACCATTAAGAAAACACTAAAAAAAAACAGGGATTGTACTGGGTATCTGCATTTATTCCTCGAGGCATTTTGTTAATTCCTTTTCTAGAACAACTCTCTCCTTCTTCCTCAACTTCTCCCTCTCCATCTGTCCGTCTATCTCTCTATTTATCTAATGACTTTTTTCCTTTTAAGCTATGTAATCAATAGTGCTCATTTATAGTTCTACAACAGCTTGGAGTCAGTAATTACACATACAAAGTTTTGACAGCAAAACCAATGCAGGTATATTTCAGGTATTTTAAGCTGGTCATAACTTGGCAAAGGCATGGAAAAATGAAGGCCAAAGAATTAGATATATTGATCTTAGAAAGAATAGGATTAAGTGAAGACAATGCAAATATCAATGAAATTCTAAAGATTTGTTATGAAGAAAATGATTCATTTCCTATTACACCAGAGGAAAAAAACCTAAAGGGAAAGGGTGAAAATTAGAAAAAAACCAAAACAAGATGTTGCCTAAATGTTAAGAGAAAGGTATATCTCCTACAGTTGTGAAAAAACTATTACAATAGATTGTCTTAGGTCAGGAAATAGTGAGCTCTCCCAGATATTTAGAGTAGAGGCTAAGTCAGCAGCTGGTGTAGATACAATATTGCAGCAGTGCACTGCATTATACCTCTTGGCCATTTTGGGACTAGTCTAGCTCTTATCCAGAACATTCCCTTCCCAGACTGGTAGATATGCACATGTCTTTTAGAAAAAGATTTAGGTGGCATGGCTATTTATGATATGACAAGGTTAAAATAAATATTGATTTTAATAACTATTTTGTTAGACGTGCCATCCTAAGAGCTTGGAATAAATATAAAACAAGGTTTTCTGTGAACTTGCCTCTTTGGGTGCCCCCTCCCCCTTTTTAGCTTTTTTTAGAAAAGAAATGATGGTAAAGCCGGACTGGTGAACTTATTGTCAAATATTTTTTAATTTTGGTGATCCTACCTTTAAGTCTAAGGAGGAGGATCAGAATCAGAAGGACACGTCTGCCATTGGTTTACATATTTACAATTGAAAGATTTAAATCCATCAAGAAATATGGATTTGATTTTGTGAAAAATGAACTGGAAATCCTACTGTATGGTAGTGATGAACATATTATTGCTATGGTCTATAAATTGTTATTGAATTTGTATTTGGAAAATGAATATGTGAAGCATTGAATGATTGGATATAATGAAATGCTTGAACAATGGAAGAATATGTGGATGAAAGATTAAAATTTACACTAAATTATAACTTAAAAGACAACTTTTACCGTGTTTCTCTAACAATACGGCCTCCACCAATAGGAAGGCCCAGCATGATTTCTAGGCATGAGGTGAAATTAAGCCCACCCCCAAAATTTAGGCCTATTTAATCCATGCATTTCCCCATTTCTCACATTGTTCGTGAGAACTACACGAGGTGAAGAGAAATGGGGGGAGGGGGAGGTGGGGTGGGGAGAAAACTTGCCTTTAGGGGTGCCCTGCAGGTAGCCTAGGCTAGAATACCCCAATAGCCAATAGTAGCTCCCCGAAGGCAGAGCCCCAGCCGCTTTGGGGCGAGGCATGGCTGCCCGTGTACCCTCACCATTAAACAGTGTCTTTCGGGCGATGAAAGCTCCCCGAGGACAGTCACCAGCTACTTCGGCCAGTAGAAGCGGCCTTGGGGCGAGCGCACGTACACTCTCCTTGCCACGAGGCTGCTTCTATCAGTCAATGAAAGCTCCCTGGAAGGCAGAGTCCCCAGCCGCTTCGGGGCATGGCGTGGCTGCCCATGTCCCCTTGCCATTAGGCAGTGTCTTTCGGGTGATGGAAGCTCTCCAAGGGCAATCACCAGCCACTTCAATTGGCTGATAGAAATGGCCTCGTGGCGAGGGGAGTGTGTATGTGCGCTCGCCCCGAGACTGCTTCTACCGGCCGATTGAAGTGGCTGGTGACTGCCCTTGGGGAGCTTCCATCGCCCGAAAGACACTGCCTAGTAGCAAGGAGACACGGGCAGCCATGCCTCAACCCAAAGCAGCTGGGGACTCTGCCTTCAAGGGAGCTTTTGTTGACCGATAGAAGCAGCCTTGTGGCGAGGAGAGTGTGTGTGTGCGCGCTTGCCCCGAGACCATTTCTACTGGCCAATTGAAGTGGCTGGTGACTGCCCTTGGGGAGCTTTCATCGCCTGAAAGACACTGCCTAATGGTGAGGGGACCCGGGCAGCCATGCCTCACCCCAAAGCAGCTGGGGACTCTGCCTTCGGGGAGCTTTCATCAGCCGATAGAAACGGCCTCATGGAGAGATACGTGCATATGGGCCGCTCTAGGTGGGGGAGGAAATTAAGTCACCCCTGAAAAGACGGCCTAGCCATTTTTTTCGGGGATCAAAAAAAAAATAAGGCCTGGTCTTATTTTGTGAGAAACACAGTATAAGATGATGTATCATTGGTATTTACAATCAGATAAGTTGTTCAGAATGTATAAAGGTATTTCAAATGAATGTTGGAAATGCAAAAGTAAAGAAGGAATGTTTTATAATTTATGTTGGACATGTGACAAAGCAAAGAAATACTGGAGTAGAATTCACATCCTAATGCATAAGATATTAAAAGTGAATATAAAGATAAAACCATAAACTTTTATTTTGTGTTTAATGGATAAAGACTTTTGGAACTTTGGTGCTATTCATATTGATGGCAGCAAAATTACTTTATGCACAAAAACGAAAGGACGCTTTGATTCCCACAATGGATGAATGGCTGCAAAAACTGATGGGATTAGCAGAGATGGCTAAACTTGACTGCTTTGATTAAAGAAAAAAAGACACAATTACTTTTGTTTCTACTTGGAAACCGCTTCTGGAGTTTGTGCTTGAGGTAGAAAAAAATGAACTTCGATTTTGGGTTTTACCAATTGGATAGGTTTGTTGTTATAGAAATGGCTAGTTTATACTATTATGTAAAATTAAAAAGTTGAGGTTTGATGTTATTATCTTATTCTACTGCACCAAAGGGAGTCGGGAGTCAACACCTTTTCTCACCCCCCTTTTTTTCTTACACTTTTCCCTTCCTTATTTTTCCTACTATTTTCTTTTCTATTTTTCTATTTTATATTATAAAGTAATGAAATAAATAAACCCTTTCCAGTACAGAGTTTAGTTATCTGGCTTATTTTACAATCCAATATTCTTTTCTAGTCATGATTTGTTCATTGGAAGTAAGGTGCCTTGGTCACCTTACCTGTATAATGGGATCACTAGACAATACAGTTGTTGAAAATATTTTGCCATTAAAGTGCACATAAAATACATTTTATATGAAATAACTTTTTGAAGCTATTTATTTTTATAAGAATTTGCCTGTAGATGAGTTATCTATATATTTTTAATCAGACATGGTTATTTGGGTTGCAGTGTGATAAAAGAACAGCTCTTTCTATATGTACACAGATTTCTAAGAACTTAAAAGGGCTATTACAAGCAATCCTCGATTTACAACCATTCATTTACCAATCATTTGAAGTTGCAACAGCACTGAAAAAAAATACTTATGAACGATCCTTGCACTTATGATCATCATACTGTCCCCATAATCATATGATCACAAATTAGGTGCTTGGCAATCAACTGGCATGTACAATGCTCTTGGGTTCACATGAAAGCCATTTGCAACTTTCTGACAAGCAAAGCCTGTGGGAGGAGCCTATCCCCTTAATGACTGCATAATTTGCTTGGTGATTTGCTTAATAAACCCCCTACCAAAAAAGATGGTACAATTGGGCACAACTCACTTAAGGACAGCATCGCTTACCAATGGAAATTTCAATCCCAATTGTGGTTGTAAATTGAAAATTATTTTCATCTTGAATAGTTTAAAAGCTGCAGGTTTTGGTTTGATTCTGTTTCCAAAAAAGGTTAAACTGCAGATGTCAGTCTCTTCACTATAAGCAAGGTTTTAAAATCATAAAACTTTTTACAGACCAAGAAATTATGACAGCAGATGTTTAAGTTACTCTGGGAAACGTGGCAGACAGGAAGATTAATTGCACACGGGAAACTCATATCAAATTAATGTGCATTAATGGCAACTTAATCTATGAACATGTCAGAATAACTGATTCATTTTATAAAAAAGTTTTAAAGAAATTAAATGTTATTTATGATAAAAGTACTGTAAAACTAACTGATATTTATAAAATTATTTATTTAGAAGTTAAATTTCATTTTCTTTTATTCTTGCTTTATAAATATGTTATCTGAATCAGTGCAAGTACTCCAAATATAGATTAAAATATGAATACACTCCAAAACAAACATGATGCTCTCTGTGAATACTTTTCCAGATATTGAGATTTGGGGGCAAGAATCCTTATGTTAACAAGAAAGAGTTTTGTGTCCAGGAACCATGAAAGATGAACAGCAACCAAATTGAAGTTATATAACTGATACCTAGACATTTTAAAGAATATCTTTATGATTGAAATCATTGAAGTTTGAGATTAGATTTTGGAGGTCACTTTCAATATGGCATTCCACAATATATCCAATTCAGGCACTTAGTAAGTGACAGATATTTATGAAAGTTGCAGTGCTCTGGAGTCATAAGATCGCCATCTGTGATCTTCCCAGATGGCTTCTAACAAGCAAAGTCAATGTGAGAAGGCAGATTCATTTAACAACCACATGATTCGCCTAACAATCACAGTGATTCATTTAGCAACCATTGCAAAAAAAAAAAAAGGTAATAAAATCGAGGGCCACTCACTTAGCAATTGCCTTGCTTAGAAATTCTGGTCCCAAACAGTTGAGGACGATCTGTTTTTTACATTTTAATACATAGATATTTGATAAGAATCAAGAAGTTATATTTACCAATTAGCAGGATTTCTGGGAAACTTAAGAACATTTCACCATCTCTGCCATATATTGTTGCTAACACATGATCACTCTGAACAGGGATTTATGTAGCAAACTGGTAATGCGATTTCATTAATGTACTTTAATACATCTAAATCATTATTAATAACTCACACAAACCTTAAGTAGAGGCAGTCCCCAGATTGAGAACATCTGACTTGTAGACAACTCGTACTGCCTGTTACTAAAAATGGTAGATGTCCTTCTCCTTCCTTGAGCCAACGAACTGCTGTAACTGCACAGTATTTCCATGAACTACTGATGCAGGGAAAAGAGAAAGCCACCTGCCATTTTTAGTAATAGGCAATCTATGTGTAAATGTGACTTCTGACTCTTACATACAAATTTGAATTCTTAACTCCGGGACTGTCTGTATTAATGATCTAATTAACTCAAGACAGCTCAGGACATCATACTAAAAATGAAAGCAGTTTATTGATATCTTGGAAGAATGCTCTCAGTTATCAAGATGTCACACATTAATACCATACTACTGAAATAGATACTGCATTTTTATTGCACCAGTATTAGTTTTTCTGGATCCATATCTTAGTAATAGCAAAAAGCAAAATAATCCTACAACAAAAATTAAACCTGTTCTTCAGTAACTATCTCAACATTCAACAGGAAAAATATTCGAAAGTTTTCAATGCCTTTCTACAGAGACTATAAAAAAGATTAGAGAAAACAATAGTTAATTCATATGATAATTACAGAAATACTTCAAGTACTTAGAGATGATACTGAAAAAGCTTCCAAGACTTGCTTTTGAACATTCTGGAGACCATCCAAAAAGATTTTTCTGCTCAGATAGAATTCAGAAGAGGTGATTCAGGGGAGGTTCACTCATTCCTGATTTAAACAATCTTACTTAGAATTATAATATTACACCCTAAACAACATTAAAGAACCATTCAGATTTACAGATATGACTCACGCTTGCTGACATATGTTAGACCATATGTATGTTTTCATGCCCAATCTCAGTTATTGTAGAGATCCATTAAATTTCTCTTGCAGATTAAATACAATAAATGTTTTTTTCTTATAAGATAAATGTTATAAGGAACATTTTAAATACTTTAGTTTTATGCTAGGTAGGCTATCTATGAACAGATAATTCCCCAGGCTGCAAACTACTGACTAGAGCAGAGAGTTATGGTACATGTGTGCATACTTATAATGGATGGAAGAACATGAAACCTCATTCATATATGACACCATAAGATATATAATCTGGCTCTGGATTTCAAAAATGAAAATAAGATAGAGAACTATTGAACCATCAAATTTCAGCAAATACAACCACAATCATCTATGTCTTTGCAAGGTTTCTCTTTAGTTTGTAAAACATATTTTGTTATCTAATTTTTCTAATAAATATACTTTTTACTTTAGCAATCAGTGCATCAGAAAGCAAATCTATAACCCTTTTAATCATAAGATCCTGTGGGCACATTCACCAGGATCCTTTTTTATGTTTTTTAGGTGGAACAAAACCACCATTTGATTCTTTTTGGCAAACTTCATCTTGGAATGAAAGGGACAGCAAACACATTTCCAATGGAAACATGAGAGCTTCTATAGCATTACATGTCTCGAGAGCAGATGTACAAACAGCAAATGATAAGTTACTTGCAGCAGGTGTGAAAGCCTAAGTCTGCTTAGAAATTGCTTCTACTGCACATATTTTGCAAACAAATGCCAAAATCAAATTATGATTTAATTAACAGAGTAAACCCTTGAATAATTAGAGGAAAAGTTCTCTATAAATACAGAATGCTGTAAAATATCAATATAAAGACTGCTAAACTGAGAGTTTACTTAGGCATTTTTCTTTCTAATATCATCTCCATTTTCCCATACTGTTTATGAAAATACAATCATTAAAATGCTTAAGCTGTGGTTTTAATCCTTTTCTTTGCACTAGATCTTTAATCAGAAAATACTTTTTATGTGCTTTACTGAATAAAAATAATATGGTATAAAAGACCAAATTAAATAATATTAAAATAGAAAACAGGAGCAGTATCAATAAAAATTCTAAGAAATCAAAGTTATACCGATATTTAAAAACACTTTAAATGCACCCAAACTTTCCCGATTGTTGAGTGTGTGCATACATGCATATATGAGCCTCTCAATGAAATCGAAAGCATTGGTTTTCCAACTTTTATCTTCCTTTGCTTGTTTTATAAGCATTCCATCATGTGATTCCTCATATCAGTATCTTGAAGTGAACTAATCTAGAAAAAGAATTGTTTTAAATATTTAAATGCATAAAGTGATTTTTATTCTTGAAGAGACTCCCTGGACTCAGCTATAGCAATAGCATTTACTTATATGCTACCTCATTGTGCTTTATAGCATGGGTCCCCAACCCACGGCCTGGTGCCAAGCTGTGGCCCAGAGGGAATGGGTGAGCATGTGAAGCTGCATTTGTGGAAGTGGCGCACATCTGTGCAAAACCATCTCTTCCCCCCACCTCCAACCACTACCACTGGCGCCAGTCCAGAACCAGAAAGGTTGGGGACTGCTGCTTTACAGCACACTCTGGGCAGTTTTCAATGTCAACCTATTGCCCCCAACGATCTGGGTCCTCGTTTTACCAACCTTGGAAGGATGAAAGGCTGAATCAACCTCAAGCCCTGTCAGAATCAAACTACAGGATAAGGGCAGAGTTTGTCTGCAATACTGTATTCTAACCAGTCTACCACCAGGACTCAGCTATACTGGCTACCTAATGTATAGTTAGGTATTTCTGAGAAGTTGGCATTGCTTCAGCAAAAAAAATGTTCTGGATCATTTTCAGTTAGGAACGGTCTAAAACAGGAACGGTCACTCATTGTGGTACTCTCTGCCAGGATCTGGATGGTGGAAGAACACTCACTGCGGTCCTCCCTGAGTTCTTGGTTGCTCTTGATACTATCAACCACAGAATCTTTCTGTGTTTGATTTAGAGCAAAACAAAAGAGCAAAATTAGATTTGTTCTGCTCTTCCCTAAGTGGGCAATTCCAATCCATGTAAGTGGGGAAGGAGAAGTCAGCTACCAGGAGACTCCCTTTTGGAGTCCTATAGGACTAAATCCTCTTCTCCTCTGTATCTATATGAAGCCATTGAAAAAGTCATCAATCAGTTTGGGTAAGGCATCATCAATATGCTGATTGTTCGTTGTCACCCTTGGACTGAACTGGATTTGTCATGACTTTGAAGGTCTGGAGAGGGAAACTAAACTTGAAGTCTAACCAGATGAAGCCGTGTTTGTCCACAAGCCATCCTGCTGGTCCAAATGTTATTCTACATGGGATGGCACTCCATCAGAAACATCTGGTCTATAACTAGAGTGTTCTTATTGATTCATGCTACTGTTACAAGGAACGGTTAAGAAGACTTTGCCTAACTTTGTCTGGTACAACTTCTACCTGAGGTGGAAGGTCCTACAATAGTGTTCATGAAAAGATCATGATTAGATTACTGCAGTGTATTTTATATGGGGCTGTAATTTCAAGGTTACTCAGAAGCTGCAACTGTTGCCAAACAGAGCTGCCTGCGCAGTGGTGAGTGGAAGCAACTATTGCTAGGGGGCCTATAGTGAACTGGGGGCACTGTACTAGCTTTCAATAGATTTCTGTATAAAACTTGAAATGCAGGTTTGTATTTTTATGGCCATAAATATCTTGGCTCCTGAGTTCTTATAGAACTCATTAAGACTCCAAAATGGTGCTTTCCTCTGGTGGCTTTGAATAGCAGCCCCCCATCAAAAGTCAAATTAGCAGAAACCCTGATTTCTTTTTGGAAACCTGCCAGAATGGAGACATTGTATTCTATGACTATTAAGTACCTTATGATTCTTGACTCTTAACAAATGTATCTTTTCTTTTATGTACAGTGAGAACATTTGCAAATTCCTTGTGTGTCCAATCACACTTGGCCAATAAAGAATTCTTTCTTTCTTTCTTTCTTTCTTTCTTTCTTTCTTTCTTTCTTCCTTCCTTCCTTCCTTCCTTCCTTCCTTCCTTCCTTTCTTTCTTTCTTTCTTTCTTTCTTTCTTTCTTTCTTTCTTTCTTTCTTTCTTTCTT
>BLBF01000052.1:5183462-5348909 GCA_015471245.1 Laticauda colubrina
CTTTCTTTCTTTCTTTCTTTCTTTCTTTCTTTCTTTCTTTCTTTCTTCCTTCCTTCCTTCCTTCCTTCCTTCCTTTCTTTCTTTCTTTCTCATTCCTTCTCTTCCTTCCTCCTTCCATCCATCCATCTATTCTGCAGTTTCTTTGAAAACTCACATTGTCCATTGCTAGATTGATGCTGCTGGTAAGTGTTATGATTATTGTTTCTTTACTCTTACTTCTGCCATAATCAGCAGCACTAGTTTTTACTGTTTCTGTTTTAATATCCTTTATGAATGTAAACTGGAATGAATCATGTGAATTTTGTGATGTATCAGCAAAATAAATAAAATTCAAAATTACAGCCATATTACTATTTGAACCACAGCTCATCAGAAGAGACTGAACTTGAACAGATACAATTTGACTGTAATGAAACAAACAGATTTTTTGACAATTTGTTAACTTCCATACTCACCACTGATATTTATTGCAGGTAACACTATTGACATCTTTGGTCGCCTGGTCTTATTGTGCGTAGTGGCAGGTAACAACAGGTGATCCTAAAAAATATGTTACAGATATTAAGTTGTACTGATGACTTTTAAAATGTGAAAAAAATAGGAAGAATAAAATGTAAAATTAAAATCAATACAAGTCCTGTTAGGGATAACATTGTTCACCCTAACTGTTTTAGGTGAAATACTAACTATGAATCATAGTTAGTGTATGCAGCTTTAAATGTAAAATAGCAATTGTGGGTGTGGTTATGAAAACCATATAAAAGTAGCAAGGCTACAGCTTGCGCTCTCTCTCTGGCTTTGATGATCACTGATTACTGCTTGGAAGCAAGACTGCATTGCTCGAACGGGAGAGACAACAACGGACTGATTTATGAGAACTGACAATAGGATATTCTACATGGACTTTGCTAACTGAATATCCCTGAATGGACTGACTACATGGTAAATGAATATTGGACTGTTTTTGACTATGCCATAAACTTATATTGGAATAAAATATATTCTTGATAGCACAAGCGTATCTGTTATTTTTACTGTATGTTAATAAACATACAAGCTTAGCTCACTCATTTATCTGTGTGCCTATCTGACTAACGCTGCACATTCTGTTTAGCTTGTCTACCTAACCCTGGTTGGGGAACCCAGGCTTAACAAGTCCCAATCTAAAGAATCTTTGGCACACTGCTTTATCTCCTTATAGATTCCAGATACATGTATTTTCGGGAGCTAGCATTAAAAATATACCCCACACCAATTCAGCACGTTCTTATCTTGAGATAAGAACTGAAACTTGTGTAGCTGTTTCCATAAAAATATCACAGTTGAATATAGCCATCAGGAAAGACTGAACTAGTTTATTTCTGCCTCCTTTGGATTATTTTTTTGAATTATCATATTAATGAAGTGTTCTTGTATTTTTAAAACCAATCCTAATATTATGAGTGTCACATTCCCATTTGGATTTACAAAACAAAACTCTTGCTAAAAATAGTTCACAATCTGAATGCCCACCATTTAGGTTGTCCATTTTATCCACCAAATCTTCACTCATCACTACTATTAATTCACGCTTCTATTTGTTTTTAATTGAAATAATAGCTCTATCATGATTTCTGGCTTCCATGTTGATATGAGAAGTTAGCATTTGATTTTTAACTACCTCTCACTTTTGAATTAGTTGCAGTTTATTCAATATTCTTTATTCTCTGCTTCTTTTACAGCTCCATTATAAAAAGGTAAGCTACAGGAGTGCCTGTGGATTTTAATCTGCTAGTCTTTGGGGGGGGGGGTGCTCATCTCCATTTCAAGGCAATTGAGCGAGTGCTATCCAAAGATATTTCTGTAATCATGTGGGGCCAGTATGACATCATGGAGCGCTGCTACCTTCCCAACAAAGTGGCACCTATTTATCTATTTGTATTTGCATGCTTTCAAACTGCTAGGTTGGCAGGAGCTGGGGCAGGATGGAAGCTTACCCCATCAAAGGGCATTTGAACCTGGGGTGCTGGTTTCCAGCCGACAAGCCTAGTATCTTAACTGCTGAGCCACCATGCTATTCTGTTACATTATAATGTATTAAATTATTAATTTTAACGTACAACTTTATCAATCTATAAATTGTTATAATTATACATTAATATTAGCAGTCATCTTAAGCATTCCAGGTGGCTTATAAGAGTTATTTTAACTAAAAATGTGGTTACTTTTAAAAAACCATGCTACAAAACAATGATTATTTAGCCTCAAGAATCTTTGAAGCTCATCGATCAAAAGAAGGAGTGCCAATCTTGAAAACAAATGTGGCATGAAACTTAACAGAGCCTTGCTTAATAGGAACTGTCTCTTGCTCTTCCTTGTTTAGATGCTGCTGTGGAAAAAGGTCTACAATGTGTAGCCTTTGCTAATGTCCTTCAGCAGCTAACAAAATCTGTACTTCAACTTGATGAAAGAAACATTCTGCCTTGGACTGAATTTAGAATGTATAGAGCATCATGCTCAGAAGATTACTGAACTAGAGGTTAGCCATGACAAAAATTGGAGCACAGTCTAATTTGGCAACATCATCTTTCCAGTCAGATAGTTTTCCAGCCATTATGCCAGGCACTGAGTTCTAGGCTTTCTCTTGGATTGCCATTCCAACATATTAAATGTGTTGGCTCAGAGCTACAAAGCTCTGGAGTCTAGCTTTCTTTGATTTATTTTGTCTTTAGATGACACTTCACATGAAAAGAGCAGATGGTGGGTTTTTAAGGGTCATATTTCAATTTTTACCATATATCTTATTATTAATAACAATAAATTTAGGCATTTTGTATCTCAAATAATAAACTGCCAATTAATAATGCTTTACTTTCTTTTTCATACTACTTTGGCCATAACTGAGAAGCTCAATGAAATATGAGTCTTTTTTCTTAAATCCAAAACCATGGATGAAGAAAGGATTTATTTTTTTTCCCAGATACTGTAGTTAAATTCACACATATAGATAGATACAGATAATCAGAGTTGGAAGGGACCTTGTAGGTCATCTAATCCAACCCCCCGCCCAAGCGGGAGACCCTACACCATTTTTGACAAATGGTATATTTCTGATATATTAGGCCACATTAACTGTCAAATATGCCACATCAAAATACATAAAATTATGGAGACAATAATATATTTTATTTTGACAAATTCAGTTACTTAAATGAGTCTGTTTACTTTAATCTGACAGACTCGGAGATACCATTGTTACCTATAAATTAATACAGCTGCCATGTGACAGCCTTTCTTTCTCTACACGAACATCAAATTGCTTGACACAACTTTTTTAGAATCACTGAGTAAAAATAACCATAAAAGACGCAAAAAGCATTTAATGACTTCCTCCTAACAGATCATGATGCAGAAAATCTATCTATATGGGTCAAGCTAAAAATCACTTGATGGTACATAATCATCTCTTTAATATTTAGGAAGGCATATGCCACTTGCAAATTCTGCAAGTGGCAAGAGAGAAAACATTGAAATACAAGGAAAAGGAGATTGTGGTCTTGAAACAAGTACCCAGAAGAGTGAGAGAGATGAGAAGAGAAGAGAATACCGATTCTTGACCAAACTGCTACTTACAAAAGAGGTGAATTATGGATGGCTGATTCCAGAAGGTTTAATGTTCACATGGCAAGAACAGAGATACAGAATTGATTCAATTGAAAAAGCTGAATCATTTTACACAGAATTTTTTAAAGAGGAGAAAGAGGCAGAAAAAGAAATTTCACTAATTGAATTCCAAAAGGACTACCAAACGACGACTGGAAAAGAAGAAGGTACAGTAGGTGGAAAGGAGGAAGCTAAGGAACAACGCGAACTAAGATCGATGAGAGCTGTTAAACCTAACCACAAAATGTAACCATGGAAGAAAAAAAAACTAATCACAGTCAATATAAATGGACTTAATTCATCTGTTAAAAAGAAGGAAAATTTTTCATAAATTAGAGAAATTAAAATTTGATATAATTTGTCTGCAAGAAGTACACATCAAAAAGCAACATGAACAATTGCTGAGACAGCCAAAATTAGGGAAAATGTTTACCTCTTTGACACAATGTAAAAAAAGAGGAGTGGTCTTGTATATTAAAGATATTATCCCAACGAAATTGAAATATATTGATGATGATGGAAGAATACTAATAGTGGAAATAATAGACAATAATATAAAAAACTCCTGATTGCAATTTATGCCCCGAATGACAATCAAGAAGAATTTTACAAAAAATTACACATGAAAATAATTGAACTGGACTATGCCAATATAGTTTTGATGGGAGATTTCAATGGAATTGTAGATAATAAACTGGATTATACAGCACAGAAAACAACAAAGCAAAAAACAAAGACTCTCTCTAAATCGTTTTTTAAAATGGTGGACGAAATAAACTTTAAAAATACATGGAGAGAAAGAAATCCTAAAACTAAACAATACATTTTCTATTCAAATAGACATTTATCATGGTCCAGAATAGATATGATATGGATGTCAACAGAATTGTTAACTAACATTCAAGAAGTAAATATTGAAACAAGTACTTGGGCAGACCACAATCCAATGACAATTAAATGGAAAGGACAAAGAAGAAGATCTAGATGGACGTTAAATAATACTATTTTAAGGGAAAAAGACTTTATACAGTGGATGGAGAAAGAACTGGCTTTTTTCTTTAGATAAAACAAAAAAGAAGATATCAATCCAGAATGTATGGGATACAATGAAGGCATATTCCACATGCTTGATAATAGACTATATAAGGAAAAGCAATACCATGAAAAGATTACCCTCAAAGGCATTTGAGGATGAGTATAAAGGACTTGAAAAAGAGCTATAGAAAATGCCACAGAAAAAGGACATTAAGTTAAAAATGGATATAACCAAACATAAAATGGGTCTAATAGAAAAAGAAGAATTAGCACAGAAAATTAGAGGTGCGAAACAGAACTACTTTGAAGATGCAAATAAACCAGTTAGCATATAAATATGAGAAAGGAGAAAGAATCAAGGAAAATTTTGCAACTAATAGATGAACAAGGCCAAGTTTGTTATGGTAGCAGAGAGAAGAAGTAAATCATATGAGACTATCATGAGAAATTAAACACACAAGAAAATATTGATGAGGAAAGAGTCAAAAAGTATTTACAGGAAGCTAATCTGCTCCAGATACCAAAAGAGATTGAAACAATGTTAGAAAGCAATATAACGATGATGGAGTTAACTGAAGCACTTAAGAAGCAAAATAATGGAAAGGCGCCAGGCCCAGATGGACTTCCGGCAGAATTTTATAAAACATGACAAGAATCGTTGAATCTTTCATTCTTAGAAGTCATGAATGAAGTTATGTTAAAGTAGAGGATACCTAAAACATGGTTAGAAGCTTATACTACTATCAGCCTTCAAGATCTTCTACTATCGCTTTGCATCTTTTGGCTGTCATAAGAAACGGGGGGGGGTGGAGGGGATGAGTCTGGGAAGTGTGCTGGAGGTGTTACATTTTTCTGTTGTGCAAATGAGGAGGGGGGAGCATACATCAGAGTTAGGTTTCTATTTCTCGCTTAGCTTTCTTTTCTCTGCGCAACTGCAACCCGTTATCAAAATATGCCAAGGTCAACGGACAGAGGTCTCATCATCACCCGAAGATGCCCACATGATCATATTCACAATTTCTAATTGGAAGTTTAATCTGAACTATTGGGGGTGGGAACATTTCCATCACTTTGTATATGTGATTCGCGCGCCTAATTTCTCAGATTCAGAATTCTTTGGTTGCTACCACTTCATTTTCAGTAAAAAATATCTTTTCTCTAACTTAAAGAGTCTAAGTATTTCTTTCTTGGATTTTGAATGGAGCACCTCATGACATTCTGAATCTCAACCTACCAGCCCACCCGGAGAAAACACCCAATTTTCTTCCAAGGGGGCCTGAACATCATGTCATCTTCAACTAATGACCAGGAAGATCTGGCAGCCATTGGAGGGCAAGATTTTTTGCTGGTACAGGAAGCCGAATTGTTAGCAGAGCTCAATCTGGAAGAGGATCCAGCTGTGAAGCCCAGATGGTCGGTGGGGGTTGGCTGGAAAGATTCAGAGAAGGAACCCCCCCCCCCGGGGTCACAACTACCCGCCGGCGTGGAAAAGAGGAGCCGTGGCAAGAGAGAGAAAAGAGGGAACTCTCACTGAATCAAGCCAGAAAACTCCTTGATGAAGCCTTTGAACAACTCCAAGCTGCACAAAGGTATGAAGGGGAAGGGGGAGTAGCCCCAGCTAGAAGCAGAGCAGCCACCTCTCCCATAAATCAACCCGAGCCAGCAGCAGCCCTGGAGCCCCCAGAGGGAGGTGTAATTTCTAGAAGGCGTAGAGCTCCTAAGTTGCTTCCGTTAGAAGTAAAGTACGGGGGAAATCCCAAAACCTTGGGGTTTTTCCTAGCCCAAGTTTGGAGTTCTATGGAAGAATACAGGGAGGATTTTCCCTCAGAAGCAGCCAAAGTGAGATGTGTTACCAGGGCTCTGGAGGGAACAGCTGCAGAGTGGATGGTGACCCTGCATAATGATAATGCTCCCCAGTTGATGAATTATAACCTGTTCATGACTGTGCTGCGGGCTAGGTTTGAGGACCCATTGGCAGAGCGCAAGGCCCGGATCAGGATGAAGACCATAAATCAGGGGCGGAGGTCCGTGGCTGACTACACCCAAGAATTTAGACAGTTAGCAGGTCATATCCGAGGCTGGTCCCAGGAAGCCCTGATAGAAGCATTTAAAGATGGATTAAACGAAGATGTGTACCAGAGATACATTGCTAGAAGAGACCTGAATGACTTGCAGATGTGGTACTTGCTGGCAGAAGAAGTGGAAATTGATTTAACCCGAAGCAGATGGTGGGGAGGTTCTGGGTGGAGCAAACCTTTCCCCCCATGTCCTCAAGAGGTCCCCAAACCTCAGAGGGGAGGAGTGGCGGCAAGACCCAACCCCTCTGAATGCTTCCAATGCGGGAAGGAAGGTCACCGGGCTGTGAACTGCAAAGTCAAGCTGGAACCAAAGGGGGCGCCAAAAGGAGGGAAGGAACCTGAAAAATCCCCAGCGAAGCCTCGCGAAGTGGTGCTAAAGACGAAAGAGGTGGCAGAGGTCACCCCTCCAGCGGGAGAGGAGTCAGAAACCCTGACTATCCCTGAAGAGAGCGATTACGACTCGGAAGACGACTTCCTGGTAAGTCCAAACGAGGGCCTTATGACCATTCCGGTGAAGTTGAGGGTACCCACTTCAGGGATCGAAGGAGAAATGCTAGGTCTGCTAGACTCTAGGTGCACAAGGTGTGTAATCAACACGGGAGTAGTGGAGAAAATGGGCTTAAAACTAAAACCTTTTTAAATGCCCATTGCCTTTTGCCAATTAGATGGATCAGTGGCTGGGGGTTGCCCTGCACGTTTTATTACGGAACCTGTGGAAATGACTATGGGAGAGCATAATGAGACTCTGCACTTTATTGTGGCCCCTGGGATGGAGTAACCATTAATACTGGGATTACCCTGGCTCCGGAAATGGAACCCCCAGGTTAACTGGAAAAAGGGGTCGTTGCGCATACGCACCAATCAGAGACTGGAAAAGGAGGGGCGATCTCAGCCGAAGCTTCAAAATCCGATTGAAATAGCTTCCAAAATAATATTGGGATTTAAAGGAAGTATTCAGTGAAAAGGCCTCGGATGAGCTCCCACCTCACCGGTCAACAGATTGTGCTATTAAAATTTTACCTGGGGTGAAGCTCCTGAAACCAAAGTTATACTCAATGACCCCACGAGAATTAGAGGAGCTAAGATTGTTTATAGATAAAAATCTGGAACGTGGTTTCATCCAACCTGCTAAGCCCCGGGTAGCGGTCCCAGTGTTGTTCTGTGAAAAGAAAGATGGCTCCAAACGCTTGGTGGTGGACTACAGAAATTTGAACGCCATTTCTGTGGAAAACATGTACCCCCTCCCTTTGATGAAGGACATGCTGGCCAAGGGAAAGATTTTCACGAAATTGGATTTGAGAGAAGCATACTACCGAGTTCGAATTAAGGAAGGGGATGAGTGGAAGACCGCTTTTAACTGCCCGATGGGTTGCTTCCAATTCAACATTCTTCCTTTTGGCCTACAAAGGGCCCCAGCTGTATTCATGCAGATGATCAATCAGGTGTTACATGAACATTTATACCGGGGGGTTCTGGTTTATCCTGATGGCATCCTTATCTACACGGAAACTCTGGATGAACATGTGAAACTGGTGTGGTGGGTTCTACAAAAACTGTGTGCCGCTAAGTTGTATGCTAAACTGTCCAAGTGTGAATTTCATCAAGAGAAAATTGACTATTTGGGGTATCGCATTTCATCTGAGGGCATAGAAATGGATCCAGAGAAGGTGCGTGCTGTATTGGAATGGGCTCCCCCACATACCAGAAAACAACTTCAGAGCTTCTTGGGATTTGCACATTTTTACCAGCAATTTATCCCGGCTTTTGCTAAGATAGCAATGCCCATCACAAATCTCTTAAAAATTAAAGGAGAGATGAAGCCAAGGCCTAGCAAGCCGTTGGAGTGGTCCATGGAGTGCCAAGCAGCTTTTGAAAAGCTAAAACAACTGTTTGCTGCAGAACCAGTGCTAAAGCACCTGGACATGGAGGCTCCCTTCGTGATCCAAGCCGATGCGGGTGATGTGGCCGTTGGGGCGGTGTTACTTCAAATCAACGAGAAAGGGACCTTACAGCCTTGTGCGTATACCTCCCATAAACTGTCTGAAACCGAGAGAAGCTGGGCCATCTGGGAAAAAGAAGCTTTTGCAGTTCGTTGGGCCTTACTGACCTGGAGACATTTCCTGGAAGGAGCAAAACATCCATTTGAGGTATGGACTGATCATAAAAATTTGGAAGCCTTAAAAACGCCTCGGAAGCTGTCCCCTAATCAAGTCCGCTGGGCCCAGTATTTCAAGCAGTTCAATTTCTCACTGAAGTACATTCCAGGAGGGAAGAATTTCATGGTGGATGCTCTCTCTAAACTTCCCCAATATAATAGTATTCGCCAGGAAGTGATAAGCCCAATTGTTTCGACCAAACATCTAGCCGCCCCAGTGATCACCAGAGCCCAAAAGAAGAAACAAGAAGTGGATTTATCGAATGACTTAACCGCACAACTAAAAGAAGCCCTAAAACTTGATGATTGGTTCCTGGCTCATTCGAATGACTATATGGTTAGAGATGGTTTGGCTTGGGTGGGGGACCAAGTTGTATGTGCCACAGGTGCTGAGGGGCCAAATACTACAACAAGCTCATGATTCTAAAGCAGCTGGTCATTTTGGATTTGTGAAAACCTTATACCTGGTTAAGCGGCAATTCTGGTGGCCTACTTTGAAGAAGGACATTGAAGCTTATGTAGCTAGCTGTCCAATTTGTGCTTCGGCAAAGAGACCTCCTGGTAAGCCAGCAGGGTTGTTACAAAATGTAGCTAGACCAACAGCCCCCTGGAAGGAAATCTCTATGGACTTTATAGTAGAACTATCCGAAAGCAGTGGAAACATGGTTATTTGGATGGTAACCAATTTGTTTTCCAAACAAGTACATTGCATACCTTGTTCCAAGATTACATCTGCAAAGACGTTGGCTAAACTGTTTATTTCACATATCTATAGGTTACATGGCGTTCCGGAACGCATAATCTCTGACAGAGGGGTCCAATTTACTTCAAATTTTTGGAAAGAGTTCCTGAAGTTGATAGGCTCTGCCCAGGGCTTAAGCTCCACCTACCACCTCCAAACCAATGGGGCCTGTGAGAGGACTAATGCAGTGTTAGAACAGTATCTTAGATGTTATATAAATTATCAACTAGATAGCTGGTCTGACCTACTGCCATTTGCTGAAGTGGCACATAACAACTCCGTACATAGTAGTACTAGATTTACTCCATTTAAAGTAGCTTCGGGACAAGATTTTGTACCCATACCTGAACTTTCTCGTGAAAGGCCTAACATCCAGTCGTTGGATGAATGGATAACTCAACTCCAACTGAACTGGCTAGTAACATGTAAAGTATTAGATGAGGCCCATCAAGCTCATAAGAAGTTTGCAGACAAGAAAAGATCTCCACAGAAATTATATAAAGTAGGCGACAAAGTTTTCCTGTCCACCAGATACCTGCAAACCACTCAAAAATTGAAGAAACTTGGTCCTAAATATGTTGGTCCTTTCACGATTGAATGGATTATAAACCCTGTAACAGTCCAGCTGAACTTACCGAAAACTCTTCGACGAATTCATCCGGTTTTGCATGTTGGTTTGTTAAAACCTGAACATACTTCTGATTTAAGACCTGTCCAGGCTGACCCTCCCAAACCAATACTGATTGAGGGTGAACAACATTTTGAAGTTAAATAAATTCTGGACTCTCGCAAATGGAGGGGTCAGCTCCAGTATCTTGTAGCCTGGAAACATTTCCCTTCTTCACAAGCCAAATGGGTTAACAAAAACGACATTAAAGCTCCTAAGTTGATCAAAGCATTTCGTACCAAGTATCCTGATAAACCCTAGGAGTGTATTCATTTGTAATTGTCTAATGATTAATTATTTTTTATATATATTTTTTTCCTCTCTCTCTTTTAGGACTGACGGTTTTCTTTTTCTAGGAGGGCCGAATGTCAGCCTTCAAGATCTTCTACTATCGGTTTGCTTCTTTTGGCTGTCATAGGAAACGGGGGGGGGGAGGAGGGGATGAGTCTGGGAAGTGTGCTGGAGGTGTTACATTTTTCTGTTGTGTAAATGAGGAGGGAGGGAACATACATCAGAGTTAGGCTTCTATTTCTCGCTTAGCTTTCTTTTCTCTGCGTAACTGCAACTCATTATCAAAATATGCCAAGATCAATGGACAGAGGCCTCATCATCACCTGAAGATGCCCACATGATCATATTCACAATTTCTAATTGGAAGTTTCATCTGAACTATTGGGGGTGGGAACATTTCCATCACTTTGTATATGTGATTTGCATGCCTAATTTCTCAGATTCAGAATTCTTTGGTTGCTACCACTTCATTTTCAGTAAAAGATATCTTTTCTCTAACTTAAAGAATCTAAGTATTTCTTTCTTGGATTTTGAATAGAGCACCTCATGACAACTACACTTATTCCAAAAGAGGCCGATCCATTACAAATTAAGAACTATAGATCTGTTTCTTTACTAAATGCAGATTATAAAATTTTTGCTTCAATATTGGCAGAAAGACTTAAAAAATATTTAAACAGTTTTATTCATCCTGATCAAAATGGATTTCTGCCAAACAGACAAATTAAAGACAATATGAAAGTAATTTTGGACACTTTGGAAAACTATGAGGCTCATCCTGAAAAGCAAATGGCTTTGATATTTCAAGATGCACAGAAGGCATTTGATAATGTGAACTGGCGATTCATGTTGTTACTGCTGGAACAGATGGGCTTCACTAAAAATTTTACTCAAGCAATAGAAGCTATATATCATAAGCAAACATCAAAGGTAATGATAGAGGGAGAATTGACAGACTACTGATATAAGAAAAGGAACAAGACAAGGATACCCACTGTTAACTTTGGAAGTGTTAAACAGAAATATTAGAGAAGAAAAGGACAAAAGGCATGAAAATTAAAAAGGAAGAATTTAAATTGCAAGCATTTGCAGATGATTTGGTTTTCATCTTAGAAGATCCATCAGAAACAGCACCAAAATTGATGGAAAAGACAGAGACATATGGAAAGGTGGCTGGCTTGAAAATAAACAAAGACAAAGATTCTGACAAAGAACACGTTATCAAGACAAAAGGAAGAATTGACAGACCTATTGAAAATCCAGGTCACAAATAAGATTAAATACTTGGGGATATACTTGACAGCAAGATGCAGTACATTAAAAGAGAGAATAACTATATTAAACTTAAGCAGCAGATAGCGCTAGATTTGGTGAAATGGGAAAATTTACAACTGTCATTAATAGGGAGAATATCAACAATTAAGATGAATATATTACCCAGAATTTTATATTTGTTTCAAACAATTCCAATCAGGCTTGGAAAAGATTATTTTGAAGATTTGAATAAAATCGTTTTGAAATATATATGGCAAGGTAAGAAGACAACAATAAAATTAAAACTTTTGCAAGATGCTGGAATAAGAGGAGGATTTGGCTTGCCTAATTGGGAGTTGTACTATCAAGCTACGAAATTGATGTGGGTTAAGAAATGGATAACATTAAGAAATACTAGATTGTTGACATCAGAAGGACATGATTTGTTGTTGGGGTGGCATGCTTTTTTGTGGTATAAAGGAACAAAAACACAGGGGTACATTATATATGGGAGTCTCTGTGGTTAAACTGGGAGAAGATTAAAAGACAATGTTATTTGAAATTTCCAGTCTGGTTATCGACTATTCAGGCATTTTCTTATCCTATAATATACAAAAAGGAACAGTTAGGTATGGTGAATTATTGAATGAAAAGGGTGAATTTAAATCTATGCAAAAATTAGAGGAATTAGGTACAAAGATGAATTGGTTTTCATATGCGCAAATACAATCAAGGTATGATAAAGATTTTAAAACAGAAGGTTTTTATGATAAATTGACCGATTTAGATAAGATTTTGACAGGTACTGATGAAAAGGTGATTAAAAAATTATATGGATATTTATTAGAAATTAAATTAGAAGAACAAGTTGAAGAAACTATGATTGCTTGGGGGAAGAATTTTGGATATGGGATTGACTTAGAGAAATGGCAAAAATTGTGGTTTCAAAATTATAAAATGACAATGTCAACAACATATAAAGAAAATTTGTATCAGATGTTTTACAGGTGGCACTTTCCCCTAACAAGAACGGCAAGGATGTTCAAGAATAAGTCTGAAAAGTGTTGGAAATGTCATCAGACACCTGGCTCATATTACCATATGTGGTGGACATGTCCGGACGCTAAAAAATATTGGACTAAAATCCACATGTGACTGGAAAAAATGACACATAAGCATATAGACTTGAAAACAGATTTTTTTGTTGGGAATTTTGCCTGAAATATATAATAAAGATTTGAAATATCTGATTGTAAATGTATTAACAGCAGCAAGGATTGTATTTGCTAAAAACTGGAAAAATGAGAAGATATCATTACAGGAGGAGATCATTAAGAAAATATTGGAATGTGCTGAAATGAGTAGATTGACATTTGAAATTCGAGAACAAGATGATAAACAATTTTACAAAGTTTGGGATCTATTCTATCATTGGTTAGATACTAAAATATAGTAATGGAATATGGAGAATTTTTAGAAAATAATAAACATATGAAGATGTATTTTTTTCTTTTTTAATTACCCGTATTTTCTGCACTATAAGGCGCACCAGATTATAAGGCGCAGCCTCAATTACGGGGTCTATTTCTGTACTTAACCCATACATAAGGCGCACCACATTATAAGACACATGCTAAAACATACAGTCTACAAAAAAAAGGTAATGGAAGCAAAACATCGAGTTTATTTGAATTTCATTCTACTATTTAACAATACAGTCACATTATTTTTTTAAGCAATCTTCTCCCACAAATCCATCAAAGTCCTCATCTTCTGTGCCTGAATTGAACAGCTGGGCAATTTCGCCATCAAATATGCCGGGTTCCCTCTCATCATTGTCGGAGTCAGTCTCGTTGCCAGGGGGCTGTTCAGCAATGATGCCGGCTTTCGCGAAAGCTCGGACAACATTTAAAGCAGATACCTTAGTCCAGGCATCCACATCCATTCACATGTGGTAGCATAACTCACCCGGCGCTGCCTCCCAGTCTTAGTAAAGGTGTGTTCTCCGTCTGTCATCCATCGCTCCTACGCCACTCGCAACTTCACTTTGAACGCCCTCTTTACACCAATGTCCAGTGGTTGGAGTTCTTTTGTTAATCCTCCTGGAATGATGGCAAGCTCCAAATTCATTTGCTTTACTTGGTTTTTCACAGTAGCAGTGAGATGGGCGCGCATGGAGTCGCAGATCAACAGGGATGGTGATGCGTGGAAAAAACCATCCAGTCTCTTTACATACACCTCTCTCAGCCACTCTCTCATTTTGTCATCGTCCATCCAGCCCTTTTGATTGGCCTTAATTATGACTCGGACTGGAAACTTTTCTTTTGGCAGCGTCTTCCTCTTAAAAATGACCATAGGTGGTAGCTTCTGTCCATTACTGTGGCAACCAAGAACAACAGTGAAAGCTGACTTCTCATGCCCTGTGGTGCATATTGATACCGTGCTGGTCCCCTTTTTCTCCACAGTATGGTTCACGGGGATGTCAAATGTCAAATCCACTGGCAGTTGCTGCGCCACGGTAGTTCTTGCGCGGATGGAGAAAATCATAAAACGAAAGCACCAAGACGGACCTCCTTGAAAGTGTTCGATCTTCATGTCTTGTGCTATCGTTATTGCCTTCAGTCGAATGATGACTGTAGAGACGCTTCTCCCGGCTGTTCTTTGTTCAATAATCCATTGTTCAAGTTGGTCTTCTAACTGTGGCCACCTTGCTTTGTTCCCACGGAAACTCTGTTTCATCTTCTTAACTTGACGCAGTTCATTTTCTTGCTTCCTCCACTTCCGAACCATAGATTCACTGATGTTGAATTCTTTCGCAGCTGCTCTATTCCCATTTACAACCGCGTAACTGATAGCCTGTAGTTTGAATTGTGCCTCATAAGCATGTCTCTTCACTGCTGCCATTTTCGGGGGTCCTTAGACAAACAAATGTTGTTTTGCAGTATACCGGTAGTATACCTACTGGAGGCGTGGCGGAGATACTGTCAAGCGTACCGGTACGTACTGTACCTATTTAGTAATGCGTACGTACTGCACGTATTAATGTTCTCTGATTGGTTTATCGCTGCCAGCGTACGTAGTAAACGTATTACGTCCCAGTGTCAGCAGGAAATGGTCCAACAGTCAATCAAGCGGAGCTTAATCAAAGTTGCACAGCAACATTTTTACAGATTTTGGAACTCAGTGCACACATAAGGCGCACCAGATTATAAGGCGCAAGGCCGATTTTTGAGAAAATTTAAGGCTCTTAGGTGCACCTTATAGTCCGAAAAATACGGTATATTTACAAAATGATTCTAGGATAGATCTGGGAGGACAATATGAATTGTTATAAAATAAATTAAGTAAAATATGATTATTTTATAAAACATGAATGAATAAAAGTATAGTCAATGATTGATTAATAAAGATATTAATGTACTTGATATTTGATTGAAAGTATGAGAGGATATATAATGTAACTGTAATAGAAGACTGCAAAAAGGTTGCACAAAATAATATGTAAATCAATATTTAGAAAGGCAGATGCTTCCCTCAACAATTTCCCTTTAGCGTTAGGAGGTTAAAAACTGCATGAATGAGAAAAATGGCAAACTGTTTAAGGGTAGCTTTTACAAATCTTCTAATGGCCACTTCCTATTATTTACTGAAGTTGGAAATTAATATTGTGTTGCATTAAAACCACATTTCTCATTTGTGTAGATGGACAGAAAAGATTAAAAAAAATCCTAGAATTTCAGATTTCCCACTTAATTTCAAAGTTATCTACATTTTATCTATGAGGTCTTATGAAAAATATGTTTAGAAAAAGTATGCATAGAAAGAGGGCACAAAGGGAGCTAGTCGGGAAGTTTGACTTCATTAGCAAGGAATTTACCCACTCTAGAGATTAGATATTTTTCCTTCCAGTTTATGAGGAAGCCAAGTAAAAGCTCTATGTTCCAGTACTTACGAAATCAACTTTCTTTGCATTACATAGATTGTTCAACAATATTTCATATTATTCTGTTTCTGTGTATTGTTCCTCTCCATTATTCCTAGCAGTCCTACTGTGTTAACTATTCTGTTCCTCAGTTATTATTTAAATGTAGATTCACAAATACCTTTTCATTTTTTGTAAAAAAAGATCCATATAATTCTATTTGCTTTATAAACAAATCTGAAAATGTTGGAGGTAAATACTTCTAATCTCAAATGTTTTCACCTCAGTACAGAGTCTGTACTTTGGCTAGGAATACTATAATCCCCTAACTTAGTTTTTTAAAAATGTATTGAAGCTGTCAACTCCCATAATTCTGAATCAGTATGATTGAATGTTTCATATGAAATATATTCTTAACCTGTTTGATGGATGTCAGATCTAGAATGACTATAATACCATTGGACAGCCAAGAAACCAAACAATTTAATAATCAAAATTAATCATCAAACAAATTAATCCAGAGTTCTCAGCTGAGGCACAAAATGACCACCCAAGGCTGGGAACATACTTACTATTCCTGCCTCTTATTTTTCCTTACAGCAACAACCCTGTGAGGAAGATTAAGCTGAGAGAGAGTGACTGGGTCATCCAATTGGCTTTTGTACTGAAGGAAAGCCTAGAGCTGGCAGTATTCTGACTTCTAAGTCAGCACATTAATCACTGCACCAAACTGGCCTTCAAATTATCCTATTTCAGACATATAATGTGAAGATCTATTTCCCTGGAAAAAGCTTTAAGCATGGGAAAGATAGAAGGAAAGAGCAGAGAATGACCAGCAGCACTTAGTGGCGACAGGGGCACCGTTGGAAGATCTGAAAGACCAGGTGAGGAACAGATTGTCATAGAGAAAAACTATGAAGTCATTAAAAGTCAATTATGACCTGATGACACATAATCAATCATCAATCAAGGATAAACTTAGTATGTATACTGAGGGATTCATAAATACTTTAATCATTTTAAGCATTTCTGCTTGCATAAATGTATGGTTTCTATTTCTTAAACCACGACACTTCTTGTATCTTGTTTTTTCCAAATGATATCAATCAAACCAGTCAGAAGTAAAACAAATTCAGCTCCTACATGTATCAAACAATGTGAAAAGCCATCCCTACGACAATCTCACTGGTCAATTATCATTTTGACAGAAATTCTCTTCCAAGCCCTGAATCACAATTCAAAATGCAGAAGCGTACAGAATATCCTTCTCCCATGCTACAAAAATTCATTTGGCATCTAGAGAATCTATAAAGAATCTATAAAAGAATGCCTTTTAAGCAAATGTTTAACTATTATGATTTTAGTGTACAATTTCACTACTGACTTCGATTTATGTTTTTCACTTTTTATATCCTATTTTTTATTTTGCTTTTCTAGTAGCCTTGTAGAAATATGAGATATAAATCAAATAAATATACAATAACACCTCCCAACCCCAAGGTCAGAGTTGGAAGGCTCTATATGTTCTGAAAATGCCTTCTTCTGTGGCTAGCCAGGAGACCAGGCTTTCATGATGACGTATTTTAGGGCCTTTTATGTTTCCAGAATGATTCCAGCTGCTTCCAAGGGGCTCGTTAAATATGTAATTAATCCACATAATTTCATAATTGCAGTAGAAAGGGAACACTAGCTTCACTAATGTGATAACAAATCAGAACATGGCAAAAACTTCTTGCAATAAAACAGGAGAAATCTATTTTCATTTGAACTAAGTTCCACTCAAAATCTTCAGGCAATTGTAACTAGTTTTTTAATGTGTTAGCAGAGGCACCTTAAGTGGAATAAAGACATCATGTATCCCCTATGATCCTAATTCTGTTTTGGAAATGATGTATAGTTTTATTATTAATGTACAAATACAGCAGCAGCAAATAAATGAAGTATCTGTTGAGGTAAGCAATTATTAAATTTATGAAAGTATGACAACTCTGCCAGGCTTCCTGTTCATTCTATTATTTCTTCAAAAGAGATTAGGGTGCATTCCCCAATATGGGTACCCTACAGATTTGCAGACTTCAATTTTCAGGATTAGTTAGCAAGCATGATCGTTGTTGAACATTCTGGGAGTCTACGAGTCTATTTGAAATGAACTAGATTATAGGAAATTTCCACCCACAATACCATAGAATTTTTTTGAATCCAAAAATGGTAGCTTTTTGTAGATTCAAATTGCAACATGACCATGCCATTTAAAATAGTAATTAGAACTCAGCACTGGTCCTTAGAAACCCAGGAAATAAAGTTTTTACTTTTTTAATGCGAGCAATATTCAGTATTATTAGTTATGCTAAAAAATAACACTAAAAATAGGGGAAAAAAGATTTCCCCTTCTATGTACTTATTATCAACAAATTCATATTTACCACAGTCATAGAGCAGGGAATTTTAATCACAGCCTAAATATAGCAATTTCACTGACACACAAATGAGCTACGATTGTTCACCTACTAGGTAATACTTATCCCAAAGAAGAAATTTTGATGACCAACGTTCTGACATAGAACATAAATCAACCGAAACCAAAGAATTTCAGAATAGGCAATCTATGCAGTTTCCTAGAACATCTATTCATAGTCACAGGCTCCAAAAAAATTTTCAGGGTTTTTTTTTTTTTTTGCAAGTAAAAAGCCAACAGAGAGCAAGAATCACGGCTATGGGAAATCTCACATCCATTCTACTTGGTCTAAAGTCCAAATTTGTATCTTTTTCTGATAATATAATCAATCAAACAGAATTAGAGTCTCAGCATTTTTATGTTTTTTTAAAAAAAACTCTTAAAGTGTGATATGTTTATTGCTACATAAGTTTATTGCTTATAGTTTCTATTAAAAGTTTCACATTTTCCCAGGGTCATTAAATTTATTTTTCAGATATGACTTTCTACAGTACTGATTTTCCAGTTACATAGCTAATCTACCCACACTGTTTTTCTACTCTTTATTTCTATGATAATGAAGAAACAGAAACACAGCCTTCTTATTTAAGCATTGTAGCAGACACTGTCCTGTCCATAATTACACCGTAATATATTAGATCGCTTCTTTCTAACAATCCTAGATAAAACTGTGTGAACCTTTTCCTTGTTTTATACATTTCTTGCATGGTCACTTTGATTATGGCTTATGATAAGAATTTGCAATACAAAATTCAGACCCCAAATTTAAACTGAAGTACCATTTGGCAAGTGTCTTTTCTTTCAAATTGAGTCAAAACAGGAAGGAAGTGGCAAAAGAGGAAAAACTTACAACATCAGAGCACCACTTCATTTTAAATTTTGGCATTTCACACATTTTATTTTTTCTGTAAAAATAAAGGACACAGGAAAAGGAAAATATAAAGAAAACAACAGACCTGAAGTTCCTGTGCAATCCTGAAACCAACTTTTTCTTGGAGCATGGAAAGAAAATATCCAAATAGACTATTCCAAAGCCTAGGGCAGTGATGGTGAATCTGTGACATATGGGTCATAGGTGACACATCATGCCATTTTTGGTGACATGCCAGGACTTCCAGAAGCTCTGGAAGTTGCACAAGAAGGTCTTGCTCTTGTATAGTCTTTGGCCCCCAAAATCATGAGAATTCTCATGCAATTTTCTGAGGCAAGAATAAGGCCCTGTCATGCAACTTCTAGAGGGTTTGGAGAAGAGAGTTGGGAGGAAAGTTGAGTCTCATTTGCCTGGGATGGGGTGTGACAGCAGAATCAAGGAAAGCATTTTCTGAATTTCTTATATGTTGAGCCCAAAATGTTCGCCATCACTGGTATGGAGATTTTGTATATATCTACATCCAGAGAAAGAGGGACAGAAAATAAATATGTGGGATCACTGGATGCATATTTTTAAATATTTAGGCATAGAATTTTAAAGCACCTAATAACAGATTACCAATGACTATGCCACCCAGTAATCCATCAAGAATAATAGTGTTTCCCATCAAGAAGATCTCTAGCGTGCAGATATAAAAGCCAGAGGATTACTATTCAGAAAGTAATCTTCGGGATAGAAAAGAGATTTCTACTCATATTAATTTAAAATGGCACAGAATACTTAATCTGAAAAGGTAGTATTTTATTATTTGCTGTTACTATCTGTCAGATGCAAAGCAAAGGAAACAATTACTACTATTTTACATTTTAAGAGTATATTCTTTTTGTTCATCCTCATAAGAATTTTATGCCACCCTATTACTTTACACGTTTAAAATTAGGTACAATCCACTACAAATAAACATGGTACTTTATTTCTGATGCAGCCCAATCTTCTTTCCAATCAAGAAATAGTTTCTTATAAATCTGAATATGCTTTATGACCTATGCATAGATAATAGAAGAAAAAACTTCTAACTAATTATAATACATGGATGCTAAATTTCAGCAAAGCTACTATGATTCTTAACCAACAGGTGGTGCTGTGATCTATTGGCATCTGATATTTCACTGTTGTTGCACCTGGACTTTAGAACACACTAGACATTGTCTATTGTATAATTGCAAACTTGGCTAAACACATAGAGCCAAGGAGGGAAAAAGGCTTCATCTGTATGGAATTACCTCAGGAAAAAAAGAGTTATATGAAAGAGAAGTCTAGTACATCAATGGAACTTGCCTGGCCTTAAGGGCATTTAACACCAATACAATAAAATCAATAATTGCAATTGCGCACTTTGCAGAGAAATAAAATAGCTAGAAATGGCCCAAAGTACAATTGTGACTTTATAAATTCAAGGCAGAAAGTCAGTTCAATAGACTGATTAACGTCTGATTGGGAAGAAAAGAATAATTTTACGTTGTCGGAAAAACAGCATAACTCTTCATAAATGTTCTGTTTTCCTGCATAAACTCCCTGTTCTGCAACTATTAACAACTTCAATTTTAAAATTAGGGTGTAATTTTGGAAGTAAGATTTGGGAAAAGATTAAGTTTTTCTATTATTCTTACCGACACATATTCCAGTTTTACCAACTCTATTTAAACCAAGATTAAGGCTCAATGAGAGACCACAGAAGAGAAGTTACATATCTGGGCTCTTTAATTTCAAGTAGATTCTAGATAGCCATTCAGAATTGCAAAAATGAACCTTGCAGTACACACACATATTGATCTTTCCTGAGTTGCAGTGATGAAGGTGTTGCCTAAACACCAGGAGACTGTGAGGTCTAGTCCTGCTTGAGGCATGAAAAACATCTAGTTGACTTTGGTCAATCACTCTCTCTCAGCCCAACCCACCTCATGGGTTATTGTTGTTGGGAGAAATCAAAGGAGAAAGGATTACTATGTATGCTTACTGTCTTATTTGTAAAAATAACAGCAGGGAATATAAACAAATCCCCCCCCCCCAAGAAACCTGATATACTTTTTTTGTTTTTACCACAAAACTGAAATATAATGATCACAATAAAATGTGATCAATAAGGAAATATTATTTTGTTCCTTCAGGGAATCAAAGGCAACACATGTTAAGTCTTTTACCCTCAAAAGGACTGGAACCTAGAAAGTTTCTCTCCCTCCCTCTCTCTCTTTTTCTGGCAATAGCAAATCACTTCTTAAAGTGTTTTCAAGAAAATTGCATAAATACAATTTAACGATGAAGGATGAATTTTCAGTCCACATGGGAAAAGGCAATGGCAAGTAAAATCTCAGAGTTGGGCTTCTCTCCAGGCCTTTTCCTCAGCATAGAATATAACTAGGCCAAAGCACTCATTCAACAGCACATAGCAAATACAAGAGCACCAATTGGACCTAGCCAGTGAACCCTCTGCCTCCCCTATAGTATACCTAACTAATCTTGAAGTACTCCTGGTAGAGCTTTATTCTGGTATGATGTCATGTCCTCCCCTCTTCTTCTTCCAATACCCAAAAGTTTTCCTACCTGGAGAGACAATGCTTCTGGACATTGTCATACAGAAACAACAGAGCATGTATTCTCCCAGTATCTTCATTCCAAACATATTCATACTAAGCTTCGTCTCGTCATTACAATTTTACAGTCTCTACTGCTTTCAGATACTAACCAGGTTACAACCTATCATGTTGTCAGGTTCTGCACAGAAGCATTTAAAATCTCAGATGATAAGCTAGAATTAATGAGCATCCAGTTTATCATTCTAAGAGTGTTCTATATTGTGATATACTAACGTTTATAGTCTTCCTACACTCATCTAATACTCCTACCACCCCCCTTTTATATTCCTTTTGGACATTTTCTTTTTTATATTTATTTGTTTTATAGGTTTTAGCTTTTTTTAATTTTTTTAGACTCAGTGTATTTTTTAATCCTTTTTAATTTTTAATTTTAATTGACTATATCCACCCTCATTATTACATTTTAATACAAATTAAGATTTGTATTTATATACTAAATATGACCACATCTTTTAAAATGTAGAAAGTTAATGCAATTCTGCATATACTTTTACACCAGGGAAAAGAAGAAGTTTTATATTATAAACATTCTAATTAGAACAACAATTTGACATTGGAATCAGAGATAATTTCCCTTTACCAAATGTATTATAGTACGTTTTCCATTGGATTTCTAACTGAGCAAAGGTTTTGATTCAAAAGGCTAAATGGTTCCTTTCCACTTCTACAATTCTATAAAAAGGATCTTTATCATTTACTAAATATCAAACAAACATTAAAATAGGCTGAATATTAACTTTACATTAAGACATTGATGACATATTCCACAAGATGCAACTTCATAGTCTATTGAAATGTGTAATTTATATACTGCATAAAAGCAAAATAAAGACTATTGCTAAAACATTCTATTTCAATATTTCATCTACTGATAATTTTTATCTATTTATTACTTTTAACAGATGCTCTTAGTTAAACCAAATACTTGTTTTCTCTGTTCTTGAAAAATTCAAGACAAAGGATCTCTAAAGGGCATACTTTATCCTTTAGTTGAAATAGAACTGTAACCCTATCCTTTGTTGTCTCATCTACTGAATAGAAGAATTTTGTTGTTTCCTGGAATCCCAGTTGATTTACCTTAATAGTCCTTTACTCTATTCAACAGTGATAGAGGACTCACATAGCTTCCTTAGCTTGAAGTCAAAAGGATTAGAGAGGGGAGAGAAATGGAAATTTGCATAAAGAGACCCAGCTCCAAACACCAGACCACCAATCACAGAGACAATGTCTACCTAGCTTAATATTTTAGTTTAAATGCCTTCAGATAAGTTTTTGACTCCAGCAACTGCCTAAACAGGTCCCTGCAATTTTCTTGGCAATATTTTTGAAGTTGTTTGTCATTGGCTCCTTCCTAAAGCTGAGTGTCATTGGTGGGAGGTGATTCAATCGGCTGTATGTGTCTAAAATTCATGATTTTCCTGTTTCTAGGCTGATGTTTTAAGACTTCACCAAAGTGCCTCTAGCCTAGTGCTACTAAGTGCAAATGGCAGCTTTCCTTCAAATCTATGGTCTTTCTGCCTTCAAATTAAAAATATGGCAAATATAGGTCTGAAAACCCCATTGCTGAAGGCTAAGTAACAATTCCCTAAGACCAGGTTGCTCAGGCAAGTGGAAGTACTGTGGCACAAAATCCCACCTCTGGGTCTCCCAGAAGAAAAGTGAAAAATAAATTTAACGCAGTGCCAGTGATAATGGTGCAGATCATTGTCAGCATCCAAAGAAACCATCTGTATAGCTTTTCCATGATGCCACCATTCATTCAAGAATCTTTTTCAGAAAAGGGAGATTAAAGGGCTAATCAATCATTGTGCAAAAGTACAAGAGTTGCTAGAAACGATAATGATGTAGGATAAGTTTTCCTCAAGCTCTCTCATTTTTACCATTTTTTTCACTGCAACATGCAATTATTGGATGAAAAGATAACCAGCACATGTCCACACATGGGACAACAATGAGCATATTTGAGTATTTTCCAGAATCCATAATAATATACAGAGATTTCTCAGCAGTCAAACTGATGGAGTAGAATGTTTGAAAAACAACTTTCTTAAAATAAAATTAAACATTACCTCCATCTGCTGATAGATATGGGAATAACTCTATAAAATCCTTTTATCCTTCTGGGAAGTATTACTAGGTTGGGAGATATAATGTAAAAATAGATGTTTCCCATGGTTGTCCTCTCACATACAAATTGGTTTCTATAAGCTGTCAAGACCCTGATTATATTTTCACTTCCTATTCCATTATGATATTTTACTGCAAAAACTGCTATCCCTGATATCCCTGCAAAACCACTGCAAATTCCTAGAAGATGTGATGCCAATAAATGTATTTATTTAGCATCAATTAAGAAAAACACCTGAACAAACATCTATTTGCACAAGAGAAAACTATATGATTTCATTTTTTGAATATATGCTAATATTTTTCAAATATAAATCTCATTTACGCTCATTTTCTTCTCCCAATAAAGAATAATGGTCCTCATTTTTCTCAGGGGAACAATAAATTATGATCAAATTCATGGGGATTTTTTTTTCCTTCTTCATAGGGAAACACTTTTATAACAGGCTATAATATAATTTCACAATCAAGATTTTACAATTTTTCTCAAGAATGCTCAGAGACTTAAATGATATACTAGCCTCATCAAAAAACAACAATTTTCAAAAATTATTGAATGTTATAAAAAAGGACAATATTTCTATGTTTGTAATTGCTGAACATTTTAATATACTTACCCTACGGAATGACACCACATAAAATGTATCTCCCCTTCTGTGAATTGCATCAAAAAAATCTTGATAATTTCGTGGTGAAGCATAATAAACCTGGAGCTCACTTCCTGAATTATTACTGAAATATATGAGAAGATACTATTGGAATTAGTATACATAAAGCATCCGAATATATCATAAGCCAAACATCCAATAGCATCCAATAGAGCCTCTGTGGCGCAGTGGTTAGAAAGCAGTACTGCAGGCTACTCAGCCAGCTGCCTACAATTTGGCAGATCGAATCTCACCAGGCTCAAGGTTGACTCAGCCTTCCATCTTTCCGAGGTGGGTAAAATGAGAACCCAGATTGTTGGGGGCAATAGGCTGACTCTGTAAAGCGCTATACAATATAAGATATATAAGTCTTAGTGCTATTGCTATCATTTGAATAGCATGCTTTAATGCATTTGTGATATCACTGTACAAAGCTAGAAATCAGTACACAGTATCATAATATTTACCTAAAGTATCATAATATTTAGGCATCAAGGAATTTATATGCTGATGGCAGCAAGACAATTGTTTCAGAGTAGAAACAGTGGGAAAAATTGCTCATGTATGACAGTTAGGCCTTGGGTATTAGACATATTCAATATTTTCTGTATCCTGGGTTCCAGAACTAATAAAAGGAGAATATTAATGTTCTTGTGTACATTTGTGAATTTTCTAGAAAAATATATATGGCCAATGTAAGAAACAGAATACTTGACTAGATGAATCTTTGAAGAGCTTGAATGAAAACTGGGTTAACAGGGGATTGCCAATAAATGCATCTGACTCTTTTCAGTAAAACAATTAAATATTTCCTACATAAGGCAACATTTTAAACTATATAATATTATACTGATGAGAAGATTCTATTTTGACTTACCCAACACTATTGTCTGTATAAGGAAGAGCCATTAGTTCAGAATTTTTTCCTGAAGAACTCTGGGGACAGAAAAAAAATGAACAAGAAAATAACTTATTACCAAATTAAATATAAAAAGTAAGTATCACTTAAAGACAACTTTGATTTAGCATTACGGAAGTTCTATAGAAAATATATCAATGTGCAGGAAAAAATATCATTTTATTTATTTTATTTAAGTGTGCAGGACTTTTTCACAGAGCTCTGTGTGTATGTGTGCGCACACGCGCACACACACACACACAGAGCTGTGTGAAAAAGTCCTGCACGCTTTCAGTTTTAAGCTGTATTTACATGTTTAATCAACTTTCCACTCATAGAAACCATGCAAACTTAGTACTTCGATGAAAATTTATGTAGTCGGATTGAGATGCATAATTTTTATTAATATAACTAAAGTCTTTTTAAGGTTTTGAATGAGCTTATGTGCTAGAATAAACACAACTTGCATTTTCGAGAAGGTAGCCAATCAGCAGCGAGCTTTGGCTGACCAAACAGGCTAAATCTATGAGCCAATCAATGTTGTCACACTCTCTGACTATAAATAGGCATGAAAAGCATTGAGAAATTTAATTTAGCTCTGGCAGCGGGCAAGGATGAAGGTCTTTGCTTTTATAAGTACTGAGCAGCGCCATCGCATCATTGTGCTTCATGAAGAGGATTACTCCTGTATAGAAATAACCAAGAGAGTGAAATGTCATTGCACCACAGTGAGCAGAGTGGTTGAAAAATACCAAATAATTGGTTCAGTTGATGACAGACTCCACTCTTGGAAGACCAAGAAAGTCGACAAAAATGGCAAGATCGGGCTTTGCAACGCATTTAGATGGCTGACATCAGATTACAAGAATTTGGGGTGAAACATGTGATGTAAAAGTGTGAACAAGCACAATGCATCGCAGACTGCTTGTCAAAGGGCTCAAGGGCTGCAGGGCTCAAAGTAAACCTTTGCTCACAGACGCTCACCACTCTCGTCAACGTGTGTGGGCCAAGAAATATGCAAGTTCATCTTCAGTGATGAGAGCAATTTCTACTTGACTGGGAATCAGTGCAATAAGTATGTCAGAAGATTTCCAGCTGAAGAATTTATTTAGGCTGTACTGCCTGAATCTATCTGTGAAGCATCCATTGCATATGATGATCTGGGGCTGTATTGCTGCTTCTGGTACTGTCAGATACAAATCGTGCAGGGAATCATGAATTCAAAGCAATATGTTGAAATCCTGGAAAAGACCATGCTTCCTTCAGCTCAGGAACTTGTAGGGAAGGGCTTTTACTTCCAAAATGACAACTCCTTGTCATAAAGCCAAGTCCATCCAGCAGTGGATAGAGAAGCATGCGTTCGACTCCTGAATTGGCCAGTTCAGAGCCCGGATTTGAACCCAATTGAGAACTTGTGGGCCAAGATTGGCTACAAAATAATCAAGAAGCACCCAAAGACCAAGCAGGAACTGATTTAATCCATTATTGCAGCCTGGCACCACATTGTCACCAAAGATCACATGTAAAGGCTTATACGGTTTATGTCGAAGTGATGCCATCTAGTGATAAGCAATAAGGACTGGCCAATTTCATATTAGTAACCATGTTTGGTTATCTAAACGGTCCTTTTCAGGGCCACAAACAATAAAAATGTTAACAAAACACTAGCATGGGCCTTAGTAATTGTAACATGTATGCCACTGGGTATGCATCAATTAGTCTGCTTTCATAGTCATTGTAGGCATACATTGTAAGCAATGTATGAAAGAAAATGCAAGAAAATTCACCATCCCCATCCAAACAGCACCAAATTGTAAAAAGCTTATGCTTTTCACTTAAAGACCCCCAGTATTTATTTAAATATAACAATATTTGCACAACAGTTAGCATAAAATATCATAAAATCAATGGCCTATCCAAAAAAATGTCATAAACTGTAAACCGTAATCCAGAAATGCAGATATTTTTTTAAAAAAGAGTAATTTCATATTCCAGAATCACCTAAATGACAAAGGAACAGAGATAGGGACCCTGGAATACAATATCAGAATTTTGTTCATTCCCCAGGACATGCATTCTCTTTTTTGATTTGGGCCCGAGGACCGTTTTTTTCCTCCTCCTCTTCTGCTGCCATAAATTATAAATGATTCCACAAACCTACCTGGACAGTCTGCTCTTTTTGCTGCTGATTATTTGACAGCCTTCTTGATCTTGTTCTTTCTGCTTCATGTCTATGTACCCAACCTCTTAGTTCATGACTTAACCTTTACAAATAACATGAAGATTAAACAGAATAATGATAGGAATGAAAAATATATTCAAGGACAACATTCTCCATAATAATTTAAAAGTACTGATTTTGAACTCATATTCAGGTTAGTCTTTTGTTTATACCCTCAAAAAAAAATCTCAGAAATAATGTCTCACTTTATCTACATCAGATTTGAATATTTGAATTTGGATTTCTTAATCAGTTTGTGGCGGCTTCGGATAGGGGAAGATTGGTAATATATAAGTAGATTTCTTATTCCTAAATGATATTTGGAATGTACTACATAAAGTCCAGAACAGCTGCCTATCAAACACATTTGCTTTGAATTATGACACTGAAATGGACAAGGAGTTGCAAGCTCATCAACAAATCATCCAATAAACTGCCATCCTAACTCATTGTGTTGACGAAATATTCTGTCAATATTACAGAATTTATTTGAAATGCATAAAATGCATGAGAGGATACTTTTTAATATGGTAATTTTATTCAATATTACAATTAAAAATATAAAAATGAAAACTAAGAAAGATACAATAGAGAAAAAAATACAAAGTTCAGAAAATTGAAGTAAAAATAGAAAAGAAACAATAAGAATATACCAAAGAAAAAGAAATATATAAATAACTTCATCACAGTACAGTATAAACAATTTTAGTAACTTGTCTTCTCTTAATATACAACACTGATCTCTTCTCATATCTGATCTTTCTATAAACAAATCCTTAAAAACTTGTTGTTCAGTACTCATTAGCAAAAGTCCATTAAAGATTACCAGAGATAACAACATGTCTACTTTATGCTTAATCAATAAACTAACTTATATTTCTTCCTTTTACTTTTAACAATCTTGATGTCTTTAAATAATGCCCTATAACTTGATTTCTTTTCATTTTTTCTTTGTCCCTTGTCACAAAATTGTTCAAAACTTTAACAAATCTCTCTTATAAATCCAATATAGGAAAATTATCCAGGTTGCTCTTCCGGCTTGTTACTTACATGTTCCTTTTAATCATTAAGACACCGGCCAGTTTCATTGATACATCCAATGAACTGAATACTGAGGAAATCAAACATGAGGTCCAAATGCTTATCTGGCATCTAACATCTCTATTATTTATAAGCAAACAGATTACCTGAGTGATTCTGTCCGGTTGATAAATGGCTGGCAAGGTCGGGGAGGAACATATATTATTGGTTCTTCAGTAACTACCATGAGTGCCTTGTTATCCGAAACTGATGGCTTATATCTAGGAAATAATTTTTTAAAATATTTAACATTGTACGTTATTTTAAAATAAATGTATTATACAGACAAGCAGTAAATTAAAAAAACAGAATGGCATCTGTGAAACTAATAAAATAATTCAAAACTGAAATTAAGATAAAGGTAAAATAGATTAAAATCAAGTAGGATACAAAATCTTTTGTTTGTTCAGTAAAAACATATGGCTGAGTATCATATTTTCTTTCATAAAATGATAAGATATGAACCAGTTGATATCACTATTAAATGGATTCACTGTTGACTGAATTACCACAACAAAAGAATGTGTATTAATCGCCCCCCTTGGCTGTGAAGGAAATACTGAGTGAAGTCTCAAAGCTTAAGATTTTTATCACTGACTTGATTAAGAGATTTCATATCAAGTTTGGAAATGATACAAACTGGGATGGGAGTAACACTATTGATATAAGACATAAGTTTAGAAAAATAAAATAAAGAATTGGCCTGAAAAAAGGGATGGATTTCAACAGGGAAGAGGATATAATTCTGCATCTGGATCAAAAAGGAACACATGGGGAAGGCCTATCTTGGCAATTGCACATGTGAAAAGATTCCACATACCGTTGGTGCTCACAAGTTAAGTATGAAGCAGCAATGCATTATAGCTGTTAAAAAAGTAAATGATATCTTGGGATGCATTAACAAGAAGAAGGGAATCCAGATCACAAAAACTAATTGTTCCAGACTACTTTGCCCTGGTCAACCCCACGAAGGGCACTGTGTCTAGTTCAAGAAACTGTTACTTGAAAAGGATCATGACAAATAGGAACAAGTTCAGAGGAAGGCTACTAAGATGAGGGATTTCAAAACAGGCGCGATGAGGAACCTTTAAAACATCTGGGTATGTTTAGCCTATAGAATAGAAAATTGGAGGGAAATATGACAGTAGTCTTCAAATACCTGAAGGACAGTCACACAAGGAGTAAACTTATTCTTTATTTCTGCAGGAGGCAGGCCAAGAACCAATTAGTTAAAAAACTCTAGGGAAGTAGGTTCAGGTTACAACTTTGTGAATATACAAGGTATCAACTAGTGGAACAGGATGCTATACAAAGTGCAGAATTCTTCATGGAGATCTTCAAACAGAGCCTTTAATGTCTGTCTGTCAGAGATGCTCTAACACAGTGGTCCCCAACCTTTTTTGTACCAGGCACCAGTTTCACGCAGAAACACTTTTTCAAGGACCGGCAAAATCAATTCTTCCCCAATAGTAAAGGGCTTCTTAGCTTTAGCTAAAATAAAATATATATTTTAATCACGATTATTCATTCTTTGCGGCCCGGTACAAAATGATCCACGGACCAGTACCGGTCCGGGGCCCGGTGGTTGGGGACCTCTGCTCTAACAGATTCTACATTGTTGGAGAAGATGATATCTGAGCCCATTTCTAACACTATGATTATGCAAAGTATGCATCTATGTTCACTGCACAAATCCTTGCAGCTGAAAATCCTACAAGAGACTTATTACTCTCCTTTCCAACTATCTCTATTTCAAGAATCCAGCGCTTGAAACTGGCAAGCAAACAAACCAACCCTGAAAAATAGATTTGGAAATGTTTTTCACTTTTACTTGAAAAGCGAGAAGTTTGGAAGAAAGAAGTATGAGCAAGGCAAGGGCAATTCCTACAGTTTACCAGAAGCAAATATACAAGTCTGAACTAACAAGACAAGGATGCAAAAGCTCAAAGGGAAGAGCAAGAAAAGGCAAGGACAATGCCTGGCTAAAAAACTGGACTGAGAATCAGCCACGTGTATGACCACACAAGAATTCTTGGAACATTAGGAAGGGCAGGCTCAGTCAAACAGAACATGGGGGAATCAGAGCTGGGATTAGGTGGAACACAGTCAAGAAAAGAATGAGGCAGCGAGTGTAAAATAAATACATCACAACAGTGCAATATGAGCTCTCAGAATCAAGCATAGAAAGAAGAAGAAAAAGATGCAAAACAGATGAGGCATGAACAGAAGAGTGAGCTGACTATTCTAAACAGAAGATTAGCTGTGGTGAAGTACTAATCCTTATCTCCACCAGCACCTGGAATTTAAGATGTAGGCCAGGGAGTAGATAGTCAAATCAAATGAACCAAAGTTTTATAAATTCAGCAATGAAGTAGGCTGATATTATTCGTGTGAAGAAGACAGAATGGGAAATTCTATTTTTCTACCCCAAAAAGCCTCTGTTTCAGAAAGTTCAAACACAAACAATATTGGCTTTCTTTCAACGGTCATGACTGTGCATAGCTTATGATACAGAATTTTAATTGTAAAGACATTATAAAGAGTCTTATTTTACTGCCTGCTTTCAAAACATTTTCAACTATTTATGCTTTTGGCACATCCGTGGCTATCTTGGAAATGAAATTCAAACCTGTTAGGTTTGAATCACCTATTAGCTGAAAAAACCAAATTTCAATCAGAAGATGATTAAGTGCACATTTACTTACTTAAAGTACATTTCTGCAACAAGCCAACAAGAACATTTGCAAACAATCAATGGAAATCATTCTAGGCATTTGAGCAACCAGACAGCAACCACAGGCACATTTAAAAATGTCAAGATCAGAAGAGTTATACTTCTAGAAATGTTCACGTAGCCACCCAGAGGAAGGGATCTTCTTCTGAGCTGCAAGTGGAATTTGTACTCTTGTGTCACACTGACGTCTCTGGGGTAATACAGGAGTCATTGACTTACAACAATTCAGTCCCCAAATGTCTGTTGTTAAGCAAGATAGTTGTCAAGTGACTTTTGCCCTATTTTACAACTTTTCTTGCCACAGTTTTTAAGTGAATCATTATAGTTGTTAAGCTAGTAACATGGTTGCTAAGTGAATCTGGCTTCCCTACTAATTTTGCTTAACAGGTCACAAAAGGTGAACAAATGACCCCAGGACACTGCAACAGTCATAAATGAGCCAGTTGCTAAGAGCCCAATTTTTGATCACGTAACCACAGGGATGCTGCAACAGTCGTAAGTGTGAAAAATGCTAAGTCACCTTTTTCAGTGTTGTAACTTTGAATGGTCACTAAATGAATGGTAAGTCAAGGACTACCTGAATTGCCTGAAACCAACAAAACTATTACGTTCTTGATGCTCTCTGAGCTTGGTTGCTTTCTTGCAGTCATTCCATAACCAGACTAGATAACATAATCATCCCAAGACCTGACAGGTAATGAAATACCTGCAAAACAATCAAGCTTGAAAGAATGCCAAGAACCTGAGCTACATGTGTTCTCTCAATAGCACTGAGGGGCATCAGGAAGGGAAATGCACAGTTGAAAAAGTTTTGGATTAAGATCTTAACCAATATTAAATATTTATTGGTAGCATTCAAGTAGATATGTTAAATTTTAGTAACAAATTGTTGCTGGAACTTTGCACTTTGATATGGCCCAAGAGCTAATCAATAAAGACTTATTATTAAGTAGATATGTGCATGCTTTTTTGTTGTTTTTCCTTTTCCCCCAATCATTTCTTCATTTTCCAAAAGAGTATGAGGTGATATTACTACTTCCTTATATATTCCTTCTCTGGTAAATATTCCTTGTATGGCTGTTATAACACATTTCCTTTGTATTTGTTTAATCCACACTATAATAGAGTAGTGCACAATTTCCAATCTACCAAACTTCCTTCCAGAAAGTACTTTCAATGTTTTCATTGCAATAAATTTTAAATGATTTAAAACATAAACCACCGGTAATTAATTTAATTTTATTGAAATATGGCTTAAAATTAAACAAGATTTAGTTTTCATCTTAGGCTAACTATGCTTTGAGGTATACTTCCAATTTGTCACTAAAAGTTCAAATACAGCTTTACACCTTACAAATAGCTAAGCTCTCCTCCTGCAAGAGCTTTTGCTGGGTTCCTTTATTTTTGTAAATATACTCACATACTCATAAAAAATGTCACATACTCATAAAAAATGTAAATTCTTATGAACAGACTGCATCTTGTTTTCACCACTGTTATATCCAGTGTTGATCCTCTGTAGTATTAATGTCATTGGATTATTACTCTCTGTGAAGTAATGTAATAGAAGGAGAAAACCCCTTGCTCCAAACCATTTTCTGAGCATTCCTTAGTAAGTCAGCAAAGATTCACTTTCCAAGAGGAGAATTTCTTTCTTCACTTAAGCCCATGTCACACTGAACCAATGGATGCAAAGAAGATGTAAAACAGACAAAAAACCTTGCCATCTGTTAGAAAACGCGATGTACTCACTGCCTCCGTTTGGCTTCCTCTCTATCTGTCCAGCATCCGTTTATGGACGTTTCATCCGCTCCAAAAGTTTTGGGCTGCCCAAAACTTTTGCGCGGAAAATGTATCCAGTTCATCCGTTCTGCATCCGCTACGCATCTGCTAGGCATCCGTTACGCATCCGTTATATCCGCTAGGCATCCGCTGCGCATCCGCGCAACTCACATCCACCCGGACACAGGGAGGAAGCGGAACGGACGCAGAATGGATGCCTAGCGGATGCAGAATGGAAACAAAGCGTTTAAAACGGAAAAAACGTTCGCAGAGGGGACCTATCTCGGATATTAAGGATGTCTAGAGGATGCCTAGAGGATGCCTAGCGGAAAACCTATACTGCCTATCAAAAGGGGGAGCAACTCGCCTGCATCTCACTTTCAGAACAGCAGCCCAGCGGTGCAGACCTTTGCAGCCTTCATCTGCCTCTTCCACTTCCACAGCATCCAGTCATGTCCACCGTGGATTGTAACAAAGTCCTTTCGGCAGCCACCATCGTTCTGCAACAGTGCGAAGCCATCTGCAGGCTCTGTGAACTCTACTGCGAGAAAAAAAGGAGCCACCCAAAAAGAGTCTGGATCCGAAGATGGATCAGGAGAAGAGCAGAGGACGGACTGTACAACAAGCTGAGGGTGGAGCTCAGGAACAAAGACACTTGTGCATTCCAAAACTTCATGAGGATGCCTCCAGCCATGTTTGACGAAGTTGTGCAGCGGCTGACACCCAGGTTGACCAAGGCAAACACCAGCTTCCGGCCCAGCCTGGAACCTGGGCTCAAGGTGGCACTCACTGTGCGCCACCTGGCCTCAGGGACCTCCTACAGGAGCATGCAGTACGGCTGGAGGGTGCCATCCAACACCATCAGCATTGTGGTCAGAGAAGTGGTGCAGGCCATCATCGAAGAATACAAGGAGGAGCTCCTCCAGTACCCCTCTACTGAAGAAGGATGGAAGAAAGTTGCAGAGCAGTGGTATCAGAAGTTGAACTTCCCACACACCGTTGGAGCCATAGATGGCAAGCACGTGGCCTGCAAAGCTCCAGCCAAGTCGGGGTCCACTTATTTCAACTCCAAGGGCTTCTTCAGCATCATCCTCTTCGCCATGGTTGATGCTGACTACAAGTTCATGTACATCGATGCTTCAGGCAACGGCTCATCTTCAGATGCCCAGGTATACAACGCCAGTCACCTCAAGGAAGAGCTGGAAGGCAACCTCATTGTGGGCTTCCCAGATCCAGAACCCCTGCCCAACGACACACAAGATGTGCCCTACTTCATCGTGGGGGATGACGCCTTCTCCCTCACAACCTACCTCATGAAGCCCTACACCTCCAGACTCCTCACCCATGAAGAGAGGATCTTCAACTACAGGCTGTCCAGGGCAAGGCGGGTGGTAGAGAACGCCTTTGGCATCCTGGCCAACAGGTTCCAGGTACTTCTCACCACCATGCAGCATTGCCCAGAGACCGTGAGGAGGATCATGGAAGCTTGCTGCATCCTGCACAATCTCATGCGCACCCGCTACCCAGTCTTGCAGAACAGGCTCGTGGACCTCCAGCAAGGCAATGGGGACATGGAGCCTGGGGAATGGAGGCAAGGGCGAAACCTGATCGACACTGAGGATGTGCAAGGCCCCAACAGAGCCTCACATGAAGCGAAGAAGCAGCGCAACCTCCTGAGACAATGGTGCAACTCCCCAGCTGGAGCAGTGTAGTGGCAAGACAGGATGGTAGATGCTTAATGGATGCTTCCTTCAGCCTGTCTCATCACACGGATGAGATTGGGCCATGTATGTTTGGTTGGCCTACAATGAACAGGGTGTTTAATAAAGAGTTGTGTTTATGTTAACATGTGTGGATAATTATTACATTATTATTGATAATAAAGGGCCATAGGTGTGGCACCTGGGAGGGTGGACCATACAGTCCCACTATGCTTGCACTGGAGGTTTATGTATCCCACAGCTATTACCCATTCCAAAGGTATCCCTGCCCATCCCACTGCTATCTCAACCCATCCCACTGCTATCTCAACCCATCCCACAAGCATGCAAAGGCTTAAACCATTTCTAAAAGTTTCCAGCAAGACTTTATTAAAAAAAAAGAAATGAAGCAAGTGTGTGAATCAAAACTAGACTTTATTAACAACAAGCTATAAAACAAAAATGAGTCTCTGGCACTCCTCTTGGTCGCTCAGTCTCAGGGGTGAAGGATCCAGGTGCTGTGGAGGTGGCTGGTGCTGGAGTGCTTGTCATCAGCTCCTCCAGAAGCAGAAGCAGCAGAAGCCCCAGCCCCAGAAGAGCGAGCCCGTGCTGCAGAAGCCCCAGCAGAACCAGAGTGAGGGCCAGGGGGCGGGATGGTAGCCCTGTCCCTCTTGCAAGGGCTGGCAGCAGATGGCTGAGGCTTGCTGTGCTTCCGCATGGTTGTGGGGTTGCTGGCTGGCAGGGAGGCTGGCAGCAAGGCTGGCAGCAAGGCTGGTAGCAAGGCTGGTAGCAAGGCTGGCAGGCAGACATGCAGGCAGGGCAGGCAAGGCAGCCAATCCGTCCGGCAGCAGGTCTTTCCTCTGAATGGCGACCTGCTTCCGAGCTGCTTCCGTTATATCCGCGGGGCTGACGCAATGCACCCTCCCTGCATGTGCAATTAACGCCAGGCATCTGCTAGGCTTCCGCTGTGCATCTGCTGTGCATCCGCTTCATCCACTCAGCGTCCATTCTGCATCCGCTGTATCTGTTCTGCGTCCGCTTCGCTGAGGCCCCCCGGAAGCCCTGTGGATGTGCCATCCGCTCCCATCCGCTTCCATCTGCTAGGCTTCCGTTCCGCATTTGCTTTGCATCTGCCCTGCGTCCTCCCCGCGTCCGTGTTATCCGCTCCGGTTATGCAAATTTTAGCCCCTTTTGAGAGCGGATAACAACGGATGGAACATTTTGCTCGTCCGCTGTGTCCTTTTTGCATCCGTTGGGCAGTGTGACATGGGCTTTAATTAAGGTCAGTTAAATAATTAAACAATATTGTTTCTCTCTATCGCAGTATGTTACAGAAAATTCAGCCTCCAAGCCTGAGGCCTAGTCTTCTGAACTACTTAGAACAATTTGCTCAGGCAGAGAAGGGAAGGCTCTGGAGGGAAGGGAAGGCTCTCGAGAAAACAAACAATGAAAGGCCTCTATATTCGGCATGCCATTCCCTTGGCAAATTAGAGCAGGATTTTCCATTGGCTTTTGGTCCATAATCAGCTTAAACTCTCTGCTAGTCCTTCTAACAAAGAAAAAGCGTATTAAGATAAAAGTAAAATGAATTCCCATTTCAAAGGTATATGCCAGTAAACCTAGACTTGCCCTGAGAAGGTCTTCTTTGATCATGGCTCTAAACATCAAAAGATGAACTGTTTTCCAGGCTATAAATTGATATGAATCTGTCTCAGCACAGAAAGAAAACTCCCAATGCATTTCCAAGATCACTACATAGAATGCTTGCTATGTCCAAAGAAAATAATAGATTATTTTCCAGACAAAGGTTCCAGCAGTTTGAATGCCCCCGCCCCCTTTTTTGGATTTGGTTATTTGAACGAACTGCTTCAGAACAGGCCTATTTGGAATGGGAAAAATCTACATCTCAGAAGATTTCAAAAGTTTCCAATAATGTTAGACTGATCCATCTGGGAAAAACAAAGTAGTTGCATAAAAAATGAGGGAGACAGCAAGATACTGGAACATAACTGTTTCTAAGAGATACACAAGAACTAAAACTAGAAGAGACTTTTGCTGAAATACATTTGTCCTTTTGCAGAACAAAGCATTAGAATAAGGAACAGGATTCTGATACTGCTGGTGAAGAATGAATGCTAGTTTTTGTACTTACAAACTAGTTTTCAACCCTCAGACAAAACACAGGTAGTCCTTGACTTACAACAGTTCATTTAGTAACCATTCAAAGTTACCACAGCACTGAAAAATAGCAATAGCTTTTAGACTTATATACCACTTTATAATGCTTTACAGCCTTCTCTAAGCAGTTTTACAGAGTCAGCATATTGCCCCCAACAGATAGCAGCAAGTTCAGATGCTCAGAGAAACCATTCTAAATCAGCAACACAATATCAAATAATATGCAACTTCATTTTATTTTAAAATTATACATTGAGCAGTTCCTGTTAAAACTTGTAGCTGCATTTTGTAGCAACTGAAGATTCTAAACACATATTTTAGGTCTGACAAATACATACAGAATTATGGCAAGGTCAACTTTACATAGGATATCAATTCTGCTTAGAAAAGACAGCACTTCTCTGTTAAATGGTGAGAACAAGAATTTCACAGCAGCACAAATACTCCCCAACTTGTAAGATCAGACTTTGGGACAAAACACAAAGTACTGATAGCCTCAGGAATACTTGGGAAATTGTGCCTTGTTACTTTTTCAACATTTCTGAGACACAATATATGCACCAGAGACAGAGAGGAATGTTAGCAGATCAAAATTGCTTTGCATCATTAAAAAAAAAAACAATTATGGACCCTTAAGTAGAAATAAGTAATATGTTAGCCATTTGTTACATTTGCATATGTAGAATATTGCAAACTGGAAGTATGAAGTTTTATGCTTACCCATCATTATTCTTGCCATCTGTTTCCTGATACCTGCTTGCAGAAAATTCAAGAAGATGTCGACTTTGGTAGTTAGTGCTGGCAAGATGTTCAGCAGAATCAGGTCCCCATTCAAACCCACTGAAAGCAAGAGACATAGTAGTTTACATTCAGTACATCTTCATGTTGCATCCTGCATAAATACATGGTGGTACACATGAAAAACCAAAATGTGAGATTTATGTCCTGGTCAGGTGAGATCCACTGCAAGTGGGTGGTGTTTAAAGTAGCAGGGTACCAATCATATAAGGTTTTAAAACTCAAAGCCTAGACCCGTGATAGTGAACCTATGGCACGCATGCTGGAAATGGCACACAGTCACTTCTGCCGGCATGCGAGAGGTCACCTGGAAGAACCCCACAGCACATGCGCGTGCATTGCCAGCCTGACAGCTGATTGTCGGGTATCTGGCACAAATGCAAGTGGGGTGCGGGAGACATGTGTACATGCGCAGAGACATGCAGGGTGCACAGGGGAATCGCACGTGCATGTAAAGAGACATGCAACATGGGGGGGTTGCATGCACATGCGCAGGGGGCGTGGGGGAGAGTGCACATTGCCTTCTGGGTGCTGGCACCCAAGCGCACGGGCAATTTTCTGTATGGGAACCAAAAAAGGTTAGCCACCACTGGCCTAGACTTTTAATTCTACTCAGAAGCCTCTCAGTAGCCACTCAAAACTCTGGAGTTATGTGGGAACAGTGGCGCTTGTCTGTTAACAAGTGGGCTGCTACATTTTTGGACCCACCAAGTAGTTTCCATAAACAGACCTATGTAGTATAAATTGCAATAATATAACCTGGGGGAAGCACGCATGTACATCACTGTTGCCAGGGCCTGATTCTCCAGAAAGGGTGCAACTGAGATACCATCTGAAAATGGGCACAGCTCTCCACCCCTCATTGGTAGCCTCCCTTTGCCTATTCAAAGGGTTGTTGTGAGTTGAGAAGGACCTCGCATGCTGTGAACTTGCTCCTTGAGGGAGAATATTATTGCTTTCAAAGTTTCCACTGGAACAAAGAGATACCCAGGGAGAGCTCCCCTCTCTATTGTTGAACCTAGGTCAGTGTTTTGAGCCCAAACTATTTCAATTAGCTGTCTTGCAGCTCAGAAAGAGGCAACATTTTGTGATTTTCAGTTGAAACAACACCAAAGGCATGTAGCTAGATTAAGGCTTTGGGAGACTCATATGACTTAAGACAAAGAAGGGCTTTTTGTTTTCATTTTTGGAAGACAAAGCTGGCATTTGACCATAAGTTTTCTAGGATATATTCACAAATGTGAACAGCTTATTTAAAAATCTGTCATATACAGAACCACAAGCATAACCTGTTTCCTTTTATAAACATAGGAAAAACAATTTTAAAAGGAAATTACTTTACATTTATACCCACAAGTACTATCATGGAGCTGAATATCTTCAAGGGACGTGATGGCGAACCTATGGCATGCGTGCCAGAGATGGCACATAGGGTCCTCTCTATGAGCTGTTGCCCCAGCTCAGCTCTACCACACATGCACATGTGCACCTCCCGCCGGCCAGCTGGTGTTCAGGTCTGTGGCGCATGCACGGGGGAAGGCTGCATGTGGAGGGACCCCTGGTTGTATGCATGCACAGGGGATGCGCATGCAGGCATGAGGACGCATGCACAGAATAAACATGCATGCATGGGGGCAGGGCCCATGCATGGAGCACGCACACGTATTGCATTTTGGGGATGTGCATGCTTTCGCGCTTTGGGCCCTCAGTGATGAAAAGGTTAGCCATCACTGTTCTAGGGGTAAGAATCCAATACTACAGTAGGAGGCTGGAGGCTAAAACAAAAAACAATTATTACCAACTTGCCTTCAAATGAGGACCTGTATACTGCACAAGTCAAAAAGAGGGCTGTGAAAATATTTATAGACCCCTCATGTCCCAGACATAAACTATTTGAACTGCTTCCCTCAAAACGACGCTATAGAGCACTGCACACCAGTACAGCTAGGCATAAGAACAGTTCTTTTCCCAAAAGCCATCACTCTGCTAAACAAATAATTCCCTCAACATTGTTCAGCAATTACAAAGTCTGCACTACTATTACTTCTTCTCATCACTCTTTATCACCAATCCCCTCCCACTTGTGACTGTAAGATTGTAACTTTATTGCTTGTATCCGTACGATTTATCTTGTTTCCTAGTATGATTGATTGCTTATTATACCCTTTGACTATCATTAAGTGTTGATTCTCGACTCCTGATGAATGTATCTTTTTTTTTAATGTATACTGAGAGTATTTACACCAAGACAATTCCTTGTGTGTCCAATCACACTTGGCCAATAAAAGTATTCTATTCTATTCAAATGAAGAACAAGGAATTGGGTTTATCTAGTCTAGTGAAAAAAAAGGACCTGGATGACATTATAGAAGTCTTCCAATATTTGAGGAGCTGCCACAAAGAAGAGGGGCTCAATCTATTGTCCAAAGCACCAGAAGGCAAGACAAGAAACAATGGGTGGAAACCAATCAAGGAGAGAAGCAACCTAGAACTAAGGAGAAATTTCCTAATAGTGAGAACAATTAACTGGCTTGCTTTCCGAAGTTGTGGGCTCCTTCTCTGGAGGTTTTTAAGAATAGACTGGGCAGCCACTTGACTGGAATGATCTAGAGTCTCCTGATTGAGCAGGGGGTTGGACTAGAACAGGGGTTCCCAACCTGGGGTGCTCACACCCCCTAGGGGTGCGAGATGATACTCCAGGGGGTGCAAGAAAAGTCCAGGTAAATAATAGAATATTGGCTATATGTTGGCATTTTTATTTTCTTTTGCAATGGACTAACTTTGTTTTCATTTTAGAGTTAAGTGTCGTTATTTAGTGGCCGTCACATACATAGCTGAAAAGATTCAATCTTACCATATATTTAATAATTAAATAATTCAATCCGACCATATATTTACCATATATTTCAGGGGGTGCAAGGTTCGAATGAAATTTCTTTAGGGGTGTGGGGTGAAAATATAAGGTTGGGAACCACTGGACTAGAAGGTCTCCAAGATCCTTTCCAACTCTGTTATTCTGTTATCTGCTATTTATGGCAGTGCAAACATATTATTTATCTGTAATTCAAAAGGGAGCTGCCTGTGTTTCCAGGATGACATAGCTACCGCAGCAAAAAGGAAAGGAAAGGAACAAAGTACTTAGGAATTACAGTCCATTCAGAAAATACAGCATTCAGACCACCTTCACTTTTGTTAATTTTGTTATGTTGCAGCCTGATTCTAGTGTTATTGAAATTCATTTTTCTTCTCATCAGTAACCATCATGACAAAGTGAAAAAAGAAGGTATAAGAAATGTCTGTAAAGAAAAAAACCTGAAATATCACCTTTGTTTGAAGTATTCAAACCCTTTGCAACAACATTTGAAATTTAGCTCAGGTGCCTCTCATTTCTCTTGATCATTGCTGACATGTTTCTACACCTTGATTGGAGTCAACCTATGGTAAATTAAATTTACTGGACATGATTTGGAAAGGTACACACCTCTCTATAGAAGGCCTCACAGCTGACAATGCATACTGCAAAAGCTATGAAGTCAAAAGAGATGCCTGCAAAGTTCAGAGACAGGATTATTGCAAGGCAGAGATCTGGAGAAGGCTACAATAAAATTTCTGCTGCACTGAAGTTTGCTAAGAGCACAGTGGCCTCCATAATTCTCAAATGGAAGAAGTTTAGCACAACCAGGAAGGACTCTTCCAAGAGCTGGTTTTCCAGTCAAACTGAGCAATCTAGGAAGAAGGGGCTAAAGTAAGAGAGGTCCCATATGAAGATGAGATAGAGTTCCAGAAGGACAACCATCACTGCACCGATCTGGGCTTTATGACAGAATGACGAGACCAGCGGTGTCAAACTGGCAGCCTGCAGGCTGGATGTGTCACACGCAGGCCACACTCACCCCAGCTCTGCAAAGGGAAAAATAATCACAATGCATCACATGATGGCAACGTGACAAGTTGAGTTTGACACCCGTGGACTAGAGAGAAGCCTCTCCCCAAACAAAACACATGAAAGCCCACTTGGAGTTTGCAAAAAAGGACCTGAAGGACTCTAAGACTTTGACGAATAAGATTTTCTGGTCCAATGAAACCAAGATTGAACTGACTGGTCTCAATTCTAAATGTTATATCTGGAGGAAACAGGCACCATTCATCACCTGCCCAATATCATCCCAACAATGAAGCATAGTGGTGGCAGCATCATGCTGTGGGGGTGGTTTTCAGCATTGGGAGACTGGTCAGAGTTGAGGAAAAGCTGAATGGAGCAAAGTACAGGGATATTCTCAATGAAAACCTGTTCCATGGCATTCAGGACCTCAGACTGGGCTGTACACATAAGTACATATAAGCACACAGCCAAGACAACATAGGAGTGTCTTAGGGACAACTGTCTGTGAATGTCCTAGAGTCAGAACCCTGACCTGAACTCTACTGAACATCTCTGAAGGGACCTGAATATCAGTACCAACAGCTGCCATTCAACATGACTGAGCTTCAGAGGATTTGCAAGAAAGAAAATCCCCCAATTCAGGTGTGCAAAGTTTGTCACGTCAAACCCAAAAGGACTCAAGGCTGTTATTGCTGCAAAGGTGCTTCAACAAAATACTGAGTGAAGGGTCTAAATACTTATGCCACTGTGATATTTCAGATTTTTTCTTTTTAATAAATGTACAGACATTTCTAAAATTTTAGAATATAAATTTAAATTCTAACATTTTTAAATTCTAAAATTCACTTTGTCATTATTGGGAACTGAGTGTGGATTAATGAGAAAAAATGAATTTCAACAACTATAGAATCAGGCTGTAGTATAACAAAATTGACAAAAGTGAAGGAGGTCTGAATACTTTCTCAACATATTAATTATGCAGCTCATGGCTTGAACACACTTGCTACTTCTGACTTTGCCCTGGACATTGCACTATTTTGCTTCTTTCTTTTTTTTTTACAATTAGGAGGTGCCAAAACTGATTTTCTACATATGGTATGGTATGGTAACTAGATTTACAAAATTCATATCCAATGTGAAGTTTTAAACCAATAGAGCAAGCAATTGTTCTTGTAATCTATGAGGATAACATTTATTGCTTCAATTATTGTATGTAGACAATGCGTGATCCTTAATTTTAATTATGCACTTAATTTTAATAACGCAATACATTGAAAAAAAATTCTTGTTCTTTAAAGAAAATGTAAAGAAAATAAATAATTTCTTATATGGTCAAGAACCTATTGCCCCTCTTGAAATGGAACAAATCTTTTGCATGAGCCTCAAACAGGATTCCAGATTCCTAGTCAGGGACTTCATTCACCACATAAGAGAGTTCCTGACAAGAGCTGTGGTCTCTTCAGCAAGAAACTTTCTATTATGCTGAACATGGAAGTTAACTTTGAGCCAAACTTTGAGCCAAGCAACAGAGACAATTTTTCCCCAGATACTGCACATAAAAAGTATGTTCAACTGTACTGCTACTGACATTGGCATATAGTAAAGATAACAATGACTTCCTGGAAGTCAAATTCAGCAAATCAAGGACTGACTTCAGGGCTCCTTTTGAGCTATATGGTTCACTGAGTAATGCTCAGCAATGAAATAGAATGAGTAGATTGAAAGAGGAAAAGAAGAACACACAACCAGGAGCTTAATCAGCAACATACAAGTTTGCCCAACATCATTCAGTGCTTAGTTCTCCTCTATCTTCTCTGGGCCACATATTATTTTGACAAATTGGAAGGCTATCTTTCCAGCTAGCTGAACTGGATAAGATTTCTACATCTGGCTAAAAACATGCTCTGTTTAAGTAAAAGAACCAGACAATTTAAATTGTACAGTAACTGCTTTGCTCCTGCCAACAATGATCTCATCCTAAACACATGCTAGTTATAAAAGTTTTCTAAGGACAAAACAATCCTGAATTGGGGCTGGGAAGTTTAAGCAGTTTAAATGAAAAACTGATGACACAGGCAAATGCCAGGAGAAAGATCTTTCCCTTTCCAGACAAACCTTCCACAAAAGCCTTGAAATGGACAATACCACAAAGAACTGATTATAAAAATCAATTATATTTTAACTACTAGCTGGTGCTTCACGATACAACTATGTGATCGGGCTATGCAGGAGTCTGGGATTTCTTTCTTTCTCTTCTCATCCTCTTTTCCCTTTCTTTCCTTCTTTCCTCCTTTCCCTTCCTTCCTTATTCCTTTCCATCTCTCCATCATCCATCCAGCAAAAGTGTTGTAAAATGCAATCCTCCAACTGTTGTCTCAATGATGCTTTTTTTCAGGAGGCAACTGAACTTTCTGATTTTTCTTTGAAGATGTTTTGTTTCTCATCCAAGGAGCTTCTTCAGCTCTGACTGGATGGTGGGTAATAAAAATACTATAACCTTTAAGGGCAAAGTTTGTTCCTGTTTGGAAGTGTAGTTTGCATCCTTTTAGAGAATCGTTGAGGCAACTTGGAGGTTTGTCTGTGTCCTTGGGTCACCTGAGCGGTGCAAATAGCTATGGAGTTATTAAGGTAATGGAATGTGAGGCAACTTGCAGTTGGAACAGAGTTATTTTCAGGTGGGGAGGGGGAGTAGAACTCCTTAGCATCAGATCGTGTTAATAATAATATATGAAATACTAATGCTCTGAAAAATCCTTTCTTAGCAAGCACCTAGAAGCCAAGAGGAACATATGTGCCAAATTTCAAGTTTGTAGACTTTATGGTTTTGGAGCTTTCATGATACTGCGTGAGTGGTATTTCGTTTTTATATAAAACAATGTTAGCCAAAGTGCTACTATTACCTACAGTTGCCTTTGAAACTGTTGTAAGATTTTCAATAAAGTATATACATGCTGTATAAAGAATAACAAGAACAATGAAAGAATCTAAAGATACAGAGAATAGTACAAAAAAAAAAATCCCTCTGCATAATAAATGTTGGTGATGTTGCTCATATAATCTTAACTTTCTGAAAATGGCCAAAAAAAGCACTGAGGAAACTCTAGTCAGTTCTTGGGGTGACAATGGGAATATGGATTTCTTGAATGCCAAAAAAATGTTCTCCCTATTCTTTGAATATGTTATGTTTCTTCTGTGACGCTCAATTCCACTGCTATGTCTTTCACAAATACTTAAGTTCTTTTTTATAAGAAAAGTTTGCTCCTGTCACAGTTCAGCCTGGGTATAGCAATAAATCTCTCTGGAAATAGAAAAACACAGAGCAGAAGACTCAAAGATGAAACTTAGATAAGTTATCTTTACTGCAGGTATAGAATAAATGTTATTAATGATGAAGAACAGCTATAGCAGAATCCAGAAATAGAGCCATACTTAAAACACTGATTCCAGTATTTGAATCATATGTCACTTTCTCATATCTTTATATAGTAATCGACATTTTGTTGCCCATTTCTCAGTCCTGGATGTTGAGTATCTGTACGGTGTTTTGAAAACAATCTTTACTTATCTCAGACTTTATTTCCAGCCTTGCTGGATTCAGATACTGCAATTCCCAATGTTGTCATAATCTAAACCAGTGGTTTTCAACTATAATAATCAGGACCACCACACATTTGAAAAACAAATGATTATTTGATAGATACATATTATTTGTCTATCATACAATCACTATGTAGTAGAATATTCTGCTGCGATATCCAAAAAACTCTCAAGGTCATTGTCATTCCGCTTGCCCACAGATGCATTTCCAGTGGAAGATCGGTAAGTAGTCAATAAAATCAATAGAATTTTACCAGCTCCCAAGAAACTACTACTGAATTGAGAATTAAAATTATAAGCTCATATTTTGTGCTTATTTTGCAACTACCCCCAAATATATTCTTCCCTATGAACCTTACCTTAGCCGATCATAATTTAGCATTACAAAAGCAAGCAAAACCATCACGCAGAATGCTCTTCTTTTTGGTGGGGAGCCTTTAAGATTCTGATTCTAGATAGAAAATGAAAAATTAAAGGAAAAAATAATAATCAACTATCTTCACTTTCAACATTGAACGGGCAATCAAGGGGAAGCAGCTTTGGTTAAAAATAATACTAGCTACTATTGTTCGTTGTTTTCATCCTTTTCCCAATATTGCAAACGTCATTGGAGATCTCAATGAGCAGGAGAAATTTTATGCCTATATGACAATCACAAAATATACATGTCCTGATCAATGTTCAAAGGATTGCTCAATCAGGTATGTGTACTGGATGACAAAGGTAGAAAGAATTGCTCAAATTATTTTATTCATGACTATTAAGATCTACAGGTAATTCCTATTTAGTAACCGATTCATTTAGTCACTGCTAGCAGTTACTATGGTGATACCAGTTCTCTCATTTACAACCTTTGCAGGTCTGCAAAGCAAAGTTAAAATAAAATTATAAAATTGTGATGTTTCACTTAACAATTGCTTCACTTAATGATCAAGTTGCTGGTATCAAGAGGTTGCTCAATGAGGGATACCGCCTATTAACTTAGCTTGCCCTCTTTTAATTCAGTTAGCATGAATTATATTGGAAAGATGCACTCACTGAATGTGTGTGCCTTAGCTTTGGCAGCATTTACCATGATGAGCAACTTTCCTGAGGAAGGTGACTGGCTGGCAGCTCTGGAGGAAATTGATTATCTGGCCATTTTTAGATTGATATATAGTACTAAAATATCTTTAGTCTCATTTGTTGATCACAAGATTGGAATAAGGGAAGTGCATCCATCCTGACCCTCCTTGAACACTTACCAATCTTTCATCAAACCCTCTGTCCTTTTGGACAGCTCAGGGTTAAGAGGGTGTTATTATGGTATTCCTCTTTTCTCCGGGACGGAAAGGTCTAGTTCTAAACACCTGCTCTGGTGGGTATCTCATGGGTCTATTCTTTCCCCATTTTTAATACCTATGTGAAGCCACTGAGTGAGATTATTCCTAGCATTAAGTATTATGTGCTATTTGATACTGTGGGAAGAACAGGCTTTGGTTTAACCCTAATAAGCCCAAGATATATATATTTTGGATTTCGTCAGAACCTGAATACAGAAATTTTCCATTGCTGTTTCTTGAAGAGGTGGGACTCACAGGATCAGTGTGCAATTTGGGCATTTCCTGAACTTGGTTCCTGCTTGAAGAACAGGTTGCAGTCATGGGCAGGAGGACCTTTGCACGATTCCATCTTGTGTGCCAACTGTATCTCTTACTGGATTGGAAGGCATCATTTATGCTCTCTCATACCTTAGTTCCCTGCTGGTTGGATTAATGCAATGAGGACAACATGTGGCTACCTTCAAAGATCATGAAGGAGCTGAAATTAGTCCAGGATGCAGTGGCACTGGTGATCCATGTAACATTATTGCACAACCTGCAGAAACTCTCAACAAACTTCCAAATGCAATTCATAGTACTTATTATGCCATCTACCCTGCAGGGCACAAGGTCAGATTATCTGTGGGGTCATTTGCTCTATTTCTGCCATAGCTGAATGGGCATGTTCTAGATCCCTTCCCTGAGGATATGATGGGAAGAGTATATTTTCTGTGGCAGCACCTTCCCTTTGTAATGATCTTCTCTACCCAGATTTGGATGACCATAATCCTATTAAGTCTTCTAAAAAGCTTCAAAGTCCTAGTTTTTCTGCAAGCATTGGGCCAGGACAATAGACAATCTATCTTCTGGGAGATGGATTATACATCTGGTTGACCTGGCCATATATTGTTTGATATGCTGTCTGTGGAATTTGTTTCATTTGATTTTCTATGGCTTTTTCACTCTACAATATCACATTTTCAATGTTTGGCAACACTTGGTTCCATAGAAAGCAATTTTTCATAATTAATATACTTACCTCTACTGCCAGGTCATCTAGTTGTCTCTTCAGTGAACCATTCTCTCTTTTAAGATGATCGTTTTCTAACAAAGCACTCTTTAGTCTAGCTTCTAAACCCTGCATATATTCCTTTTTCTTCCTCCGTGACTGACAAGCAGATTCCCGGTTTTTTATCATGCGCTGCTGCCGTCTTAGAACATTCATCTGGGAATAATAGATGATTGGGGGGGGAACCTCTTCAAAGCTCAGAAAATTTGCAACAAACACAGATAACACAGGCAATTGACAACAATATAGGCTTTTCTTTTAAAAAGGGGGAGAGGGAAAGATGTCATTATATTGCACAAAAACAAGAATTCCAGAAGATCCCATTTCTCTTGTTACTTGAATTTATATAATTTTATCTAAATCTGATTCAGGTTGTCTTCAACGTATGACTACAATTGCAACCAGAATGTCTATTAACCAGAAAAGCCGTAATTAACAGAGTTGCATCCAATTTTATGACCTTTTTTTGCTAAGCTAATCACCATGGCCATTAAGTGAATCAAAAGCTTTTAGTGAATATGACTTCTCCCATTGACTTTGCTCATTAGAAGCCAATTGGGAAGATAGTAAATCTGACAGTTAAGTGATAGTAAAGTGACACCAGGATGCTAAAACTGTTGTAAGTAACATGCTGGTTGCCAAGTGCCTGATTTTTGACCACATGACCACAGAGATGCTGTGACGGTCATAAGTGCAAGGATCAGTTGTAGATGGTTGTAACCATTCCAGTGCTGTTGTAACTTCAAACAGTTACTAAGCAAATGGTCATATGTTGAAGACTATTTGTAAAGAGTATTTGACAGTACTTTTTTCAGAGGCTTACACTTAGAGAAAGAATACAAACAATCAGAAGCAATTAGACACCCTTAAAATTATTTTCAAACTAGCATTTTCTCATATCCGTGTGACATTGCACAATAGCATAAGGAGAATTAGATTGCATTATTGGACCATTGTTAAGAAATACCAAGGAAGCAGCCTAAACACATCACATTAATAAAATTCAGCTCCAATTATTCCAGCTTTTCCTTATTCTGACTAATGGAATGGTGGTAGTAGTGCCAGAATAATCCCTGCATCTCCCAGGAATGGACGCAGTTGAAAGAATAAGGTTAGGTGAGTAGCTCTGTGCCTCACTGAGTTCACTCAAAAGACTTATGTATTCTACCATCTTTTCCTCTTTTAGAGAGCTGCTAAAAGCTCTCTTTCCAGCCATATGGTAGTGCCACTGGAAGTCAAGCAGAATTTGTTTGCTTGATGCATAGATTAGTTGAGAAAGCTTTTTGGTCTCTGCACTGATGATGTATTGAAGTGACCTTTTACCCAGGTTAACAGGAGTAATTTGCACTCATTTTGCTTGTATTGATTGATGTTTTAGGCACAGTGTTGATTTAGCTGTTTGTGGGGAGGTGGGGGGATAAAGTACAGGTTATCCTCATTTCAGTCTCGCTGACTCAATGCTCACCAGATGATTTGATAAGGCATTTCTTTGGCACTGCATCTGATATTGAAAAGAATGCCAAGTTGTAAAGGCAGAGCTGATCAGTAGTTTAATTTCTGTTAAAGAGAAAAACTGGTATCTGACTCCTTCAGACTGTATGATTGAGTATTCCCCTACAATAACAAAAATAGAAGCCTTCCAACACACAAAACTAGTAACAGGATTTCTAGCCCAGTCCAGCCTATCTGGCAGTTTTCATACATAGTTTACTAACTGAATACAGTCAGCCATGTATAAGCATGTGGGTGCACACAAACACTCTCACAGGCTACTCCAGGAACTATCTCCACCACCAGAAATAAAAAGGGCAAAGAAGCACCAACTGAAATGTCACCTCTTGAATTTCCAAGCCTTCAGCAGGTATTACTGCTTATTGGAGAATATTCCAATATTCTCTTTAGTAGAAAATCTAAACATTGCTAGTTCATAGAATAATTTAAATTGCTGGGTGGTGAAATTCCCCTCTGGAAACTGCATGCTGTCAATTATGACACTAGTGGTTGTGGCTAAAACATTTTTGAGACCCTGAAAGCAGATCTGCAGCAACTGAGCTTACCAGGTGGAAGGGCTAATGACAAACAAGCTGGAAAGAACTTACATCCATGTTTGTGTTTGAGGAAGTGGTGTGAAGGACAGGCTTAGCTTCTGAAAGGTTCCCACTGGTCAAACTCTTTGCTGCTGATTGTGGTAATACCCTAATGGTGTGACCTGTTAATGGTTTTACTCCACCATTAACAGCAATGGCTGGATTTGAAGCAGGAAGGATTCCAGATGTCTGAAGATGAACCACAGCAGGCTGAGATAGCATTAGTGGCTGACCTAAGACAGGAACAAAAAATTTTAGTATAGTGATTCAGTACTTATCAAAAATGTTCATTACTATGCATGCTACGTTTTGCCTCAGGATAGCTGTACAAAGAAGACAAAATGTTGCTTTACTTTATAGAACTAAACATATATAGGCCTAGAACATTTCTATCCTAGGCATCCAGTAATTTTTGAAGAATTCAGATACGTTGCTTTTAGTCATATCTAAAGGCTTGCGTTTGCACACTGAAGATTCATTTAAATACCATATACTAAAGCAAATATATCACTTACTACTTTTGAGACTGTAATTAGATTTTAAAATGGTTGCTATGTGTGGCACATAAATTATAGTTAAAGAGCAGATTAGACCAGAGGGCCACTTCTATAGCATCAATCCAAGCGACTCATTACCAACAATTCACATGTCTACATAAAATATCCACAAATTGTTTCTAAGCAACATATCTAGACAGAGCTGCTTATCAACTAATGTGCTATAAAGTAAACAAAAATTGAAATTCATAGACATACTGCTTTTCAACATAGCTTATTTCTATTGTGTAGGTGAGTTTCTACTCATTTTCCAAAGGAGACAAAATCACGCAGATTGCCCTGGACTGGTTAGTGGCCAGCCATTCCACATCCAATATACAAATGTTAATTTTGATATATTTATAACAGAAGGATATAATGAATATAATGATATAAGATATAATGAACCCTTCTCATCTTTCATATAATCTTCTATTATTGGTATCTTATGATTATATTTTGTTATTTGTATGTACACTGAGAGCTTATGCACTGGAGACAAATTTCTTGTGAAAATAAAAAAGGCTTTAAAGAATTGCAATCATATCTTCCTATGCTTAAGTAAATAAAAAATATCCTCTCCCAATGTTTTAATTAAAAATCTTCAATTTCTTGCTAATATAGGCAGTCCTCGCTTACTCAACGCAATTGGGATCCGCGATCATAAAGTGAAAAATCAGCCGACCATGCCCAATTTATGATGGCAGTTTGACAGTTCCAGTTGTGATTGTTAAGTGAATCACCATGGGTCATTAAGCACATCATTTAACTATAACTTGCAAGTTCCCGCCCGCTTCTCCCACTTTGCTTATTGCAAGCCAAGTGTGAGAGCTGCAAATGGTATTATGTGGCTATGGGATGTACCTATCATTATAAATATGTGCCAGTTTGCCAAACACCCAAAACACAATCATATGACTGCTGGGTACTGTGAACTTCAAGGGTCAGTTGTGTCTCATTATTCAATGCCATTGTAATTTTGAACAGTCATTGAATGAGCAATTGGTAAGCAAAAACTACTTGTAATTAGGGATCAAGAATCCTGCCATTTGGAAATTAAATTACTTTTTTCACCACAATTTGCTCCCAAAAAGCCCTTTCAGACATAGAACTTGACATGTTTGTCATAGATGCTGACAGAAAGCTAAGGTAAATTTGAAGGTTGGATTTATTAAAATTGTACCCATTTAAAGCAATTCTACATTAAAAATATTTAGAAATCCTCTTAGGAAACTGCAGTGTCTGCATATTGCACATTCAACATCATTTGCTAAATCCTAACAACATAGCATGCATCCCATTGCAACCTTAACTCATGTACCTTTTGAAGGTGCCGGCTGAATAGTAACAACTTGCGGCTGCTTGGGCAGTGTCAGGAGTGTGGGAAGAGCTGGAATGACAATGGCTTTTGCCTGGTGATTGGGCTGAGTCTCACAAAAGGCATGCAACAGAGGCTTGGGCTGAATTAATGGTTTTGGGGTTGCTGGATTACTTCGTTTAAGGGTCATCGATGATCCATTTGCTGTAGAAGAGAATTTGCATTTGAAGTAATTTTTTTTTTAAGGTAATATTCCTCCTCATGCAATTATCTGCAGTTCAATAGAAATAGCAATTCTGATAATAAGGAGGGCAGGAAGATGAACTTCATTAAATGAAGCCAACAGTACAACACAACCTGGGATCAAACCTGCCTTGAAAGAAAACACATTTTACTTATTCATAATATATGGGCTGGCTCAAATATATCAACTGGAGTCAGATCAAGTAAAGCCTGGTATTTGCATATTCCCTTCTCTCCCTTCAGTGCAATAACTATATTGGCTTTAAATTTGCTCAAATCCTAGCTCATTCTTAATAACAATTAGAAAAGGTGATATAAACTCATCACTGGCCAACTTCAAATAAGTGGCACACCATTTATTAAACAGAGCTTGCTTTTAAGGACAATCTCTAGTTTAAATAGAAAAATAAGCTAAGACCAGAAAGGAACAGTGAATTAAGTTCAATTGTACAAGAGAAAATAGAAGCACACAAAGACAAGTTTTCTTTTACAGATATCCCTTCTTGCTTGTGTACTTATCATAACATTATAGCCTGGTGGTTCATAATCATAGTGATAAGAATATAGTCATAATCAGTCTGGTGGCTCTATACCAGGGGTGTCAAACTCAAGGCCCGCAGCCTGGATGCGGCCCACAGGGTACTTAGATTTAGCCTGCGGGGCTGCCCTGGACATGGCAAAGAACTGGCCAATAGTGCCTCTGCCAGTGAAAATGAAGATCAGGAGGGCTGCATGTGGCCCTCCCAAGCTCCGTTTTCACTGGCAGAGCATTGCAGGAGGCTGTCACAGCTGAAAACAGAGCTTGGGAGTCTGTTTTCGCTGGCAGAGTGCTTGGGCCACCACAGGCATCCCCAACATGAGTGACATCGAGCTGGCCATGCCCACCTCAGCTACACCCACCTCAGCTCACCCAAAGACAAACACAATCCTGATGTAGCCCTCAATGAAACAGTTTGACACCCCTGTTCTATGCACTTGAAAATAAATGAATGGCCTTAACTACAGTAACTATTTTTTCTTATGTTCTCGCTATAGAAGATGCTGATATACTACCCACCTCTGCTTAAAAATCACAAGTAAGGAAGACACTAAAGAAAGAAAAGTGGCAAACACAAATTATCCTCAACTACCTCAGCACTACTTCTACATTACATTGTAATACTCAAAACAGTATGGCAGTACTGTTTAATTGAGCTAATTAAAAGTTTTAAAAGTGCCAATTTCTAAATCATGCACTATATTTGTTAAAAAAGTTTCTAAATCATGCACATTATTTGTAAATAATGTGAACAACAGGGGATTATTTCTTGATGATGAAGTATCTTTTCTATAATAATGCCACCTATTATATGAGTATACAAGATCTAAAAACAAGGAATGATTCCCAACAACTATTTTGTGCATATGCTAATGTACTTAAGATCTAAGCAAACCAATGAAAAAGTCTTCTTGATATTTAACTGAGCGAAAGACACAATTCTTAGCTATTCTTACTAATTTAGATCAGTGTTATTATTCTCATATTGGAAAATGGGCAAATAAAAATCATACCTGAACAACGCGTAGTTTTAGGTAGACACTTCTTAGTTTGCTCTAAAGGTAATGGTGATTTGGAGCTGCATTTGTCATATAAAGATGCAGTAGATAAGTGAGAATTAGTGCCAAACTCCACATCTCCCTGGCAATGTTTAAAAAATTACAAAGATTGTAATTCTTCTTGTTACAACAAACAAGCAAAAGACAAATACACAGAACTATTTTTCGCAGTTATAGTTTAGTCACAATGCATTTAAAACATTTTTGCATAACATAGGAGATCTCAAAAATTCTAAACTAGGCCAAGAAATCATTTGCATTTCCATCCAAAATTCTGCATGTCCATGTCTATGGAGATTCTCAGTCATCCAGGTCATGGTTATCCCAAAGGTGCTTTTTTAAGAGGCAACTGGACTTTCTGGTTTTTCTTTGAAGATGTTTTGCTTCTCATCCAAGAAGCTTCTTCAGCTCTGGCTGGATGGTGGGAAATGGGGTACATGCATGTCCACCAATTACCACAGAAGCTGATGAGGGTGGATAAAAAGATAGGGTGGAAAGACAGAATTAAGGAGATGTGGAATACTGTTGGGGCCACAAACTTGCAGATCTAACAGATTGTCTCAGTTTCCAGATTCGGTAAATTTATCTTTGGACATCAAGAGCACACTCACTAATTCTGGCAAGTCCCCTAACCTTGGATTTCAAAACTGGCCCTTGCTCTCTGTATCATTTCTTCTGAACACTAATTGATCCCCAAATGCTTGGAAAAAACCCAGCACCAACAATAAAGGAAAAGTTAACCAGCAATGCAATTGTTTCTTTGGATCTGGATTAGTCGATGACAAATAAAGATTATTTTGAATATTAATCTGGTTAAATATTACCTTATTGCATCTAACTAGCCCCCCAAAATTACTTACAGGTACATGTTGTACTGGAGAGTCCACAGGTAAAGGAGAAGGAACTGAATCTGTTGAAGCAGTTGGTGAGAGAGGTTCTGCTTTGCACTCTATATCTTTAATAGAAAGAATTAAAGAAAATTAACAGATTTCTCTCAAGGATGGCATCCAAAGGTATATTCCACATTCAGTACACTGGGACTAAAGCATAGTGCTCATATTCGGGCTCTAGCTCACAGCCACTTCCCCTTCCCCTCATAAAGAGGGTACTGGGGATCTAGAATTTATTTCTCCTACAGAATGGACTGAGCTTTCTTCTAAAAAATTAAAACTACGTTACTAGCTTTTTTGAACAAGCTGACATTTCCCCTCAGCTTGGAAGGTTCAACTTTTTCTCGCTCTTTTCAATCTGAAGTTGATTAAACAGTTACACTTCCATAGAGAGTCAGGAATATTTATTTATTCATTCATTTTCTATACCAAGTAACTATGAGTGGCTTACAGTTTTAAAACGCATGCGTCTCTATAGCCTTTTTATGTCTTAAACACAATACTCAAGTCTCTCAGCTTTTGAATTTAGTTTCCAATCCCTTCCTTAACCATCCTTCTAGCTTGTTTGCTCTTCCCTCCGCCACAACAGAACCTTGGGGTATCCAAAACTGGAAAAAGTTCTTGAGATGGAGTCTGAGGTATTCAACACGGAGCAAAATTACTTCCCAAGATTTGAAAACAATATTTCTGTAAGTACAAACTAAAATTATGTTTGTATCTCTTGCAGACATCATACTACTAACTTTTACTCGCTTTGGTAAAATACAATTTCTCCTACTTTCAACAAACTAGCATTTGATTTTTTTTTTCGAGAATTTTTTTTGCAATTAAATTCTATGCTGTTATTTTAAACCCATTTTCTTAGTCAGTTGATAGTATTTTGATTAGTTATAGCCTCAATTCTGTATTAACAAAAATAATGGACAGTACAATGTCGAGGAGAGAATTCCATATTCAGTGCAGTAGGCCTTGCTAAATGACCATTTGTTTAGCATCTGTTCAAAGTTATGATGATGCTGAAAAAAGTTTCTTATGATCAGTCCTTGCACTTACAACCATTGTAGCATCTATGTGGTCACATGGATCATAATTTGGGTTCTTGGGAAGCAGATTGCACTGACAACAATTGCTGTGACTAGCTTGCATTTACAACAGCTGCAGACCCCTGTGGTCACTATTTGCAACCTTTTGAGCCAACTTCTGGCAAGCAACATCAATGGGAAAACCAGCTGGAGGTAGCAAGTCACATTCATATAATAATGTCTTGTTTAATGACTGGTGATTCACTTAATGCCAGTGGCAAAAATATTTTTTTTTTAAATGGGCGCGGTTGCCTGATGCCTCACTTCAGGATGCATCACTTAACAATGAATTTCCTGATCCCTATTGTGTTTGGAAATATAGAATAGAATAGAGTAACAGAGTTGGAAGGGATATTGTAGGTCATCTAGTCCAACCCTTTGCTCAAGCTAGAGACCTATACCATTTCTGACAAATGGCAGTCCAGTCTCTTCTTGAAAGCTTCCAGTGATGAAGCGCTTACAACTTCCCAAGGCAAGCTGTTCTATTGGTTGATTGTTCTCACTGTTCTATTGGTTGATTGTTTCTGAGATTGTTCTCAGAAAATTTCTCCTTATTTCCAGGTTGAATCTCTCCTTGTTCAGTTTCCATCCGTTATTCCTTGTCTGGCCTTCAGGTGCTTTGGAAAATAGCTTGACTCCTTCCTCTCTGTGACAGCCCCTCAAATATTGGAACACTGCTATCATGTCATATCAACTTGAGAAATGTCTGTACTTCGCTCAAGATTGACAAGGGATTATTGATTCACTACAGATTTACAAACTCGGTGTACCAATAGCCAAATACTCTGTCCATATATAAATAACCTATTCACAGAATGTCAAAACTATTTTGTCAATTGCTTTGTAAAATAAAAAAAATATTCTATTACTGTAAGGAATGCATGCAATTGAAAAATAATATAAGGTTCATCTAGCAGCAATGCTAACTTTTTCACAAATCCATATTTCATGTGTTCTAATTATGAAAAAGAACAAGTAGAGGAAACTACTTGACTTCAACTTATCACCTGGTCTGCCTCCAAAGCAACTTAATTTTTCCTAGATTAACTGCTCTTGTTAAGTAGTATTTCCCTCTCCTGGCTTACGTTCTGTGAATAAAAGGATATATTTTAAAGAGTTACACAATTTTATAACTGCTTACTGTCTTAAAAAACTCAACCAGAAATTACCTGCTGGAGTCTGCTTCGTTATATCCCATGCATCTGAATCCCAAGACATCAAATCTAAATCAAAGTCAAGGTCACCAAGGTTGCTTTCCTATAAATGACAATAAGCAAGGTTATGGAAAGACAAACAACAAAAGAATGGCAAAACCGAAGTGACAAATTGCTTTATCAAATAAGTTCCTCGAAGGTAGGTTGAAAATAAAGGATAAAAATGGTAGACTACTATCGAGAGATCAATTGTAATACCTTCTCACTGTTGTTTCTTGCTTTTATAATTCTGAAACTATATGCTTTATATATCCAACACAAACAAGCCATACCTTCCAGGACACAGACTAATTGCTACAGAATGTTTACCAAGATAATATTTAACACTGTAATCTCTCATGGCAGTACCTATGTTCTCTTTTATTTTTCACCAGCATTCAGTATTATAAATGTGAAACTTTGGACCATCAATATTGCATATTCCTTCATAAAACACTACCTTAATAATCCATAGCAGTGGTATTTAATTTATTATGTCATGATATATAAGTATTTAAACAGTAATTATTGAATACAAATTGCTTATACTATTTTATTCACTGTCTATTACTTATATGTTAGTACAAGTAGAATTCACATATCAATATATGCTTTCCATATATCTTGCCTGAAATTTTAAAATTAAAATTTCAAAAAGCTTTTTTTAATTTTAAGAACAAGTTCAAGTTTTATACAGAGACAGAAGAACTCATCTTAGCCATGACAGCACTATAACACTATTTTACAAATTAATATTTCACTTTCTCCCAATTCCCAATAATCAGATGCTTTAACCAATTCCAAGTCCATATTTTAACATGGAAATAATCATCATTTCAGGAATTACTGCAAAATTGGTTTTGTCTGACTAGTCACTTGCCAACAAAATATAAATTTAACATCATACATGAGTAATGCAGGAGAAAGAGACAGTGAAAAAGCTTTTTAAATATCTAATACAGGTTGTCCTTGACTTACAACAATTAGCTTAATGACCATTCAATGATGCTGAAAAAAGCGACTTGCAATTGATCCTCAGACCTGCAACCATCAAATGGTCATGTGATCAGAATTCAGCCGCTTGGCAGACATTATATATTTATGACAATTGTAGCATCCCAGGTCATATGAATGCCATCTGTGACCTTCACAGTAGGCTTCTGATAAAGTCAATGAGGAAACCACATTTGTGCAACAACTGTGTGATCTGCATGACCCATTGAATAACTGCAGCAAAAAAGTCAGAAGATCAGGTGCAACTCACTTAATGACTAGGAAACTTTGCAATTGAAATTCTGGTCCCAACTGTGGTTTTAAGTCAAGGACTATTTGTACACATAAATACATATAAACAAATAAATGAAACATTAAAAATGCAAAAACTGAAAATGCATGCATTGTGACCTGAAAGCAAACTGTTGAAAGTGCAAGTGTGAAAGTAGTCACAGGCCAATTTTATGCTTTCTGATATAAATACATTTAATTGGCTCCTCTACAACCTGTACCCTTTGGTCCTTTAAAGCTTGCTAAATAATAAGAGACAGAGAATGGTCTAGGGCAAGGGACCCCAACCTATGGGCCACGTCCCACTACCGGGCCGTGGCCTAATCGCCACCGGACCATGTGAGTGGCTGGCTGGTGTACACACCCCACTCGTGCATCAGCACAAGCATTGTGGAATGCCATGGCCCCACTTGCACAAGCATTATTGCAGCTCCACTTGTGCAAGCATCATCACTGGCAGTCGCAGCCCCACTTGTATAAGCCTCGTTGCAGGTGCTTGCGATCCCACTTGTCCAAGCGTTGCCATGAACATCACAGGCATTCACACGTGTACCAGCATGTGCACATCCACCTGCCCCTCCAACAAAATCATCCCCTTTCCCCTCCCGCCCCCTGCTCCGGGCCACCAATCTGGAAAGCTTGGGGAATTCTGGTCTAGGGTCTCCTGCTTGAGCAGGGAGTTAGACTGGAGGACCTCCAAGATCCCTTCCAACTCTGTTATTCTATTATTTAAATAGCCGGATTGTTTCAAATTTCTTATGTTAAATCTACGGCAAGTTCCACCTGCTGCTAATCAGAAAAAGTAAGAATAGAATTCTTTATTGGTCAAGTGTGATTGGACACAAAAGCAATTTGTCTTTGGTGCATAAGCTCTCAGTGTAAATAAAGACTTGTTTTCTAGTATTCTTGTGATTAGTGAAATCTGAAATTCAGAAAGATCATAAAAATTTCATAGCACCAAGGCTGATACAGTTTATTAGTTGATCTTTCTATCACTTACTTCTCTCCACCTATTAAATAGGGCCATTTTCTGTTCTGCTTTCTTTTCTGTGGTTGAACAAAATCCCTTGACATAAAATTCTTTGCAGCATTTTATTCGATTGAAAAGAATAAAAACCAACACTATAAAATAATTAAGGTTAAGAATGCTTTCCTCTTACTCACATAGGTTTCATTCTCTACATCTAGCTGAAGTTCATCTTCTCCTAAGAGATCACCAATTTCACTGAAGAGAAGAGATTCTAGGATTTAAATAAAGACATAAGGTATATAAATCACACAAAATAATTCAGACCTTCCTCATTTCCTAGAAATAAGGAACAGACTATTCCACTGGGCAAATTCTGCAATAGTATGAAAACAAAGAAGATGTTAGCTATGAAGTGAACATAGTTTTATTCTAAGTTATTTCAAATTATTTTCTTTCCAAAATATATAAATGTACATTTAATTTTCAGGAAATGGGCGCTTTTCCAAATTAGGTGGTTGTTTATTTACATATATATCTACCTTTCCAGTCATCCCCTCCTGATAGATGATAACTCTTAATACTCTCTAGCCACACAAGGCTAGCTAGCTAGAGACTATCTGAGAAAGATGATATCTTAGATACCAAGGCCCTAAGCACTAAGGGCTTTAAAGGTAGCAACCATTATACTGAATTGCACTCACAAACACACTGGCAACCAATTATAATAACAATGCATCATTACAATGCCAAGACTGGTCAACAAACATGCTAGCTCTTGTATTCTGAACCAACTGAAGTTTCCAAGTGGTCTTTAAGGACAACATTAAGGAGATCAAATTACAGAAATCTAATTAGGAATATCCTGTTTCAGATAAAGTTACAACTGGCATACTAGCCCCAGCTAGGCAAAGCCCCTGCTGATCACATAGTTTCCCAGGGCTATGAATGAAACTATGAACTAAAAGGAGCACAACCCTTTCAAGAGTCCAAGATAGTTAGAAAGTTCTTCAATTAACTCTGTTTTGTTTGAGTCAAGTCTCAGCCTGCCTTTCCCCATTCAGTTCCTGAAGGCCTGGGATAGGGCATCTATTGTGTCTCTCACTGGGTTCAGATTGGAGATTAGAATCCATATCATCAGTACCCCAATGGATGACCTCTCCCAGTTGTTCCTATTCAATGGTGCTTAAAGTCTCTGAACCCTTTTAGAATTTATCAGTACTTCTGCATAAATATGACCTAAAATGTGAAATGTTTTCCATAACAAGTTCTAAAACTAAATAAAGAGAACTTAAGCAAACCAATTAGTTAAAAATGTTATAGTTCTTCATTTTATTTCTTGAGGAAAATGATCCAAAGCTACCTATTTGTGCATTGGTGCGCTCTCTCTGGGCAGCAATAAATGCAACTAAACTTTTTCAATAATGTTGATCAGTTCCACACATCAGTTTGGGGGAATTTTAGCCCATTCCTCCTTAAAGAAGAACAGTTTCAATTCAGGGATGTTGGTGGCCTTCTTTGCATGGACTACCTGTTTCAACTCCTTCTATAACATTTTTATAGGATTAGGGTCTGGACATTGATTTGACCTATGTTTAAGCATTACTCTAACTTGGCACCAGAGGGACCAGCAGACTTCCCGCATAGTGCCAGTGCTGCAAAAGAGAATCTTGCTATGTTTATGATCTGAAATTGAATATCTCCCTAGTGCAGGAGTGCCAAGCTCGTGTCATCATGGTGGCATCACGTGATGTATCAGGAATTTTCCCCCTTCGCTAAATCGGCATAGCCAGCACATGACGCATCCGGCCCGCGAGCTGCAAGTTTGACAGCCCTACTATAGTGGATTTGTATCTTCTGGGAAGTAGCTGTGGTTTTGATGGACAGGGAAAGAAGTAATGGAAGACAGAATGAGATTTTTCATTTTGCTAAGATTAGACTTTTAGGAGTTCCATCTGGACCCAGCTGCTCTGCTTACTTGGAAAGATGGTCTAAGAAGTAGGACAAAACTACCTACCAAGAGAAAGCAGTTAGATTTCACTTAGCACAAATGGAATTACTGTTCTCTTATCTTTCTTTTGAATGATTAAAACTTGATCCATATTGATCTTAATCCATAAACTCAGTTTTTTAACTTTCACCAATTTAAAACTTGAACAACCATCTCATATAAAATTGAGAAATATTGAAAATTCATGTCGGCTTTAAGCAGCACTGCAAACATATGCAGCAATGTTACACTGTGAACTAGATTACTTTTGAAGCTCTGGTCTTAGATCAGCCAATGAGATGATACTGTAGCATATTTGCATGTCATAATAATACTAGAATTCCAACATGTTATTGCAAATGGCATGATTATTTTAATTTGGATACACTCACTAAGTCAAATAAACTACATAAACTCAAAGACCAAGAATTGTTTTTTTTTTGTTGTTGTTTCTCTGTTAACACATCAAGGTCAAAAACCATAAGGTATTGAAGATATTTAATCCTTAGCATCCTGGGGAAACAAAAGCTAGACAAGGATCTGGTTCAGATATCATGGAATGTTTTATCACTTCCACCACTGACAGATGCCAAACAGAAGGTATTTTGTTTGTAATTAAACAAAAGTATTAGATTTTTGCAGAATCTATAAATGGAGTCATAAGCTACCTGTGGACAATTATAACAGGGGTGCAATACTGGAGGGCAGTCAGCGTTTTTCTCTAATGCCATTTCCCCATTTTTAAGCACATTCTCCCCACCCCCAAAAAGGGCAACAAGAGGCAAAATTGTCACCTGGGCATTCCTGAGCAGCCCATTTCCATTAAAGTTAGCTATTATATTAACCATAAAATTAATATTTGCTGTCTTAGATATTGTGTATTCCCCCCATTTCTCTTTCTCCTCTCAACTGCATTTGTAAGAAGATAAATCTTGAGGGGGCTGAAACTGTCAAGGCTTTTCATGATTCGACAAACTTCCCCAAAAATCTTTCAAGTTGGAGAACTTGATGTGTGTTGTGTTTTTAGAAGTCCTTATTGCTCTGGTTCAAACAAGAGTGTGCCAAGTCCAACCTGATTGAATTAAAGTTAAATCTCCTCGGGGGATCATCGTAAGAGCAAAGGAGGAAGCGCCCCGAGAGAGCTTAAGAAGGGGAAACAACGAGAAGGAGCAATGAACAAACCAGGGGCGAACCAGCCCCGCATGGTGCGTGCAACTCTCACGAAATCCCTTCTACAGCCCCCACCACCACCATTGTGACTGCCGGCGGCGACCAACTCCGGCTTGAGGCTCCCGCCGAGCTCTCCACTCCCACGGCCGGCCTTACCCCATTCGAGACCAGGCTCTCCGGAGGGCCAGCCGGCGAGGGACGCCGTCATTGCAGCCGCCATCTCCGTCTTCCGGGATCGTAAAAACACCCTTGTACACTCATCCGACTTGCGAAACCCCGCCCCTCGACTACGAAGGCCGCCAAGGACCAAAATCATTTAAAGGGAAAAAACCAAACAAACAACCAAACAAAGAAGCAAACAAAAAACCCGCTCAAGCTTCTTCCTGTTTTGGTCTGGCCGTCGCTCTCGATTCCGCCGCGGAAGAGAAGGACTCAATCACGGTGTCTGTGTTAGGCTTTTCACCATTTTTAAAAGACAGGCTGGGAACTTTTTTTTTTTTTTTTTTTTAAGAATTTTATTAATTTTCTACAAACAGACATAACATACAAAACATTAAAAACATCTACTCTCATATATACTTCCGGTGTGTCGGTTGGTTCATCAGTTTTGTGCATTCATTTTATAGTCTCAATTACAGTTATATTACATAACCACTCATATTATCAATCCATATCCTAATATTACCAAAAAAAAATTAAAATAAAGTCTTTTTCTGACTATACTTTTAATCATTCATGCTTTGTGAGATAACAATACTTCAAACAGTTTATTCTATAACAAATCATATAGAACTATAGAACTTAGTCGAATTATTTGCAGCCTTGCAGATTTCAAGGCAAGAAGTGGGTTCCCCGCTTCAAAGTTTTTTGTCCTGTTTTGTGCTTGAGCCAGCCAGTCTTGATCGTGGAAAGAATCCTTGGTGCTCTCTGAGCTTGGTTGTTTGCTTGAAGACGTTTCATTATCCAACTCGTCAACATCGTCAGCGCATGATGCGGTTTTCTTGGCAAGATTTCAGAAGTGATGTTGGAAGTTAAAACCCGCCCCTCTCCTAGGAAAATGAAATATTTTAGGATATACTAAAAAGGCAGAATATTTCCCCTAAAAAGAAAAGTAGAAACTCAGCCCCTCTCCCCCCCCACCTTTGCTAATGGACCATTATTCTGGCCTGGGCCAGTCTATTTTACATAACAAAGACCTACTCCAGGTGGAGCTATAATAAGGTTTGCCCAAAGCCCTTTCATTGCATCATCATTGTCCAGCAAAGTTAAACCAAGCCTGGGACTCAGGACAGTTCCTGCATGGCCCCATGAGAGTCTGACAACCAATACAAGCTCAAATTCAAATCCCAACAGGGCATAAAACTAAGGGACTCTCCGCATCTCTTCCCTTTTTTCTTTTCCTTCACCCAACTTCTTGAAGTATGTGATCACCCTTTTCACTTTGGAGCTCCAAGCCATGTGGTCCTGTCCACCATTAAATCATCTTTCCAAGCAGTCACCATGTTTCCAGTATTTTTCTTCCCCACTTGGAACTGAACCCAGAAGGAGATTTCTTCCAACAGTGGTTTGCTAATGCTTTCGATCATGAGTGTCAAACTCAAGGCCCTGGGGCCAGATCCGGCCCACGGGGTGCTTCAACTGGCCCACCACACCGCCCTGGAAACATCAAAGGACTAGCCTGCAGTGCCTTTGCCAGGGAAAAAGGAGTTTGGGAAGGCTTTGTGCAGCCCTCCTGAGTTTGTTTTCATGGGCAAAGGGTTGCAGGTGGCCATCACAACTGAAAATAGAGCTCACGAGGGATGAAGATAGTACTCCCAAGCTCTGTTTTCACTGGCAGAGGGTTGCAGGAGGCTGTTGCAGCTGAAACGGAGCTCGGAAGCTCATTTTGTGGCAGAGCAATCTGGCCACCACAGGCAACCCTGACATGAGTGATAGCTTCACCCACCCTGGCCATACCTATCCCAGCCCCCAAGGTCAAACATAACCCTGATACGGCCCTCAGAGAAATAGAGTTTGACACCTCTGCTTTAGATACTTTTGTACAATCCTACTTAAGGGATGTTACAGTTAGTGGTGCCCAAGTGCTGTATTCTTAGCCCCAAATCAAAAATTCCAGGAGCAGAAACACGGTCTTTGAAATCTTGATGTTAGATTTAACTGCATCAGAAATTATGCAGGTGAGGTGGCCTGATCTTTCAGACTTCTATTATATAACAGGTCAACAACAATGAAGAAAACTGATGCAAAATCAATACAAGGAAAATAGCGCTAAAGGAAAACGAGTTGGGTGCTGTGTGAATCAAGTCAAAATCAGTTTCTGCTGGAAAAGGTTTTTTTTTTTTTTTTGTAGTTCAGTTCATAGAGAGAAGAAAGATAAAGTGGTAAAGAAAAGGCACACACAGGTGTTAAATCTGTAGGGAAAAGATGAGAAACAATGATAACTGTCTTGGGGCCAGAATAGATAGATGGTTTGAAGAACCTGCTGGCATAAGGTGAAATCAGCTGCTTTGATGTATGATCTGAGTTAAAATCTCTGTATTAATTATTTGCTCTATATTATGGATGTGCTTACTTTAGATAATGCAACATTTAAAAAAGCAAATGCAGCGTATTAATCAATACAGTATGGAAAGTAAAGATGTTTTGCAAATGTATAAAAACATATAGTGATATATTAGTGTAAACTATAGAGTTCTTTTTCTGTCTTTCCTTCAAATTCTCTTTTTCCTATTTTTTATGAATTTTGTATAACATTGCTCATTTCAAAAGAGTATCATGTGATGAATAGAAATGTACATAAAAAAACTCATTGGTTTGACAATATTAGACATGTAAGAAAGGCTAAGAAAAACAATGAAATTTAAGGGAAGTCTAGGCAAGGATTGGCTGGAAACCAAATGCAAAGAGAAGTTGTCCAAGCCACAAGAAACACATATAAATTATAAAATCAGTTATTAGCATTTGAGAGAAACCCTTCAGAAGACTAGATAACCCTTAAAGAATCTAAATTGGTTCAAACTAAGAAAAAAAGGTCACAACAATTCTTGAAAAATTAATAGATTCCATTCAAACTATTTTATGGTCTAACTATCTCTCTGACAAATAGCAAGAAATGAATAAATGTCCAGAAATCTTTTGCAACATTATGGAAAAATTTGATGAACAATGCAGGTTCTATATTAGAGCCTCTTCTGTGTGGGAATCTTCATTGTTGTACAGTTTGTTAAAAAGAGAGTTGCTACTCAGTACAACCCAATACATATATTGGCAAATAATATATTTACATACATGAGAAGAGTTTAAAATATTACATATTTTAATCCTTAAACATTACAATTTCCTACTGCTTCTGTTTTAGCTTGTTTTAAACAAAAAGAAATCAATCCCTATCTTCATATCACAATCATATAATTTATAATATTGTCCCCTATTTTCTTTCAAGTTACAAAAATATGGCTTTTATGAAACAATAACATTAATTTGAAAAGAATGAATTTTATTACATTTATGTCCTCCCATTATAATATATCTTTCATCACTATGAGATAGATTAGGCTGAGATTTGACAATATCTAATTAATTTTGTGAAGATTTCAGTCTGTTATATTATTACTTTAGCATGCTAGGAAAGTTGCTGTTTCTAGTTGTAAATAGTAGTAGACAATGAAAGAAGCAATGCAATCTAGCGACACTTGTCTGAGTCTGAAATATTTGGCTGTGTTGGAAAAATAAGTCCACTAACAATACCTAACCAGATAGTTAACCAAACTGTACTTGACCAAACTGTACTTTTAAGGTAGTATTGATTTTAGAGCATTTGATAACTAGCCATGTTAATTATAATAAGAGATTGCTTATTTAAAATATAAAGCATGTTTGACTCCTGAAAATGAACAGTATATGATCAGCACTTTTGACTTTTCATGTATTTGCTACATGTGCAGAATGTGTCATTGATTGCAGCTTACATTTTCCTAAAGCTGTCCTCTTTCATTTGCTTTTGAAAACAAGATTCTAGCCATTATTTAAATCCCAGTATGTGAACAATTTCTAGTAAAGTCTCAAAAGCTAGATATGACTGCAAAAGCTGGATATTGTCTTTCAAAAATATGGAGCACAGATGTCTTTTGTGTATTTTTATATATATTTTTGTATTATGAAAAGCAAGCTTTGAAAGAAACAAAATTTATTAAGTCTTTACATCTGTATCTTGATACAAGAAAATAGAAACAATTTTTAAATCTACATTTCTGTTTGTTTTTTAAAGTCAATGTTAAAATTAGTATATCTTGGAAAATCAGCCACAATTTCCCCAAAAGACTTATTGGCATATCTACAGCATGTTTTAGCAATAATGGTTAGTAATGTTATGAGTAGTTAAAAGTCCAATAACATGGGAAGAACATGGATCATTTCAGAACATCTTGCCAGAAGATAAATGACAATGAATTTTGGGAAATTTTGAGATCCTTTAAGTGCTGTAACTGGGTGGTGAATGGAAAGAAAGATTTAACCTGGAAATAAGGAGAAACTTTCTGACAGTGAGAACAATCAACCAATGGAACAGCTTGCCCTAAGAAGTTGTGGGAGCACCATCACTTGAGATCTTCAAGAAGAGAGTGGACTGCCATTTGTCAGAAATGGTGTAAGGTCTCCCACTTGGGCGGGGGGTTGGACTAGATGACCTACAAGGACCCTTCCAACTCTGATTATCTGTTATCTACTCCATGCAACACATCTTTTAAAGCTACATGTTTCAAACATTAATTTATTTTCTCTGACTTTCAGTGAGCCCAAATCCTAATATTAACAGAACTGAACTGAAGTGTATGAATATTCCATTGCGTGAGCATTTTTCTTCATAGCATGTTCCAGATGAGTTCTGTGGGATATAAAGAAAAAAATAATTTGCTTATTAATATGAAAAAATAAGCAAGCAAGTGATGTTAAGAAAGCAATTATATCTGACATGGCCTCAAATGATCAGCCTTTCCTAATGTGGCACATTCTAGGTAGGTTGAATTTCAATTTAGATTCATGCTTTCTGGAATTAAAGGTTGGGGTGTGCTGGCTGAGATTTATGGAAAGTGAAATCCAACCCACTGGGCAGCACCAGTTCAGGTAAATAGAATAAGTTATCATTAAAACTAATTTTGTAGGAATAGAAGAAATACTTAAATTGCTGGATTTAGGAGTTCCCTTCCAATTCTGATTATCTGTTATCTGAGAGTTGTTGAAGCCACTTGGTCTCATGCCCTGAAGGCCTTGAGCACCTTTCGGACAGCCATGACCTAGATGACTGAGGATCTCCATAGACAGAAATTGTCAGGCTGTCAAGATATATTTGTTTATGGATATGGATGCATTTTCTTTGTATAAAATATATGCCTTGTCTAAGGTATATATTGTGATAAATTAAATCAGTAATTTGTTTTTCCATGCGATAATTTATATTATTTCATTCATGTAATATGTTTCCATATATTGGACAGTGAAATGGGCATTCATGATAATTGGCAATGGAAATAGTGCAAAATATCATTTGCTGAGATAGGGAGCTATGGAAATAAAGTAAAATAAATAAATAGTTAAAGCCCATTTTAAAAGCTAATACTGATCTTTGAAGCAGCTGATCCACGGAGATTGTCATGGTGATTCCAAGTAGGTTATGGATTTTTCAGATGCAATGGATTGCTATTGTGGGAAAGCTCTCAGTCAATAGTGGTTGATGCTGTTGAATAGAAACTTGCACAACTAAAAATTTTGATAGTCAAGAGTCATTCACAGACCTTGAGCAAGTATCAAGTTATAGAATAATCCAACAATCTTGCAGCTTTTAGAAAGAGTAAGATATTAGGCTAAAGGAAGTGTCGAGGCGGTTGACACTTGATTAAGGAACAGATTCAAACTTTGTAATAACAAACCTGTTTTCCTTGACCAGTGCCTTCCTTCTCTTGGATTTTTGTCTTTGATCTCATGCTAACAAATCTCATATTTGCACCAACTTTGTTCATGCTTATGAACTCTTATAGGTGATTCATAGCAGTTTGCCTCATAGCTTCTCATCTACTATCTGGCTTAGACATTTTGACTCAACTTCCTTACCTCATTATTTGCAAGTTCACAACTGTGAACTATTTTGCACAGGACTAGGCTCATAGCCAAATTGCCATATCTAGTTGCCAGGGGAAGGTTGGGACAGGAGTCAGCCTTGAACCCACTTCTGCTCCCCATCCAAAGGGCAATTGTGTTACAGATAATTGTGAAAGGTTCTGATGGAGAATGGAGAAGGACAGTAAAGGTCTTGGAAATCAACATGACAAAACAAAGCATCTTTGATCTTACCTTAGGAGACTGAGTCAAATGCTGAATTGGAATATGTACCAGGTACCCCCAACTCACTAAAAGGCAACAGATAAATAGTTATCATTGTACAATTCATGTCACTTAGTAAAATACAGTTAGGGTTCTGAAAATCTCAGAATTAATTTAATACGTAATGCTAGTGCTTGAAATTGCTTTTTGAAATATGGAGCGAGGAGAAAACAACAATCCTGTAATTTGCTATTATTCTCAGTAGTGCAATATCTTTTGTACTGAGCTTCCAGGAATTACATTTTAGACAAAAACAAGAACAAATTTTCTGACACCTTAAAGACTAACGCATTCATATCATGTAACATTTGCTTAATCAAAATCCACTGAAAAGTTAATAGTTGACAAGTGCAACTCCTACAAATAAGATCATCCAGAGCATTGACTATTGACTTAGCTTGTGAATAGATGTTATGCATTAATTTGGACAGTGAGGTAGTCAGCTAGAGTAAAGGTCCCCAACCCTGGGTTGTGGCCCATTACCGGGCCGCGATCCATTGGGAACCGAACTGTTGAAGCCACGAGTGAGCTTGCAAAGCTTCATTTGCGCATGCACAGGATTTAGGTTACACACACAAAACCATTCCCCCTGCCACCAAAGCTACTGCCAGTCCACAGAATCAAAAATGTTGAGGACACCTTTTACACATAAGATACACAGCAAGATATCTCCTTTTCCACTTGTCACTCATCTATTCCCACAGATACCCCCAATTGCTCCTGGATATTTCCAAATCCCTTTTCTTTACTGTGATGATACATAAATAAAAAGCCAATTGGCAAAGTGTTGGAAGAAGCCTTTCGGTCCTAAGCAAATATAGTACACAGCAAGTTCTATTTATAATAAGAATAAAAGTTCTATTTAAAATAAGGTACATATTTCTATATAGATTCATGCTATGTGTCTGACTACCTTAAATTGTTCAATTCACAAAGGAAATATCTGCATTTCATATATATTTGTTCATCTTTACATGTTTTTTGGGAGGGGAAGTCCCCCTCTATCTCCTATCTTTCATTTTGCAGGCATGCAATTTTACTAACTTGGTATTTCATATGTTTAGACATTTTATAAATCTATAAAATCTTATGCAATGATAAGTGAATTAGTCTTTGAATCTTTATGGAAATTTGCATTATTTTGCAGCTTCATGTAGGAAATTTGATGTAATTTCGTATTGCAGTCAGTACCTGGTATGACTTAACAGCTTCTTTTTCTCCTCTGATGGAGTCATAGTTCCCATTGGATGGTTGTAAAAAGACAAAAAGATAGTTTATTCCAACAGATTACAATATTACAATTAAATTATTAGTGTAAGCATTAGTAAAAATAGCAGCATGATTCTGATGCAAGAGTCAGAATACAAAATACATTAATGTATTTATATCAGGGAACTTTTCTTTGTTATTCCTCTCATAAGTCTTATTATTCCTCTCTGCTGGATAACACATAATTTTCCAGAAGATTTGATTAATTGTGACAATTGCTGCTCTCCTAAAAAGCCAATCTATGTTAGGAAGGAATCGGACAGACTTTCAGATTGACCCATATCAATAAACTGAACATGGTAGAGACATCACATTTGGTTTAAATTTAGCCATTCCCATTGATTAGAGAGTCATTAAATCACAATAGCACTTAGATTCATACACCACTCTATTATGGTTTATAGTTCTCTCTGAGTGGTTTACAGGATATTCCCCCAACAATCTGGCTCCTCATTTTACTGACCTTGGAAGGATGTATGGCTGAGTCAACTTTGAGCTGGTCAGGATCAAACTCCTAGCAGTGGACAGAGTTCCACTCAAACCACTGTGCCACCACAGCTCTCTAAGCAACTTTATGCTGCTTGTTTACAGGAAACCCAAATTCTGAAGAATTCTGGCTGACCATATGAATACATTGTTTTGGTTTATTAAAAGTGTTATTCTCATATCAATGCTGGATTTTTTTTTTATGGACAATGCAATGCTGTTTTTGTGAAGTTAAAATTATGTGGTTTTGAATTACAGATTGTCCTCGACTTATGACTACAACTGAGCCCAAAATTTTGGTTGCTAAGTGAGATAGTTGTTAAGTGAGTTTTGCACCAGTTTATAATTTTTCTTGCTACCATTGTTAAGCGAATCACTGCAGTTACTGATTTAGTAACACAGCCATTAAATCGCTTCCTCATTGACTTTGCTTATCATAAGGTCTAAAAGGTGATTACATGACCCCAGGACATTGCAGCTGTCATAAGTATGAGTCAGTTCCGAATTTTAATCATGTGACCGTAGGAATGCTGCAACACTGTTTCAGTGCAGTTGTAACTTCAAATGGCCACTAAATGAATGGCTGTAAATTGAGGACTACCTGTTTTGGATAAAAATGTACCTTGGAAAGGCATTTAAATTGGAGGGAATGGGAAATTGTATTCAGTTTAACTGTTATATCTGCTAAAAATGTGAACCCTAATGAGGATGAGAACACAGGTAACTGTGGGATTCCCCAATTGGATGATATGAAACTCCTTACCTCTTTTGTTGAGACGCTTAATTGCTAGAGCTATCAGGCCCCCAAAGATCATAAAAAGAACAAGGGATGCTGTGACTCCACCAGTATAAAGCAAAACTTGCTTTAGGTAAATGGCAGCGTTTTCTGAAATTCAATATATTGAAAATGAAATAAGTCGACTAAGAAGTACATTCTCTAAAATCTTAATATTAGCTCTGTGGCTCTACAGATCTCCATCCATTTACATCAGAACTAAACACCCTTGACCTGAGACTCTGAACAATGTCTCACATACTTTCTATATTTGGAAATAACATTATGAGGAAATGTGCCAAAATAAACGTTCAAAGAAAACGGGGGTGGATAAGTGGGGAGAATATGACCTTTTACAAATCTTCAGCATTTCTTATCATTATGAGTCATTTTGGAGAAATAAATAATACAGCAAAATAAAGCTTTTAAGCATGTTAATTAGTAAGTGCTTTCGAAGTTATTCTTTGTGATCGCTATGTCAAAAGAAACATGTTAAGTTCTTATAACTTAAAGATTTCCATTTTGAAATGTTGTCTCGGTGCTGATTATATTTCTAAGATAGGACATAATAACAATAGCTGTAAAGCATAGAGACTGTAAGGAAAGTAAATATAAATTACTTTTTCTCTGAAAAAAATATAAGAGTAAACCAGCAGAGAGCAGCACTAAGACACACATCTTTGGCAAAAGTCCTACCCTCCTCACTACATAACTGTTTTGCAACTGTTTTTTGAAATTATTTTAGTAAGATTTTTTTTTGAAAAAGAATATATATTGGACTACTGTACTATGATTCTTAAAAAAAATAATTCAGTGGATACCAAAACAAAATCATTGAGAAAATGGCAGGAACCGCTGACCCAGTGTTGGCTTAAATGGATACAGATGATGATTGCAATTTGCATAGAAAGAGATCATGGTACCTTGACAAACAGGCATCTCAGTAGACCACTGGCCATCAGGTTGGCACTGCATCTTACTCGTTCCATTGAGAAGGAAGCCCTCAGTGCAGTAGAAGTGACATGTGGAGCTGTAACTGAAATGGCCCAAGGGATGGGAGCAGTTCTTTTTCATGTTTTCCGTCTCTTTAAGGGGGGGACACTTTACGGCTGTGGAGACAGACAGGAATTAAAATTAATAAAAGTACATCACAGGGTCATTTAGAGCGGGACAAAGGCTGCTCAAATGGTCACATTGTGGAGAAACGTCACATACTTGGTGTACAGACCTTGGATTCTATTATTGAAAGAGAGAATAATTCTCCCTCCTGCCGGATTCCAAGATCATCCTATGACCCTGACTGCTGGAAGATTTGGGGTGAACAAATGGATGGGTGGATATGTATTTCAGGAAACAATGCCACCAATCCCTTCAAATTGCATCCAGGGACCACCTGCAGCCACAGAGCCTAAAGTATCCCTAAAGTATTAACCATGTTAATGTCCAGTTGATCAAATATAGGAACAGACAGCTGGGTGGTTGTGGCATTTTGCTTCACCCAAGATGGCTCTTTTTACAGTTTTACCTAAAAGTACATGTAATTAGGCAAGCTTTTTGGAAAGGTTATTTGATAGTTGGGATGTTATTGCATGGAAAAAAAGAAACCTCTAAATACTTCTTCAGTGTTGTCTACCCTACCTAAGACGGGCACATTATTGAAGGAGGGCTTTTGCAGATGGTCTTACACTGCAAGGTGAAGTTGAAAAGTGTTAGATTCTCCTTCACAATTAATAAAGGAGGAGAACTATGTTGGTCTATGGTGGCAAAAAAATCAGGAGTCTGATAGCACTTTTCTCATAGACTACAGCTCATTTTATCAGATGCCCACTGATATAGGATTTAAACTAAGCAAAGCTTTTCTAAAATAGTCTTTTGAGGTCTACTATTCTGTAGAACCATTGAGCGAGAAAGTGTTGTACTCATAGATACCAAAAAGTTTCAGCCATTTTCAGAATGGGTTGTTAACATATTATTTTAACACAGTACAACGATGATAAGTTGCCTGTAATCTGTTTTACATATAATATGTCTTCCTTTCACCCACCCCAGACTTAGCCCAGTTTAAATCCTACATCTGTCTGTGCTTCTGCTAAAGTAAGCTCCAGCTCACAAAATCATGTGGCTATTAATCATATTTGTAATTGGAAAAAGTGCTGCCAGACTCCTGTTTTTTGCCTTCACAGTTACAGCCATGTGGCATGAAACCAAAGAGCAGAAGGTCTCCCATAAGTCACAGAAAGTGAAATAGGAAATCATCCTAATATATTTTGTTCATGTACATTCATTTATTAAACAATTTTTCCAATTGAAGAGAATGTATGTTGAACTGTGGAATTCTTTGTGCTCTCTGAGCTTAGTTATTTGCTTGTAGATGTTTCGCTCCTGCATTTTAAGCATTATATAGCACTCAATGTGATAAGTTCTCTGACCTTCACAAAACAGTGCAAATCCTGCCCACTCTCCTGTGGCCATACAATTCAGCCTTTTGGATCCAATTCTTTTAAAACCCCTCTCACAGGCGAAGATACAGCTGGAGTTATATGTGAAGTTTCCATAAGATTGAGAGCATTTGAACTGTCCGTTCTTTGGAGCCTGCAATTCAGGGCACTTGATTGCTGGTGAAAAACAAATTGAAACCTTTAGGAGAAAGGTCTACAAATGTTGCAGAAAGAAGCAGGAGGAAGAAAATATTAAGCGAATGAAAGAGAACATTGTTAGTGACTGATAAGCTACTGCATAATAAATTCACAAACTAGGGAATATTAGATGCTAGGCCAAAAAAAATAACACTAAGTTTGTATGAAAGTTGCTTGTTTATTTTAACCTTTTTGAATTATTTGCATCATTTCTGCAGAATGTTCATACTCTACCTATAATTTATCACTGGAATGTATTATTTAATTTGATTTTAGAAGAGCACTGCTTCTTTGGTGCTAAATACTTAAGTCTCAATTAGTATATCTGTAGCTTATTCACCAGGATTGTCTCTTTATGGGAGAGAGGGAAAAAAAGGGGGGCGGGAGAACAATCAATGAAAAATAAATATTGTGTTCTGCATAGAGCATTTGTATATGTGCTTTGGTATATTACTTCAGATTATATTTTAATTTTGATTATTTTATTATGTCAGGAGCCCAGAGTCACTGGGAGGTGAGTGGATTCTAAATCCAATTTAAAAAAAAAAATGCTTTTGTATAAAGGTAAAGGTTCCCCTCGTACATATGTGCTAGTCTTTCCGAACTCTAGGGGTCAGTGCTCATCTCCATTTCAAAGCCGAAGAACCAGCGCTGTGCGAAGACCACATCTCTGTGGTCATTTAGCCAGCATGACTAAACGTCAAAGGTGCACAGAATACTGTTACATTCCCACCAAAGGTGGTCTCTATTTTTCTACTTGCATTTTTTATGTGCTTTCAAACTGCTAGGTTAGCAGAATTTGGGACAAGTAAGCTCACCCCCATTACAGAGCACTAGGGATTCGAACCGCTGAACTGCTGACATTTTGGTCAAAAGCTCAGCATCTTAGCTCCTGAGCCATCATGTCTGTATATGCTTGTAATAAACTAAACAAACAGAAAGCGTTTTTGTTGCTAAGATGTGGAATGCTATCAAATTTGTTATTTCTACTACTTCAGTAGTGGGATTCAATTTTTTTTATAACCGGTTCTGTGGACATGGCTTAATGGGCATGGCAGGAGAAGGATGCTGTAAAATCTCCAGTCAGAGGTGGTTCTCCAAACTACTCAAAATTTCCACTACCAGTTCTCCAGAACTGGTCAGAGCCTGCTGAATACCACCTCTGTGCTACTTGTTTGGAATTATAGACCAAGAAGCTTATTCAAACAGGCAGTGTGCTGTAAGAGTAAGCTTTGTTATGTATCTTTATATCCATCATATAATGCCTACAAAAAATAAGACCAGAGGTATTATAGAAATCAGGAAAATTGACTTACTGAAAATTAAATACTAATTTCATTTTTTTGAAATCCTCAAAAAATTATATGACTTTACCAGCTCTAAAAATAAAGGTACATTTGATTTGGAGCAGGGGTGGGATTCTACAGGTTCGCACCCTATTCGCTAGAACCGGTTGTTAACATTCAAAGCAGTTCAGAGAACCGGTTGTTGGAAGAAATTACTGGCCTAATCCTATAAGGAAGGCAGGAAGGAAACATTCTGGTGTTGCTTACAGAAACTGCCTCTCCGTTAACCCTAATTACATTCTTGGCAGGACTAGACTTCCTGTCTCAGGAACTTCTCTGGAGTTTTTTTCCCCTCCTTTGCTGGTATTTTGCTTATGTGGAGTGACCATACAAAGTTACAATGGCACTGAAAAAAGTGACTAATGACCATTTCTCTCACTTACGACTGTTGCAGCATCCCCACAGTCATGAGAGGCCAGGAGAGGAGATGCATGCCTCGATGTGAATGATATTGAGTTGGCCACGCCCATCCAATAACATGACCTCCAAGCCATGCACATCAACTTAGCCACACCCACAGCTTGTTAAAAAATTTGAATCCCACCCCTGATTTGAAGATAAGCCACCATGATAGAGATAGAGAATTTCGAGCCTCCAACCCACATTGTTTCCTAAAACCTACCTTCACAGATGGGTGTCTGTCCTGTCCAGTTTCCCTGATCTGTGCAATTCAGTATCTCTGATCCAGTTAATTGAAACCCAGAATTGCAGGAAAAGGTGCAGCTGGAGGAATATGCAAAATGTCCATAAGGATTAGAGCAATTTTCTTTGCCATTTTCTGGGGTTTTCAGTGGTGGGCATTGGACAGCTAAAACAGGTACAAGTACAAATTAAAATAAACTATATTATCTTGGATGAATCAAATAATGCATTTTGTTCAATTATTTGAAACAATTATTATTTCAATAATAATAAACAATTATTTTTGTTTTCACAGGTAATCAGTTCCATACTGTAAAAAGACAGTTATGCTACTTTCTGCTCCTGTCTTTTATCAACAATAAGTGTTTTCAGAATCACACTTTTATCGAGTAAGTTTTCTTTTGAAGATACAGCATTGCAGGCTTACTGTATTTTAACTATTTTTATTAATTTGCAAGTTGAGTGGAAGGACAAATTTAGACTAATTATTAAAGTTTTATCACCTCTTCTGAAAATAAACCCCATACAGTGCTTGAAGGCTCACAAAGCTTTAGAATGCTTCTCAGTCAGGTGGTCAACTTTATCATCTTTTTTTTTTTGTCTTCCATTAAATGAATTATTCCATCTCCCACCTGGATAGAGGGCAATTCATTCAATCACCGGACAACACTAGCTGTTAAAGCCACTAAGATATGCACACTATAAGAGATGAAATGTTGTTGAAATGGGACATCCTCCTTTCCTCCCAAAGCCTTTAGTGAAAATGGGAAAGAAAATTGGCTCATAAACTTCATGGGTTTCATTGTCTATACCTGAATGCTTCTAGCATGGAAATATAATAAGTTTGATCTCTTAGTATACAAGAACAAATATAATTTAATAAACATAAGGAAGATTGGCTAGGCTGACAACTCTGGTTGAAATAAACTTTGAAGTATATTATTTATTGAAAGGAACTGGTGCCAAGTCTTTAAAAGCTTAATAGTTTAAAACCAACAATTCAGTTATACTTCAAACTGAATCAGTAATAACAGCAAGGCCTGTCGTATGAGAGTTAAATGTTCCCAGCATTTGGAGACTATTAACAAGTGGGCTGCTATATTCAGGATCAGACATAATTTATAGGTGGTCTTTAAAGACAGCCCCAAGTAAAGCACACTGAAGTTGTCTGTATGGGTGATGGTGAGAGCATAATTTACTACACCTAAGTCCTCCTGTACCATGTAAGGTTGGGGTGATACTCCAGTTGAAGCTAGGCAAAATCCCTCTAGACAGAGTTTACATTTCCCCCTCATGCATCTGCCCATAAGTCCAGAAGAATCCACAAACTGAGAATCTATTGTTTCATAGAGGTGGCACCTGCCCATCCAAAGGCACCACTGGAATTGGTGGAGAAGCCAATGTACAATCAGCAACTCTGTCTTGCTTCCATTCAACGTTAGCCCATTTTCTCCCATCCAAATCTTTGCAGTCTCTAGACACCAGGATAAAACATCAGTGTCTCTCCTATAGTCTGGGGTAGCAATATATAATTGGGTATTATCATGGCAGATCAAATGAAAAGCCATAAAGAGCCCTAAAAAACCAGAAGAGGAACACTAACTCCAACAAGGTCATTTAGAAGTCTTCTTTGTCTCCTATCTGAGCCTGAACCTTGACTGAAAAGAATACAGATAATCTGCTTCTTTTAGAGTGTTATGTACTTAATCCATCACCATTGTCTCAACAACCTTTTCCATGAAGGAGGGCTTTCTAGGATCACAGGAAATAATGTGGCCTTTTCAAAAGAGAGCACTTCATAGGCTCCTTCAGAGCTTCAGGCAGCTCCCCTTCCCCGAGGAAGAAATTAACAAACTAACATTTAAGTGGTCACCTTTCTACCGTGTTTCTCATATAATAAGGCCAGGTCTTTTTTTTTTTTGAGCCCCCCAAAAATGGCTAGGCTGTCTTTTTGGGGGTGACTTAATTCCCCTCCCCTTGCATCTTCAGGTGGGCGGGCACCAACGGCTTGGATATTGACCTCAGCATTGGTGGAGTACTTCGTATCAGGGTCAACGTAGGCAGCACCATATCCGGGTGTGCAACAAAAGTTCTTCCTACAGGCAAGCCTCCCCACCATTCCCCCCCATTTCACATGTTTTAATATAGGCCTTAATTTGAGGGGAGGGGCTTAATTTCATTTCATGCCTATAAAACATGCTGGGACTTCCTATTGGGGGAGGCCATATTGTTGGAGAAACAGGATACTTATTCCTTGCCACAGTCAGGATGAACAGAGGTCCACATTATATGTTTGAAGGACAATCTAGAAAACTTTTAGACTATTAGAGACCTTCAGAAAAACACCCAATAAGTTCACCTTCAATTCTGAATTAAAGAAAATATTAATCATAATCTTAAGAATTTAAAGAATTTAAAATAAACACCCCAAAACTATAAATAAGGTTTGATCTTACAAAGTTATAAAGAGACTAAGGGTCAGGTAAGTTTGGAGTATAGAAACTTTTATAATAATATTTTGAAATTAATTATAAAGAACAAACAGCTTCTTGGGATAAATAGATCTTTTTTAGAGATTGGGAACATTGACACAATGTCCACAGTGTCTGTCACTGTGTCTGTCTCCATGGATAGACTCTGTCCAAAAGATGCTATTGAATCACAGATATGGAACAAATTTTACCTAACAAGATAGAGATGGTACTGAAAGTGGATTTACAAATGACAGAGCAAAAGAACAACTTGGAAAAGGATGTCTCACTGTGTATACAAAATAAACTAGCTGATGTTTTAAAACTCAAAAGGGAACATAGAAATGTCAAGTCCATTCAATGACCTGGGTATTTTTTTCTTATTGGGTTTACATGAGAGGTGTAATGTAATTACGAATGATCTTGCAGAAAAAGGGCCTCCAGTTGTCAGAGAAGGAAATGAAGAGAGGACCCATCTTTATAGATCAAATAGTTAAAAGTAGAGGAAAGAAGTTTGTACCTTCAGACTTTCAAAATTCTGTTAATGTCACATGATGCCTTATGATAAAATATAATTTGTTTATCTAGTTGTGATTCCTGTCTGGTTTACCTGGAAGGGCAGACATCAGACAAGTCTGAAGTCACAAACGTCCCTTTTCCATCTCCTTCCTCCACTAATAAAAGTATATACTAAATAAAATAATTGTTTGTTTCTAGTTTAGCCTGTTTCTTGTTCTACATATCACATAAACAGCACTGGATTCTCTATCTAACTGCCAAGTTTGTATTCTTTATTTACCTTCACAACTAGGTGTGGCTGCACTCCACTTTCCCAAATCTGTGCACTGAAGTTGATTTGTCCCAATGCGTACAAAGCCTATATCACAGGAGAATGCACAACTGGAATTATAAGCAAAACGTCCATGTGGATGAGAACAGTTTAATTCTCCATTCTTAGGAATATCCAGGTTTGGGCATTCAATAACTAGAATGAGAGAGATTGTTGGTGAAAGAAAGAATTATAACAGCCAGCCCAATCATTCCAAAAGAAAGTCCAAGAATGAAAGCAGTGCTTAGAAAGTGGAAGCAACTATTCCAGATTACAATATTATGACTAAGTTGAAATTGTCCAAAGTTGAAAGAACTGACTAATGTTAGAAAGACACTACATTTCATTGCAGAAAACAGCAACAAAAATTAAGGTGAGGAGATGGAACATTACCCTGGCATGCTGGTAATGGAGAACTCCAATGCCCGGTTGCCAAACAGAAGGTTGTGTTTGGTCCAGTCAAGAGAAAGCCAGGTTGACATGCAAACTGACAGGTGGATTGGTAAGCAAATTCTGCAAATGGGTGAGAGCAGGCCATCTCCCCATTTTTAGGATTCTGCAAATGGTGGCACTGCATAACTGAAATTTAAAAAATATGGATTTTATAAAGACACTGATGGATTTTTCTTAAAAGAAATCATGCTTAAATACTCATTGAGTTGCAGCTATATGAGTTGCAATTATCCTTGTTTGACCAAGATTAATTTCTAATCTTTACTGATGTCTGAGCACTGACTTTGTCCAACGTGCCTTCCGTCCCTGTCCTATTGTTTCTTTTATTTTTCTTATATGTATCCATGTATTCATAACTATATTTTTACTTATACCTATTATCTTGTAAGCAATTGACAAACCAAATAAAATAAAAATAAATAAATAAACTTCCACAGAAGGATGATATTGTAATCCATTTTCCCAGAGCTGTGCACAAAAATTATACTGTTCGATCTTTCACAAAACCCTTATTACAGGAAAAGGCACAAGTGAATTAATAAGCAAATTTGCGCATGTGGATGGGAATAGCTTAATTTCTTCTTAGGGACCAAGTTTTTTGGCATTCAATGAATACAATAAGAGATTTCAGAAAGCACAGCTATAGCAGAATCTCTCCTTGATCAGTTTCCATCCATTGTTTCTTGTATGGCCTTTGGATGCTTTGGAAAATAGCTTGACCCTTTCTTCTCTGTGGCAGCGGCAACCCAACAAATATAGGAGTATTGCTATCATGTTACCCCTGGTCCTTCTCTTTAATAGACTAGCCATGCCCAGTTCCTGCAAACGTTCATTGTGTCTTTTAACCTATAGTCCCCGAATCATCTTGATTGCTCTTCTCTGCACTCTTTGTAGAGTCTCAACATCTTTTTTATAGTGTGGTGACCAAAACTGGATGCAGTACTCTAGGTGTGGTCTTACTAAAGTTTTATAGAAAGGGATCTTGATTCAATCCGTCTGTGAATGCAATTTAAGTTTGCACTGGCTTTTATGGCTGCCACCACATACTGCTGGCTCATATTTAACAGATTGTCCACTAAGACTCCAAGATCCCTCTCATAGTTACTGCTATTAAGCCAGGTTTCGCCTAATTTATATGTGTATTTTTTTGCCTAAGTGTAGGACTTTATTTTTCTCTACATTGAATTTAGTCTTGTTAGATAGGGACCAGTGTTCACATCTGTCAAGATCCATCTGGATCTCGAGCCTATCATCTAGGGTGTTGGCTATTCCTGCCAGCTTAGTATCATCTGCAAATTTGATGAGTTCCACTTCTATTCCCTCCTCTAAGTCATTTATGAAAATATTGAAGAGTACAGGACTTAAGATGGAACCTTGAGATACCACACTGCTTCCTTCCTTCCATGTAGATGTAGACCCATTAAGGAGTACTTGTGAGTATGGTTTGTCAGCCAGTTACAAATCCATCTAGTGGTGATGCTATCACACTTTTTTCTAACTTATCAAGAAGTAGTTGTGGTCTATGTTGAATGATAAATAACCACTTCAAGCATCACAAATTGAATGATCTGTGTATGCCCTTGTCTGTGCTTGGATTAATTTTTGGACTACTTTTATAACATTATGTTCTGTCTAGTTCAGTGGTTGGGAAATGCTGGGAGGCTGATGAAGCAACTCAATTCATGATTGCCAGTTTATAACTGCTATCTAACAACAAATTCCTCCTCCTTAATTGCATGAATGTCATGGACATAAAAAAGACAAAGATTTCTTAATAAAAAGAGAACAAAATAACTTTGCAGTATCCTTAATTTGTGTGCAAAACACAAGACCTTTGAGAGTAGTTAAATGGCCAGTATGTTCTCACCAGAGAGGAGAAGTAAAATGAAATGAGAACCTGAGAAAGTGAATACCTATGAAATGCTGTCACATGAGAAGCATCTTTTTTGGAAGGGAGAAGCCTTCTGGGATGTCTGGAACTCTGAAAATTGCCAGGGATTACAGTTTTCATTTAAAACAGATTTTCTCCAATGCATGGGAGAAATATGCTATTACAAATATAGTGGACAGAATTGGTGTTGTCATTATACTAGTACATTTTGTAACAATGGGGATGTGATAAATCAGTCAGAAGGCTTCCTTGTCTTCTTGCTGTACCTACTAAATATTATTCAATTCTCATCACTAACACCAGAATCTTGGAATAGAGGAGAAATAGAAAGCCCCAAACCTTGGCAGGTTGGCTCGGAAGCACTCCATGCTCCAGAAGCTTCACATATAGTGGTCTCCGTTCCGTTGATTAGAAAGCCTTCTTTGCATTTAAAGTTGCAACTAGACTGGTAATGAAATTCCCCATGGATATGAATGCAGCTGACATTTCCATTTACAGGGATATCTAATGGCTGGCACAGGATAGCTAAGGGCAGGATAGAAAGAAGTCAGGTACAATGCATCATACACCACAAAAGATGTAAACATTCTGGAATATTCGAAATGCTGAAAAACCATGTTTAAAAAATGTAGAAAACTGGAGACAAACTGAAATATACAGAGCACTTATTTTTAGCACATTTTATATATACCTTATATGTACAATACGTTAAGGGCATAAAAGAGATACAATGCTTTTATACCACTGAAGATGTAAACATTCTGAAAATCTGAAATAATCAACAATACTTTTATTATGTTGAAAACATAGAACACTGGAGACAAAACAGGAATATACAAAGAACTTATTTTTCGTACATATATTATGTTCTTATAAAAATATTATTTCATATATTTAGCCTACAACACAAAAGTATAGCTTTATTATTATAAATATATTTTATGTTTGTCACAAATGGAACTGCAAGCTGCTGAATTTCACATTATACAGCATCACTTCAACTATGTTGGGAAAGATACGTCTGTAGTAAAGCCTAGGATCATACTCATGGTACATAGAGAAGGAAATAAAAGGGGCTGTAAGACATATAAACATGGGCACAAAAGCATACTGCTCTATCATAGCATTCAATGCACCATTTTGATCTGAAAATCATTCAAGAAGTGATTTTTTAAATTATCTAAAGTAAAAAAACTTTTCAACTACTGTATCAGTCAATTGCTCTCTCCTGATATCAACTACTAGATCAGTCTGTTTCTCTCTCCTAATATGCATAAAAATGAGCTCAAGGATATGTATTGGCTATCAGTTAATGATCATTAGCTAAGACAAAAATGCTTTCACCACCCCAAAAATTATGGGGGAGTCAGCTGGGTCGCCTCTGGTTCTCCCTGAAGATATATCAGGTTCTAAGATCAGGTTAACAGGACTATTATTTCCAATACCTTAAGCAAAGAGAGCCTTGCTTATATTAATGAATGACTAGAAGAAGGAAGGATACTGAGAATTAGCCTATAACAATTCTAACTTATTCTCCAAATGTACCTTTAAATGGCTCACTGTTATCCACTGAGATAGTAAACTTGATGTTATACCATCTATGCAGCATACACAAGACTCCTGTCTGTAATTCTGATCTACAACTGTAATAAAAATTCTATTCACACGAATCTCCTTCCTACCTCTTTCTTGCTTTCCTACTTTCTTTTTTTCTTTCAATGCAAATGCTAATGGATAAAAGAGAATCCATTCCTTTCTCTAAATGTTGAAAGATCAGTTGTTTCTGCTTTTTCTAAATAATTTCTACATGGACCAGAAGGGCCTTAAAAGGAAACTCCCAACCTTGGCAAACTGGGGCTGGGGCTGTCCATTCTCCAGAAGCTGTGCACTCGGTGACCTCTTTTCCAAGTAACTGAAAACCTTTGGTGCAAAGAAAAGTGCAGCTGGATTGGTACTGAAATCCCCCATGGAGATGAACACAGGTGGCATTTCCATGAGCAGGTGCCTCTAGGGACTGGCACTGTATAGCTAAAAAGGGGAACAGAAAAATCAGTCAGGATGAATGCAGAAAAACAGGTTTAAAGAGCATTGAAGGTGATATTTATTTGCTCCTTTGTTTGTTTATTCATTTATACACTTGTATATTGTTTCATCTGGAGCTTAAGACGAGTCACATGATACCGGTAGCAAAATGGATCCTGCATCAACCAAAGAATTCATCTTTGTCTTTCATTGTAGGAGGACAGCCATGTCTATGGTGGCAAAAATCAGAAGCATAGCAGCAGCTCTTCTGGCTAGCAAATATTAAAAGGCATAAGCTTTCAAAGAGCAAGTTCTAACTTGCACCTGCATAACAACCTGTATTCACCTTTCCCCATGCTATCCCTATTCATCTCAATTTAAGTCATACATTATTTTAGGCACTTAATGCATTTGAAGTGAGTATAGCTCACAAAAATGTATTCATTTTAATAGAATTAATTGGTCAGAAAAGGTGCCACCAGATGATTTCTGATTCTCTGCCTTTCAGCCAACTCATTTGAACTTTAAATCAATCCTATCACATGAAGATACACCTATTCTACTGTATATGTAATTGGAAGGACTTGATTTAAAACTGATGTCATTTTATCTAAGTAACCAACTTCTGTATATTTTAAGTACTTGTGCTAACAGGACCTGGATTTCTTTAAACACAAACATGTTCAGTAATGAGTTCATGTTGGTCTTCTCCTTCTCACCAATTAGTTCACAACATCACTTCCACCATTTAACTATAATGTAAATAGCTGTGGAAGTTTAATACAATTTAAATGAATTGTAATCTGGGAATTCTTAATATTAAAGTGTAATAGGACTGAGGGTTTGTTTAATTCTAAACAAAAATGGGTTAACTGAATATTCTTTGTACTTGAATTATATCTACTGAAATCTACTGAAATTCCTGAGAGCAATTATTCATGACTAATCTAAATCTCATTGATTTGCATGGATCTGATAAAAAATCTTCAGACATAACTCAAGTTATGAATAATAGACTGAACAGAAATTTAGATGTCAGATTTCAGAAAAGGTCCATACAATTCCATTAGATACCATACCCTGACATGTTGGTACGGGAGAAGTCCACTGACCAGATGCGTTGCAAATCAAAGGCTGGGAATCACTAAGTTCAAAGCCTACTTCACAAGCAAAGCTGCAAGTGGAGTTGTAACTATAATCACCAATTGGGTTTACACAATCCATCATTCCTCTTTCAAGTGGATGAATTGGCTGACATTGCTTAACTAAAAATAAATAAATAAGAAAGAATGGGGATGGAATTAGAATATATAGAATACATAAAAGCAAAACATGTAAAAAGACTATGCAAAATACATTTTCACATAATTATATGTTTAATAAATGGGAATGATAAATTATTACTACATTTCCTAACATTTCTAGCCTTTCCTCATACCAGCATGATAATTTCTCAATGAACACAAATTTGTAAAATGTCTTCATCATTCATCAGGTCACAAATTAACATCTTTCAAATTTAATGTAATCCAATAGATAGCCACACATTCTCCTGGAAGCAAAAATTATTGCACCAATTGATTGACTTCTCAAAGCATCGGTCTCCTCTATTAAAAGGGTCTTTTCCAAACTAAATATACCCACTATTTGTTTATCTGCAACACGATAGTGTAATGCTGTATACTTCTAGGCTCCAGGTTCTAAAAGAATTGCAACATGTCTTTCTTGGGTTTTAAAACCTGACATCAGAACTAGTAAATTTTGTAACAATGGGGATGTGATAAATCAGTCAGAAGGTTTCCTTGTCTTCTTGCTGTACATCTACTAAATAGTACTCATTTCTCATCACTAACACCAGAATCTTGGAATTGAAGAGAAATAGAAAGCCCCAAACCTTGGCAGGTTGGCTCGGAAGCAGTCCATTCTCCAGAGGCTCCACACATAGTAGTCTTCGCTCCGTTGATCAGAAAGCCTTCTTTGCACTTAAAGTTGCAACTAGACTGGTAATGAAATTCGCCGTGGATATGAATGCAGCTGAAGTTTCCATTTACAGGGATATTTAATGGCTGGCACAGGATAGCTAAGGGCAGGATAGAAAGAAATCATCATTCACCACAAAAGATGGAAAATTTGAAATGCTGAACAATCACGTTTAGAAAATATAGAAAACTGGGGACAAACTGAAATATACTATTGGAAGTTAAAGCCCACCCTTCTCCTAGGAAGATGAAATATTTTAGAATATACTAAAAAGGCAGAATATTTCCCCTAAAAAGAAAAGTAGAAACTCAGAGAGGCAGAAACTTAGCCCCACCACCACCACCTTTGCTAATAGACCATCACTCCGGCTTAGGCCAGTCTATTTTACATAACAAAGATCTACTCCAGGTAGAGCTATTATAGAAATTGCCCAAAGCTCTTTCATTACATCATCATCCAGCAAGGCTCAACCAAGCCTGGGACTTAGGACAGCCTATAGAGTTGCCTTTGTATGGCCCCATGGGAGTCTGACAACCAATCAGAATACAAACTCAAATTCAAATTGCAACAAAGAGTAAAAAATCAAAGGGCTCTCAGCATCTCTGCCTTTCTTTCTTCACCCAAGGCATATGATCCTGTCCACCATTAAACAATCTTTCCAAGCAGTCACCATGTTTCTAATGTCTTTTTCCCCAACTTGGAACTGAACCCAGAAGGCTATTTCTTACAACAATATAGAGTACTTATTTTAGCACATTTTACATATACATTATTACTTTGTAAAATATTAGTGTGTAAAAGTATATTTAATATAAGTTTAGCTTTATAAATATAATTATTTGTTATTGTCACAAAGAAGGCTACAAGCTGTTGAATTTTACAGAATCCAGAATCCAGTACAGCCTATTTAGCAAAGGTAGGTAGGTAAACAGTTAATACTGGATTTCTCACACATCTATGAACATGGCATGGCATAAAAACTAGCATTCTGAGCTAGAAAAACAGGAAATAAAGATGAATTGCAAAACAGGTGGAAAATGAGAAAGAGAAATAAATAAATAGCAATTATTTTAAGAATATTTTATTTCATTTATGCATTGATATGTAATTTTTAAGGCCTATTGCCAAAATCAAAATACATGGTCATTATATTTCTTCTATTACATGTGTCTTTACATACAGTTTTTCTATGAAATCCATTTTGATAAGCAAATGGCCCTATCTATGGAATTATTTTTGCACTGCTGTATCTCTTTCTATTTATAGTTTAATACCAAATTCAGTACAGATCTAGAAGATAATAGCAATTTAGTTCACATAGTAGTTTGGGAAATATGGTTAAGATTTAAATTTTCACATTAAAATACAATCTGTATAAATTTTGTTTTTATCCCTTATTTTCTAAATAATACAATAACAAAAATAATTGTCAGATGAGAATTTTATCTGATTCCCAAACATAGCAAGGTTGTAAAAGCCTCCATCCATTTTTGCTCAGCTAACTCACAATCAATTAATGGTCTTGGCAAGGATCCTTCAAAAATTTTAACAAGAGGTTCTCTGCCTGGTTGATGGGTGGGTGTGGCCATGATGATAGTGGCCTAGTTGGCCTCCTGCTTTCCTCAAGCCTCCGGGAGGGTGAAAATGGCCTCCGGGGGCTCTGGAGTCTCTCTGGAAGCTGGAAACAGACCCGTTCCTGCCCTCCCCGAGCCTCCGCACACATCCTGCACTTATCTGCATCTAAAATAGGCTGCGTGGGGAATCCTGGGAGAGGTGGGGTGGGGATGGGTGATGACAGCCAGGAGTGGGATTTGGGGGTTCTCCAAACTGCAAAGAATCTTAGCTAGGGGCTCTCCTGAACCCCTGCAAACCCCTAGCAGCCCACCCCTGTCCATGCCAATACTTGGCACCAATGATGTTAGGTCATACCTGCACACTGAGGTACTTCTGCTGTCCATTGCCCAGATGACAAACATTGCAAGTTGACCAGGCCAGTCATTGTAAAACCTTTGTCACACCTGAAGCTGCAATGAGATCTGTAACTGAACTGCTCCAGCGGATGAATGCAATTCATGAGCAGGGCTTGATGGAGACGGCCAAACATGTTGCATTTTACAACTAAACAAAGACATGAAAAGATAACGTTAAACTATCAACATCACTGACAAAACTGTTTTCCCATATTGCAACAAAGATAGGAATGTTCTTGAATTCTAATGAATTCAAGGGTTTGACATCTAAATTGTCTATTAATAGAAAACCTTAAGTATTTTAAAAACTCCCAAAAGAATATGATAATTATTTTAATAGCAAGAGATTTAATTTTATGGAAACATGGGCTCATCTCTTCCTCTGTTGAATAAAATTGGTGAAAGAAAGACCACTTATGATCTAAAATAAATGGGGCATTTCTTGACAATCTTTACCCTAAGGCCTAAGTCTATAAACCCAACCTGCAGTATGAGGAAGCACAATCCATGTTGCGAAGGAAAAACTTCTTGAGATGTCCTGTCCTGTCTTCACTGCGGCTAGAATGACATTTTTTTAAGACACTGATATTTTTCATTATGCTTGCAAATAACTTAATAGAAAAACAGATGTTGTTGTTACATTTAATAATTTTAAGTTCTGATGTATTATCAGACTTAAAGATCCCTAAAAAGAAATTCAACTGCTTATTCAATGCTAACCATAGGAATCAATGCTCTCTTCCCCCACTGTACTCCAATGATATAACTGATACAGCATGACTGATGCTATTTGCAGGGTTTTTCAGAATGTTAGCACAGTGAATTCCTTTAAATATTGTTTCAGATAAAAGCAATAGGTTTCATCAACACTAAACAAAAACCATAACATAGGAGTTCCCACTCACCAAAGAGAAAACATTTTTTTTTCCCTTCGTGAACAAGGTCTTCTTGGAAAAATAACTGGGAGGCTGTTCAGCCTATCCCCCAGAGAAAATAATAGAGCTGAAATAGAATGCTTGTAATGCTTTAAAGACTGGGGACCAAAGTGGACGTGACATTTTTCATGTAGTTTGGTCTTGCCCGAGGGAATCATATTGATTGTATCCGTACTGTGTCATGGAAACCAAAATACTTATTTCTGTTATCCTTGCTGAGAATATGCCTCCCCCCTTATGATCACTGCCTCTATACCACCTAATCACAATAGAAAGAAAATGTCATTGGTTCCAACAGACTCACCATTTTCACACAAAGGGCCATAGAAACCAGGGTAGCATTGGCAGGTATAGTTCCCAATGGTCTCCATGCATTCACTACGTTTGTTGCAGGAGGAAGGTTGACAAGAAGCTGTATAAAGCATAGAATTGGATTAGCATTACATAGTGAGCTTTTTTATTCTTCTATTCAATCATGTCCAATTTCTGGACATGTCCTTGCAGCTGTCTTAGGAAGGTTTGTCAGAAATGATTTGCCATTGCCTCCTTCCGAGGACTGAGATAAAATGACTGGACAATGGTTTTCCAGAGGGCTTTATGCCGAAGAAGGGACTAGAATTCACAGTCTCCCACTCTCTAGTTTGATGCCTTAACTATTACACCAAACTGTCTCTTGTCATGAACATACTAGAGATTTAAAACATTTTTGGCTTCTTTCAATTACAAGATTTCTTTTGAAAGAAAAAGTCATTTCAATAAAAGGGAAATAACTTACATCGGACTATAAGATAGATACAAGAATCTTATGACTAATTTCTCTGCATACAATCCAGCAGGTGATCATTCACAAATGGGATCCATTGTAATTCTGCCATATCAAAGTGATGGTAAACTAAGATAAACAGGGGGCTTTGGCATAATACATCAGTATTTTACCCATAAAAATAATCATTCTCAATTAGTAACTTCTGAAAATCAAAAGGTGACAATTTTTTTGTTTTTTTTCCACTCAGTCCTATCAGGTTGTGGAACTGCTAGTCTTACATCTATCAAAGATTAATGTGCTATATGAATACATAAATATGGTATAAAAGACAATATTTGACATGGCATCACAACAAGTATGTTACTGTTTTCAACCCTCACTAATTTCTCTGTCCTGAGAACAGAATGTTTGTTCAAGAACATTCTTTAGAAAATTCCATGAGCAACTGAACTCTTGCTAGCATTTTCATGGTTCTTTATTTGTGTCAGAAGCACCTAAAATTATACACAAATTATATCTATAATTTTCATGCTAAGAATACACCTATTTAAACCTTAACACTGAAAATCACTTTCATCTTTGTACTATATTGTAGTACTTCTATTTCTTTAGATGTCAACTTTATCATACATTCAATAAATGCAATATATATTTTATTATATATTTCAGATAATTCTCAATGTTAATTTTTTCTTTGACTCAAAAGTGCCTTTTGTTTTATTGTTTACTTTTACAGAAATAATTTTCAGCACCATGCTTATTAATGGATACAACATATTTGTTCAGTTCCTAAGAGAGACAAGCTTCTATTAAAACACAGACCAAGACCCACGAAACAAAAAGCAAAGAGTCTTTTGACGTGACATTTCCTCTTTTTTCTGTTGATTGCATTATAACAACTAAATCCAAGTAAATCCAAAGTTCATAAATTTGTATTTTTTTCTTCCCTCACTTCAGTTCTACATGCATATTGGATTCCAGTAGCCTAACCTTTGCTCATGAACATTTGTTTTCTCTTTGGAAGAGTATCTTCCATTTCTCATCACCTCCAGATCCATCTCTATTGGCCTATTGTAGAAGAAACCCTGAAATAAAATTCGTGCAAAATCTTCAATGGGTTTTCAGATTTGAATAATAGAGCCTGCCCACAATCCCAATCTAGCCTTTTATAATGAAGTTGAATTGTCAATGTGTCAACTGTTGGTAACAGTTTCAAAAATCACTCTTCCCTTGCAAACTATTCCATGTAACCACATCAAAAAGAATGCTTTGAAAACTACTAGACAAAATGTATTCAGGAATTATTTGAAGATGGAATGGCTGATGATGAGGTTGTGTTGCTAGCATTTCTGTAGAGATTGCAATATTTATCTGGAAGTAACCACAAAAGAAAGTTCAATGTAGTTTGGTTATGCATTATACTGATTTTCTTATGACCCTTATGAATTGTTTGCTGTGATTGTTAATGGGCAGAGTTACCATTCCAGAATACTTCCAGTGAAGTTATGGGCATATCTGCATTGTCTAGTTGTGCTATTGCCAGAAAAGACAATGACCATTTTTTGAGGGCAGAAATGGACAGTGCCAGGGATTACCTATCTCCCACTGCAAATTTCATACTAAGCAAACTTTTCCTCTGAAAATTAGTCTTTTCCTTGTAAAGTCCCCTTGATTGCTTTTGTTCTCTTTAGTGGAGACTTTTTCTTCCTCACAGGTTAAATTCAATAGTCCATTGGCTACTGCCCTCCCAGAGGAAGAAAGGCTCCTGAAGGAATAGTTGCTCTAATCCAGACATGACAAACAGATGGCCCAGCCAACAATAGGCTCAGAGTTGTCCCATGGGGCCATCCCGGAGATGAAAAGTCGGCCTAAATGACCAGGCCACATCCACCCAGCCCCCAAGAGCAAACAAAATCCTGATACAGCCCATATTGGGATTGAGTTTGATACCCTGCCTAATCAAAGAGTATTCCAACCTTCACAATCACTATTAAAGTGATTTAGAGCATTTAAAGCATTTACTAGGCAAGAGCATTGTCTAGTATGAAAAAAGTTGCTGTTTTGAAACTCAGCACTACCTTTTAATTTTTAATTTTTATCTATTCATGCATATACATTTTATATCTGTGCATCTTTTTTGGTTTATATTTATGAACACATAAAAATATGCCCAGAAAGGAAAATTTTCCTGAAACAAAAGGAAGATAACACAGCAGCCAAAGAATTGCCCTTTAGAAGCTGCAATTGGTCTGAATGTTTGCAAGCTGTTTTAGAGCCTTTTAGTCTTGACAAGTTTCTTGATCCAGCTTAAATTTAAGTAACCATAAGCACAATACAGGAATGACTTCAATCATAAGAGCAAAGGTGTATAATAATTATGGATTATTTTCATATGATCATTTTTATAATTTAAGAGAATGCAGAGTTGATTTCTGGATCCCTAGTATTTTTTTCCCAGGACTCTATGACTTTAGAGGTGCAAATTCTAATTTCCCAGTTATTATCTTGTTGCCTGTAATTGGATTTTCTGCACCATGAGGAACCTGACAAGCGTGGGACTCATTATAATTCTGATAGCAGGAAACTCTGCATCTCTTTCATTGAAAAAAAAGTTACTTAGATATGAACAATTCTCATGTTCTAAGTTCATATCTGTTTAATCTTATCTTGGTGGATTATTTGAAGGTGCAGTTCCAACTATGGACAAACTTAAAATCAAAATACTTTAAATTTCATTGCAGTCTATCTCCCTGTGCCTAACATTAGCTAAGATTATATTCATGCAAGACAGTGCGCCACAAATTTACCCAAACAAATGTTGACCTAGCATTTTTGGGAACTCAGCTTATGCTGTCAATTTATAGTTCAACACTTCAAACAATCCCAGAAAACTGAGTTGGGTCAATCATGCCCAAACTGATCCCACGCTAGTACATCAGGCAAACAGATAACAGATAACCAGAGTTGGAAGGGATCTTATAGGTCATCTAGTCCAACCCAAGTGGGAGACACTATACCATTTCTGACTGATGGCAGTCCTATCTCTTCTTGAAAGTCTCAAGTGATGATGCTCCCACAACTTCTGAGGACAAGCTGTTCCATTGGTTGATTGTTCTCATTGTCAGAAAGTTTCTGCTTATTTCCAGGTTAAATCTCTCCTTGCTCAATTTCAATCCATTGTTCCTTGTCTGGTCTTAGGGTGCTTTAGAACATAGCTTGACGCCCTCTTCTCTGCAGCAGCCCCTCAAATATTGGAAGACTGCTATCATGTCTCCCCTGGTCCTTCTCTTCACTAGATTAGCCAAGCCCAGTTCCTGTAACTGTTCTTTATATGCCTTAGTCTCCAGTCCCCTAATCATCCTGGTTGTTCTTCTCTGCACCTTTTCTAGAGTCTCAGCATCTTTTTTATAATGTGGTGACCAAAACTGGATGCAGTACTCTAGGTGTGGTCTTACTAAGGCTTTATAGAGTGGTATTAGTACCTCTCTTGATCTTGATTGTATCCCTCTGTTAATAAATTTAGGATTGCATTAGCTTTTTTGGCTGCTGCTGCACACTGCTGGCTCATATTTAGCTGGTTGTCCACTAAGACACCAAGATCCCTCTCACAGTTACTGCTATTGAGCCTGGTTTCACCCAGTCTATATGGGTACTTTCTTGCCTAAATGTAGGACTTTACTTTTCTCTACATTGAATTTCATTTTGTTAGATACGGCCCAGTGTTCTAGTCTCTCAAGATCCATCTGGATCTTAAGCCTATCTACTTGGGTGTTAGCTATTCTTGCCAGCTTAGTATCATCTGCAAATTTGGTAAGTTCTCCTTCTATTCTCTCATCTAAGTCATTAATGAAGTTATTGAAGAGTACTGGGCCTAAGATGGAACCTTGTGGCACCCTACTGCTTACTTCCCTCCATGTAGAATTAGACTCATTAAGGACTATTTGTTGAGTATGGTTTGTCAGCCAGTTGTGAATAGTATATACAAACTCTTATAACTACTCGATAAGGAATATCTCATTACCTTTATAGCAGAGTGCCCGTTTCTTCTTCCCACAAGGCTCATCATTCCATTTTCCAGCTTCAAAGTCTCTCTTAATATAAATCTCAACACAGTCTTGGTTGGACAGCCTGTTGTTAGGTTCCCGATAAGCCCAGTTTTCTGCCTCTTTGGTCAGGGCTTTTCTGGTTCCTACCCATGTCCAGATATTGTTTATTTTCCGGATCCCAATCCAGTAGTATTTTGAATGCTTTGGTAAGTTGTCATTGAGATAGGCAATTTCTTCTTTGTTCTGGATTGCTACCAGGTCAGTATACCAGGTCTGGCAAAATGTCCGAGCGTCTTTCCAGGTTAGGTCTGATTCGGCCCCATAGTGGTAAGTCCAGGCATCCACATGAAAGAGGAGTCCTCCCAGAGGAATAAATAGCATCAGGAAAGAAGAAGCTTCTTTTAATACAACTGTTTTAATATTATAGCAAATAATAATATACCAGGCCATTTAAAGACCACAAGGCTATCTTTACCCTGAAAAGCACAGAGCGACTTAGTACTTTTTTAATAATAAGAGAGAGATGCTCTGATCCTAATAATTGCTAAATGGTAGGATTTCAACAAGTGAATTTTTTCTGAAATAATATAAAACAATTTCTGTGAATAGTTTCTAGCAATTAAAACTTCTTAAGGGAGGAACACATCACTTACAAAGGAATTATCTCTAATTAACAATTCTTTACTCAAATGTAAATAGATCAGACTTGTGTAATGTTTCAGTTTTATGCCTTATATCTGTTCTTCATAACCTTCCTTAGACTTGAAAAAAAATCTTGTATGCAATGTACTTAATTAGGCAAGTCAAAATCTATGAAATCTACAATCACTTGTTTTATATGTTTTTAAACAGGAGTGGGATTCTTCCAGTTTGCACCTATTCACCAGAACCAGTTGTTAACATTCCAAGCAGTTCAGAGAACCGGTTGTTAGAAGAAATTACTGGCCTAATCCTGTAAGGAAGGCAGGAAGGAAACATTCTGGTGTTGCTTACAGAAACTGCCTCTCAGTTAACCTTTATTACATTCTTGGCAGGACTAGAACTTCCTGTCTCAGGAACTTCTCTGTAGTTTTTTTTCCCCTCCTTTGCTGGTACTTTGCTTGTGTGGAGTGACCATTCAAAGTTACAATGGCACTGCAAAAAGTGACTTATGACCATTTTTCACAGTTACGACTGTTGCAGCATCCCCATAGTTATGAGAGGCCAGGCAAGGAGATGCATGCCTCAATCTGAGTGATATTGAATTGGCCACGCCTAGCCAATAACATGGTCACCAAGCCACATCCACCTAGTCACATGACCACCAAGCCATGCCCACCACCTAAGCCATGCCCACAGAACCCGTTGTTAAAAAATTTGAATCCCACCCCTGGTTTTAAATATTATTTTAATAAAGTAAAATAAAATGACTATCCTTCGTTTATTAGAAAACAGAGATCAATTTGTCTCTGAATAAAATAAATAAGCATTCTATTTTTATTATTCAACTAGACAACCGTGATCTATTCTTTCGGTCATCCTTTCAGATATATTTCCTCTCTCCTCAATGCCTTCAATGTACTGGGAACCACTGGAAAAGCTATGATACATTTAGAGATGTATCTGCCTTTAAAATATCCCATGCTGAATTATACAGCACACAGTGAAACATCAGTGCAGGAAAATCTTTTATGACATCTTGTATTACCTCAAAAACTGTTTTAAGATCATTTTTATGTCATAAAATGTTTTCTAAATTTGTTAGATTTCAATTCCACAGGAGTCCCCGAACTCAGTTTTTTGACATTTTTGACATTTTGGCATTCTGTAAGTTAGCTCATTTGACATCCCTTGATTCAAAATGATTTGCCCTCTGTTGCATTTTTTTCCCACTTAAAAGTTATAGGAAAGGGCTTTTTTAATTAGTGTACAGATTTTTAACACTCCTATGAAACCACTGTTAGGCATTAGCATTTCTTAAAAAATGCTTTATTTGCACTGATGATGTTACATAGTTTGGGTAATGAAATACCTGCAAGAAAGCCACCAAGCTCAGAAAGCACCAAGGAGCCTTATATTTGATTTTTTAAAATCAAAACAGTAACAGCTACTTCTTTGTAAACTTTTAATTTTTGAAATTTAAATGTCATTTTATTCTGATCAAAACCACTTTGAACTCAGAAAATAGCACATAAGATTTTGTACTAATGAATTTTTTTCTGATAACTATGGGAAAGAAAACTTTGCTTTCTAAAAGATTGCATGCTACATGTGACCATTTCAGGAAATTGTCCCTGATAATAAGAAGTAAAACATCTGGTTTAAAATGATTTCCAGTGCAATATACTATTTTTTTCTGGAATGGTGCCCATATCATAATCAAGCCAGCCACAAATACATTTTGGTTACACAACTTCTAACCTAAAGTTGGTTCTCTTTTTACTGCATAGTTTGTGCATTTTGTTGCATAAAACCAAAATGTTATTTTCTCTAAGTTTAAAGACAACTTACTTACCCCAACTAATAATAGTAAGCAAAAAGCAGTCATTTTCCCATCTGTACCAGAACTGCCCATTGACCAAAGACTGTGGATGAAAAATAAACATTACTATTCAGTCATGTCCTTTAGGTCCAAATAAATTAATGGAAGTCCAACAGCCTCCATTTTTATTAGTAAATTATAAATTTCTACAACATTTATTGATTGGATACACTCAGAGAATATCTTGACTACTAAACAAACAAGCTTTAGATCAGGATGCCTTACCGAGGAGCAATGGTAGAATTCAGCCGGTTTGCATTGGGTTGCTGAACCGGTAGTAACTTCTGGCTGGCCATGCCCCCGAGCCGGTCACCCAATCATGCTTCTTCACTTGCCCCACTCGCCCTATGTTTGCTCACCCTGCCTTGCCCGCCTGATGCTCGCCCGTCTAGTCACTCCTTAAGGTATTTCTTTTTTTTCTCTCCCGACAATCAGCTGTTCCTAAGATCAGCTGTGTCAGAATTCTCCTCACTTACTTACTGCTTTGCCCAGGAGGTTTCCCTGAGGCATAGGAAGGCAAAAACGAAGCGTGGGGCTCCCTGAGGCCCAGGGAGACCACAAAATGAATCGGGGGGTATGTGTGCTGTGCTGCTCCATGCTCCATTTTCTGCCTTCCTGAGCCCAAGGGAAGCCTTCTGGGAGCCAAAACGCCCCCTTCCAGGAGGCTTCTCTGAGGCCCAGAAGGCCCAAAAAACCGGGATGGTGGTGGTGCTGCAAAAAGCAAATAGCAAAAAAATACACCCCATGGCCACTCAGTCACATGGCCACGCCCACAGAACCGGTAGTAAAAAATTTTGAATCCCACCACTGCCAAGGAGCAATGTCCAATTCTATACTATTTAGCTGAAAAATACTTTAGCACTTCTAAAGTGGCCTATGTTGCCTTTATTGATTTAAAGGTGGTCTTTCACTCTATCCCTCATGGCAGGTTCTGCAATAAATTAGTCAGAATATCTATTGACCAAGTCCATCGGTCTTCTCAGCTTGATAATTTCATTATATCAAACCTCTGTGATGCAGTCTGTCAAGGACTTAAAGTATCTAGGCACTGGCTTCTAATATCTCTTGAAATAATACATTGAGTGAGTTCTATTAGATCTCAAGAAGTCATACTTAGTGTGCCTTAATCAACTTCAAATGTCCATACTCAGTTAACATCTTAGCCACATCTTTCCTAAGGCCTGCCTGAAGCACTGCTAGCTCAGATTTTGACTGAAACAAATTTTGCACACTGAGCCCCTTGTTCACTTTAATCTGCTGGATAAATTTTCCCATCTCTCAAAAGATTGACTCCACTTTGGTTTCTTATTGCTTTGTGTTTCTTGCAACATGATCACCTAACCCAGCTAGATCATTAATATAACTTAGAGGATTCAGGATTTAGATCTTCAAAATTATAGGACCAAAATAACCCACCTTATTATGGTGTGATTGCAGGTTCATCATGGACAATTCATAGTTTACAGTATCTTAAGTTATAGAATCAAGTTTAAGAAAAGGTTTTTTTTACTCTAGCTCAACTTGATGTACTATCCATATTATGAAAATTGTAGGCTATGTACGACTTTCCTATAAAATAATCATATGTTTGCTCCAATATAAAGGTTGAGTCAGTATCTTATGTATTGTTATACTGATCTTTGTACTATCTATGGTATCTGGCATTCATAATCCAAATTGTTAAAAATTTTAGTTCTCTCTGAGAACTTGCTGTTTTCCTTCTGCAGATAGATCTTTGAGGAACTTTTCTATACCATCAGCCATCCCCAATGTCACAGGCCAGGCGGCAGCAGAGCCAAATTTTCAGGCTTTTCTGGAAGGCCAGAAATATGGAAGCAACCTTACCTCCAGTTGGAGAATATTCCAGAGAATGAGGGCCACAGAAGAAAATGATCTTCTATTGGGCCCAAACAGCCGAAATTCGGCAGGATCCAAAGTAAACTTTTTCCACTGCAATGAGTAGAGCTTATTAAAGAAACTAGATAAGCTCATCTTTGGACAAAGTGACAAGTGAAAAAGGGAAAACATGTCAAATCTAATCAAAGTGCTATTTAAAGAGATACTGTTATATATCAAAGAAATATTTCTTGACATTATTAATCTGTTCCATCATTGCTTCAGGATGAATGGGAGAGGAAGAGTACTCAGCTGAAGCAAATCCCAAAATTAGCAACTTAAGGAATTAAATTTCTTTGTCACAAATTCCCAGATATATTTTCTTATATCTCTCTTCTTAGAATACAAAAATCCCCTACAAAATTACAGAGTTAATACAGAACAGAAAATGGGGCTGGAGGCATCTATCCGAAAAAAGTACTCTATTCACAGTAGCCCACCAGATGCTTATGGGAAAACTATGAAAAAGACATGAAAACAATGATAACCTAACCCACTCCTGTTCTTCTGCTATAACTCTTGAGAACCATTAGTTAGTTAAGGGGGGCCAAACCACATAAGTGGAAGGTATACAAGCATTACTTTCATTCTATGCACTTCAAGTTGGACCATGATCCACTCAATGTGATGTTACAGACTGACAGTGATGCTCCAGAGTTTCAGACAGGAATGATTTCAGGATCCACTACATGCAAAGCAGTGATTCTCCTGTTGAGCCATGATCCTGATTACAGTGGGGCTCACAGAGGAAATAGTTACTACTCCTATATTTGTTATTAATGAATTTGAATATGGTTTTTAAACTTAAATCGGAGTTAAATCTAATATAATATTTTCCAGTTGGATCAGATCATTCCAATTTGGTTATGCATATAAACACATAAGTCATATTGATTATCACCCAACTGTATAACCTAGAAGTACATACCAATACACATCTGGCTCATTATAATTGTATTCTGTGCTGTTCAAGGTAGTCATAGTTCAGTCACATTTCTCCCCAGCCCCTATTTCACATACTTAGAATCATAGCTGCAGAGTTGACTGCATGTATCTAGACCAGGGGTCTTCAAACTTGACAGCTTTAAGACTTGTGGACTTCAACTCCCAGAATTCCTCCTCCAATCATGTTAGCTCAGGAATTCTGGGAGTTGAAGTCCACAAGTCTTAAATTTGCCAAGTTTGAAGACCCTAGATCTAGACAAAATGCTTTAATGCATTCTTCTAATGAGAACAATGAGTCCTTTAAAGTGGAGACACTGATTTTTCCCAATTGCAGTGCTATTGCAGAGAGGAGCTTACACCATCCTTTGACTATTTAAAATTTAACCATAGTCTTTGGGCTATGTCACATACCTAGGAAAAAAGAGTACTTACCATTTCAATGGAAATTATTTTGATTTCTTCTTACACACCTTTCCTTATGCAGCTTCTTATATCAGCACTTCCTCTAAAAGTGCCTAGAAGCTGATTGCATCCTTTTCCTATTGCCTTCTTCACTGGACCGCCCTGCCACAGCCACAGCCACATGCAGTTAACTCCTTGCCAGCTATTGGTCTGAATATTTAAGCCCTGCTTTTCTCAGAGTGGGGCATAAATCTAGCTACATGATAATATACTTTAAACTTGTTTTTCAAAGTAATATTTTTATTAGGGCTCTTTTGCCGTTTCACACATTTCTAGAACTAAATGCTGAGTTAGTAGGCTTGCATGTTTGTAAATAAATTTTGTTTTTCTCAATCTGGATCTTGCACCAGTGGTGATATTCAGCAGGTTCTGACCAGTTCTGGAGAACCGGTAGCAGAAATTTTGAGTAGTTCAGAGGACCGGCAAATACCATCTCTGGCTGGAGATTTTACAGTATTCTTCCCCTGCCACACCCACCAAGCCACGCCCACAGAACCGGTAGTAAAAAAATGAGAATCCCACCACTGCCCTGCACTCTTCATTATTCTATGCTTAAATATCAGCTATATCAAGGCATGCAATCAATCCTAAATATGCTTTGAATGTTAGGCCCAGACCTATATTAAATATAATTCTATACTGAGCTACAGTTCCGTGTTGTGATAAGGATGGTACAGACTTTTACAACTGCTATAGCAAGAAAATATTTATCAGAAAATATTCTGATTAAAAAAAATAAGAGTGCAACGATGTCACTTTATTTTGACTTGCATTTGTCACCTTGAAACTGTGCTAAATGTTCCCATACTAAGATCTTTAATTCAATACTATTTTACAAATCTTCCATTCTATATTGTGTTTGATTCCTACATTTGTTACAGCTTACATATATAGATTGCATACATCTGACTGATGCTTTTAGGACAGTAAAGGCATAGAGGAAACAAACTCTTCACTATCTATCAGAAGGATACAATCAAGGATACAAACAAAGTCTTAGTAAAACCACATCTAGAGTACTGCATCCAGTTTTGGTCACCACATATAAAAAAGATGTTGAGACTCTAGAAAAAGGGCACAGTAGGGCAACCAGGATGATTAGGGGACTGGAAGCTAAAACATTCGATGAACGGTTGCAGGAACTGGGCATGGCTAGTCTAGTGAAGAGAAGGACCAAAGGAGATATGATAGCGGTATTCCAATATTTAAGGGGCTGCCACAGAGACGAGGAGATCAAGTTTTTTTCCAAAGCACCTGAAGGCCAGACAAGGAATAATGGATGGAAACTGAGCACGTAGAGATTCAACCTGGAAATACCAAGAAATTTTCTGACAGTGAGAACAATCAACTAATGGAACCACTTGCCTTCAGAAGTTGTGGGAGCTTCATCAACAGTTTTCAAGAACAGATTGGACTGCCATCTGTCAAAAATGGTGTAGGGTCTCCTGTTTGGGTGGGAGGGTTGGACTAGATGACCTACAAGGTCCCTTTCAACTCTATTAATCTGTACCTGATTGAGATTTCTGCAAATTAGATCTGATCACTTGTACTTCTTTGCACACTATTATGCTATTGCAACCCATAGGAAACATCAATATATATTATACATGCATACAACACCCCCCCACACACACATACACATAAAACAGGATTAAAATAGAAACAAAATCCAATACAGCAGAAGCCAAAGACATTGCCAAAAAAATTCCTCTGAGTCATATTGGTACAGCTTTGGCAAATGTTTTGCAATTTCTGTGATTCTGGCAAGACCTAATAGATGACTTAGATAGGTCAATCTCTTCTTACTTTCTTTTCTTTCTAATATGGTGGCAATCTCTTTTAATGTCTAATGGACTGATCTCAAGGGATCTCCTCTGATGAAGAAGAGAAACAGAAAAACTCATTGCAAGAATTTGGACACTGCACTGCCACATTATACAAACCAGGAAGCAGGCCTGTTGTCCCTGCCTTTGATTCAGCAGACTGTAACTGTATGCATACATGCGCTGGGATCCAGCTGATTCTGATCTACACCACGAACCTTTTCCCCCAACCTTCAGCAAGAAGACCTAAGACTTAAGAAGACCTAATGATCCAAAGACAAGAGGAAGAAGAGTGCTGGACTACACTAGAGACCACTAGACTTTGCAGGATTCCTCATAGGTCATTTGCTGAAGGAAACCAGGCCTAAGCGATAGTCAGAAGCTGCTGATATTTAAGGACCAACCTGGTTTTGTTAAGATTTGAGGGAAGAGGGGTGCCCTGTGAAGGGGTGTGTGCCTCAAATCCCCCAGCTGTAGACAGCTCATGGAAATTGGCTTGGATTGCTTATGAACAGTCTCTCTTTTTGGTGATATCTTTGGGTACTGTCTGCAGAGTAAATCTGCTTAGGTAGATAAAGCCTGAGCTGAATTCATGATTTGATGAAAGATTTACTACAAGTGTATACCAAATAAAGACACTATTTTTAAGGCCAAGAGCAAAACATCAATACAGGTTGACCTGTATAATGATAGTGTTGCTTGTTATTATTCGTCTTTTCCTGACTTCTCATGCTGCACCATCTAATAAAAGAAGGGAATTTTTCCTTTGCAATAGAGCTGAAATCTAAAAAACCTAGAGGCATCAGAGCCTCCAGTGGCACAGCGAGAAACAAGATATATACACTCATCTTTGACTAGCTGAAAAGAACACTACCCTATAAGTACTTGCTGAAATTCTCTTTATTTTCACAAAATAATTCTAAAGCAAATTCACTTTCAACAAATTACATGAGAAGTAGTAGAAAAAACGATAAGAGGATAGAAATTGGCGAGGACTGGCTGCAACATTGATTAAGAAGACATGATAATTACATAGCTATGTGTCGTAGAAAATGAATGTGCTGCAATGGGTTCATTTTGCCCAAAAGGAGATTTCTTTAGAAATCAAATAATTTGTTGGAGTGTTAATGCTATGAATCTTTTTCTTATGTTCAGCTGGCACATCTTAGAATGTTTTCCTTTCATGGAAAATGTATCTGGAATAAGTCCAAAAATTATTACTGCTTCTAGGATGGCAATAATGATTAACAGAATAATGCTGGAATGTACCCAAAACCTAGCTTGTTATGACTCTTCCAATTTATTTTTTCCTCACTTGAAATGCCTTAGCTCTATACGAAGCACTTTGATTCATCTGATTTTTTTCCAGTTGAATTAAAACAAAACAACCTTGTTTCCGATATTTTCAATCAGTTTTGAATAGACAAAAGGAGGAAGTGACGTTTAAATGTACTTTTTAAAGATGTCTTTAGTAGATTCTGTTTTATTCGGAAAACACACGAGGTAGACCGGGTTCCAACAACAAATACTTTTATTATAACTAGTCAGTAAAACGGAACGCCTGGCTGAAGCCGGGGCCAGCCTTTTATACAGGCTGGCTTGCCTGCTTGCAGCCAATGGCAGTTATTTGGATTTGCCGCCTTTTTGGCAGCTCTTTGGACTGGTTCCTAGTGAACCAATCCAGTGTTCTTTTTATTAGCCAATCAGGTTTGTAGATTTGGAGTCATCCACTTTACATACAGAACACCCCTCCCCCCTTAGTTCAGTCCTACGTGGTGACGTAGTCTCGCAGGTAGGTGGGGCTTTTCCGGACTCGACTTGACCTGCGCGGTTCATTCTCAGTGAAGACTTCGACCGGTTCGGATGGGGCTGCTGTGTCGTCCGTCCTTCTCCCTGGAACCGTCTGGAAGGGTGAGTCAGCCATTTTACCGCCGCCTGAGTTTCTTAGGCCGGCGGTTTTGCCGCTCCCTCCCGTTTCCTCGGGGCAGGTCGAGCTGGCTTGGCTGGCCCCTTCCGATGGTCTCTTTCCGCAAGTCTCTTCAAACGGTGAGTCTTTTATTGGCTCTTTTTGTTCGTATTGAATGTTAGGTTTAGTTTTAAACAGTTCTTTATTTGTTTCTCGCCTTTCCCCCCCCACCTTGGTTTGCATTTCGCCGGTTTTTTTTGTGAATGTTTGTAAGTCTGTGGTTCTTTCTATAATTCGAGATTGAAGCTGGTCTATGTGCCGCTTCCATTCCCTGCCATCGTCTAATTTTACTCGGTAGGATTTGGGGCCTGTAATTTGGATAATTTGCCCTGGTAGCCATACCGGGTCCCCGGTGAAGTTTTTGGCGTATACCAAATCGTCTGTTTCAAATTGTCTGAAACGTGTAGAGGAATCAGGGGGGTTTTCTGGGGTAAAATTTGGGTGTAACCTATCCAGGTGAGATCTTAATTTTCGCCCCATGAGTAATTCTGCTGGTGACTTATTTGTTATAGTACTGGGCGTTATGTGCTGGAGTGTGAGCAAACGGTTTACTTTTTGTTGGATATCTCCAGCGTCCATTTGTTCCAACCCTTCTTTGGTAAACCGGACCATTCTCTCAGCCCTGCCGTTCGCAGCCGGGTGAGCCGGCGCGGTTAGTGCATGTCTTATACCTAGGGAGGCTAGGTATTGCTCAAATGGTATGCTGGTTAGCTGTGGCCCGTTATCTGAGACGAGAATGTCCGGTATGCCATGGGTGGCAAACAGGCTGTCTAGTTTCTTTATTACAGCTTCTGTTGTCGTTGATGGCATAATTTTTACTTCAAGCCAATTGGAATAGGCATCAACGACAATCAGAAAGGTATGCCCCTTGGTAGGCCCCACGAAGTCAATGTGTATTCTTGACCACGGTCCTCGAGGGGTTTCCCAGTCCTTAACAGGTGCCTTTGGTGGGGATGGTCTAATTGCCTGGCATTTGTGGCATGAGCTTACCCAATACTCTATATCCTTATCAATACCCGGCCACCACACATAACTTCTGGCAAGGCTTTTCATCTTAACCATTCCCGGGTGCCCTTCATGTAACAGCTTAAGTACCTTGGGCTGTAATTTGGCAGGGATTACTACCCGATCACCCCACAACAAACACCCCTTTTGGATAGAAAGTTCAGTCTGTCTGGACCGGAAAGGTTTAAAGTTTTCAGTTTTTTTATTCTCCGGCCAGCCTTTACCTACCCAGCTAAGAATGCGGGCAGTCAATGAGTCTTTCGCGGTGGCTCTGGCGACATCATACGCTGATATGGGTAGATCGGGGCAAGTCTCGATTTGTAGCGTTGTCATCGCTGGTGCCGGGTCTGCGTCGGTTGCTGGTAAGGGTGCTCTGCTCAAAGCGTCCGCATGGGAAATTTGTTTCCCTGGCCGGTGTGTCAGAGTGTAGGAATAAGCTGCCAGGAACTCTGACCATCTCGTCATTCTTGGGGACAGTATATTAGGTGTTGGCTTGTTTCCCGCCAAAATCCCCATTAGCGGTTTGTGATCCGTTATGATTCGAAAGGTCCTCCCATATAAATATTCGTGGAATCGTTTTACTCCAGCGACAATTGCTAGAGCTTCCCTGTCCAATTGGCTATAATTCCGCTCGGTTTTTGATAGAGTCCTAGAATAATATGCGACGGGTGCTTCTCTGCCATCCGGTAGTTGGTGGCTCAGGATGGCACCTACTCCATATGGTGAAGCGTCGCAGGTCACTGTTAATGGCAGAGTGTCGCTAAATTGGATGAGAACGTTTGTTGATGTTAGCAATCTTTTAATATTTTGGAAGGCTTTTTTTTCTTTGTAACCCCAAGTCCAAGTTGCCTTTTTGTCTAGCAGATGGTGTAACGGTTCTGCTATAGTGGCTTTGTTTGGCAGGAACACGTTATAAAAATTAATTAATCCTAAGAACGCTTGTAGTTCTGTTTTATTTCTTGGTTCAGGAGCGTCATTGATCGCTTTAACTTTTTTATCTGTGGGGTGGATACCCTCTCCGTCTATTGAGTAGCCCAGGAATTCGACGCTGTTCTTAACTAAACAGCACTTTTCTCTTTTAACCTTGAGGCCAGATTCCCTAAACTTAGTCAGAACCTTTTTTAGTCTGTTCCTTAATTGTGTTTCATCTCTGGCCGAGATTAGGACGTCGTCAAAATAGGGAACGACTCCTTGTATGCCATTTAGAAGGCGTTCCATCAGGCTCTGGAAGACGCCAGGGGCTACGCTTACTCCAAATTGGAGCCGGTGGCATTTGAATGCGCCCTTATGGGTGACTATAGTCTGCGCTTCTGCTGTTTCTGGGTCCACTGGGAGTTGTTGATAGGCTTGTGCCAAGTTGAGTTTGGCGAAAACTTTGCCGTTTCCCAGGGAATGAAGCAAATGCTGGTCTACTGGCACCGGGTATGCGCTTGGTTGTAATGCGTGGTTCAGGGTAGCCTTATAGTCACCACAGATTCTGATGGACCCGTCAGGTTTAATGGGTGTGACGATAGGCGTTTCCCACTTGGCATGGTCCACAGGTTCTAACACCCCTTGGGCTACTAATTTGTCCAGCTGTTCCTCTATTTTTGCCTTTAGTGCAAAAGGAACTCGCCTGGCTTTTATTCTTCGTGGGGCTATTTGGGGGTTTAAATTGAAAGAAATGGGGTTTCCCCGGTACTTGCCCAGTGAGCCGTCAAAAACGTCCTGGAATTCTCGGATGAGGTCGTCTTCCCAGCCGGTTGTAGTCACTCGATTGACCCCGGTCATCCCGATGCCCAATGGCGCGAACCACTCGATGCCCAGGAGGCTTGGTCTGTCTTGGTTGACTATGGTCAGTGGAAGCACCTTGATGTGATTTTTGTAGGCGACTCGGAAATGTCCCATGCCAATCACAGGGATTTGGTTTCCCTGATAGTCCTTGAGGGTTAGGTGCTGCTTCTTCAATTCTTTGGGTTTGATACCTGGGACTAACTGTTTAATTGTGTCCCATGATACCATGGAGAGGAAGGACCCCGAGTCCACTTCCATCTTGCAGTGTTTTCCCTCGATTTCCACGATGATTTTAATTTTTCTCCCACTTTCCGTCTGGGAGCTCTGAATAATGACAGTTTGGTGTGTATTGGCTCGCTTCTCTTGTTGCCATTTTCTTTCGGCTCGTTTAGGCTCGGCTCGTGTTGGGGAATTTCTGCGTCTCGTCGGGCTGTAGAATTTTTTGTTTCTGCAGACCTTCTCGATGTGCCCTCGTTTTTTGCAATGTCGGCAGATGGCATCGAGAAATCTGCATTCGGCTCGTGGATGGTTTCCTCCGCAGCCAGCGCATTCCCGCCAATTTCTCCTTTCGCGCTCTTTTTTGTTCGTGAGCAAAACGGTGGACCTCGTCGTCCTCTTCGCTCGATTCATTTGTTTCGCCCGACTCTTCGTAGTGGGTCGTGGTGGCAGGATGCTTTCTATCTTTGGCTGGTGTTTCATCGCTGTGTGTGTTCATCTTTTTAAGGGCTACTGCAGATTTTTTCGCGGCTTCAGCGGCTGTAGCTTCCGCGATGGCATCGGTAACAGTGATGTTGGGCTTGTTGAGCATTTTACTCTGTGCGGTCGAGTCTCTCAGGCCTAACACCACGCGATCTCTCATTGCCTCGTCTATGTTTAAGAATTCACACTCACCCCCTATTTGTCTGAGGGCAGCGATGAAATCGGCGACGGTTTCTCCCTCTCTCTGGTCTCTGCGGTAAAATTCGTGTCGCTTTATTAAGTTAGACACCATCGGAGCGTAGTGTGCTTTGAGGAGTCTCTGCAATTCTGTCCACGTTAATTGTTTAACGTCCCGGGGCTTCGCGAGGGCTTTTGCCATTTTAAACACTGTTGGCCCGCAGTGCGTCAGGAACACGGCTCTCTTGCGTTGCTCGGAAATGCCTTCCATTTCATTGCTCTCCAAGTACATTTGGAAGCGATCAGCATAGGAATCCCAATCCTCTTCGTTGGGATTGAAGGGTGCGGGCGGTGCGTTGTTTCCAGACATCTTATCACCGCGTGCAGGTTTCTCTGTTCAGGACGATCCCACCTTCGTCGCCAGTGTTTTGTTCGGAAAACACACGAGGTAGACCGGGTTCCAACAACAAATACTTTTATTATAACTAGTCAGTAAAACGGAACGCCTGGCTGAAGCCGGGGCCAGCCTTTTATACAGGCTGGCTTGCCTGCTTGCAGCCAATGGCAGTTATTTGGATTTGCCGCCTTTTTGGCAGCTCTTTGGATTGGTTCCTAGTGAACCAATCCAGTGTTCTTTTTATTAGCCAATCAGGTTTGTAGATTTGGAGTCATCCACTTTACATACAGAACAGATTCTTTAGTAGATCAGACACAAAGGACATGCAAGGAAGACAAAAATTCTCCATAAAGATTGTTTGTTTGGATTCAGAGCAAGAACAGAAAAAAAAAAAGCTGATGAAAGACAGAGAATGAAAGCAAACAATTATAAGTGATGGGGGCATTCAAATGGATTTGGGAATTATACACTCAGTTGTTTCCAGCAGCATATTATATGTGATAAGGAATCAAAATGTGTTACATATTAGCATACTCCAAATACTCTATTCCTATTGGTCCACAAACACTTGAATCTGATTGGTGTTCTACTCAATGTTGATTGGCCAAAAATAGCTAGTCTATGATGGGCCACCTCAGTGGCGGGAGAATCAAGGAGCCGTCATTGGCCGTGAGCCGCGAGCAGCCTCTCTATAAAAAAGGGCTGCCGCGGCTCCTGGCTCAGACAGAATTTAAGAACTAAATAAAAGAGCTGAAGTTACGCTGGTCTCGAGTCTCATTCTTCACGAACTCAACACTGGCGACAAAGGTGGGATTCTGAGACAAGGAAACCAGTCAAGCACATGGCAACGAGGACCAAGCAGACGAAATGGCCAGAATCAACTCGCCACCCGCACCATTCAATCCAGCGATGGAGGACTGGGAATCATACATCGATAGATTCCTCAAGTTCCTGGAAAGCAACGACTTGCAAGGAATCTCCAACAACAGAAAGAGAGCCGTATTCCTGACGCACTGTGGGCCCACAGTATTCAAGATGGCCAAGGCATTAGCCAAACCAGAGGATATAAAGCAGATGGCCTGGCCAGATTTGGAAAAATTGCTGAAGCCTCACTACACACCAACCGTCTCCAGCCTTATTCAGAGACACGAGTTCTACAAACGGGACCAGAGAGAAGGTGAGAGCATCGCAGACTTCGTAACGGCTCTCAGGGACATTGGAGGGGCATGCGAGTTCCTCAACATGGATGAAGCCATGAGGGATTGCGTGGTCCTTGGCCTAAGAGATCTCACTCTACAAACCCGACTGCTAACTCGACCAAAAATTACAGTCACTGAGGCTATCACTGAGGCCACGGCAGCTGAAGCAGCTAAAAAATCAGCAGCCAAAATGCAACAAATGAATGTGACAACATCAAAAACACCAGCAGAAACAAGCCAAATTCCAGAGAAAAAGTCAGAGAACACACACAAGACCATCACACACTACACGGATAGCGAATCGTTGTCCGAGATCGACGACGAGGAAGAGAAGATCCACAGACTCCAGGCTGAATGAAATAAATGGGAGAAGAAAGGACGCAAGTCGGGGTTCCAGTGCTCCGGGTGCGGAGGAGACCACCCCCGTTCTGAGTGCCACTTCCTCGATGCTATGTGCCGGTATTGTGAGAGACGGGGTCACATAGAAAGAGCCTGCTGAAACTATAAGAACTACAGCTCCCGACGTAGAGACAACACACCACCAGGGATAAAAGAATGACAAACATGAAGCTGTGAGAGTAGAGAAAGCAAAGGCAAGCGGCTACACGAAAACTACAGAAAAGAAGAAACACACCAAACTATTACTATCGGTCATTCAAACACAACCAATGGCCAAAAAGTACATGTGGCAGTCAGGACTGAGGGCCAAGAATGCGAGATGGAGGTGGACTCCAGATCATATCTATCAATGGTATCATGGAATACCATTAAAAGACTAATACCGCATATTGGCAGAACCAAATTCGAAAACCAAACGCTGATACTAAAAGACTACCAAGGAAACAGGATCCCCATAGTCGGACTCGGACACTTCCAAGTCACCTTCAAAGAACATACAAAAATTCTGCTACTAACCATCATAGACTGGAACCGCCCAAGCCTGTTGGGACTCAAGTGGTTCGAACCACTGGGAATCGGAATGACTGGCATCAACAGCGTCACCAAGACAGACTGGGAGGAGAACCTAATGAGGGAGTTCCAGGACGTCTTCGATGGGAAACTAGGCAAGTACCGAGGGTCCCCCATATCATTTAATTTAAATCCAACAATAGCTCCTATTAGGTTAAAAGTGAGGCGAGTTCCCTTCGCATTAAAACCGAAGATTGATGAGGAACTCAATAAACTCATAGCACAAGGCATATTGGAACCAATTGATCATGCTAAATAGGAAACACCAATCGTGACCCCAATTAAGCCAGATGGGTCTGTGAGAATCTGTGGTGACTACAAGGCCACCCTAAACCATGCACTACAGCAAAGCGCATATCCTGTTCCAGTAGTGCAACACCTGTTACACTCATTGGGGAAAGGCAAGGTTTTTGCAAAGCTCGACCTTGCGCAGGCATACCAACAATTGCCAGTCGATCCCAAAACGGCAGAGGCACAAACGATCGTGACTCATAGGGGAGCCTTCAAATGCAAAAGACTGCAATTTGGAGTTAGCGTGGCCCCAGGGGTGTTCCAAAGCCTGATGGAGCGGTTGTTACAAGGGATAAAAGGGGTAGTCCCATATTTTGATGACGTGCTAATGTCAGCCAGTGACGAGAGACAACTAGAAGCCCATCTCAGAATAGTATTACAAAGATTCCAAAAGGCAGGACTCAAGGTCAGAAAAGAAAAGTGTCAGCTAGCCACCTCAAAAGTAGAATTCCTGGGGTACCTAATTGATAAAGAGGCATCCACCCCACAGGTAAAAAAATCAAAGCAATCAAAGAAGCGCCTAGACCAAAAAACAAAGTAGAATTACAAGCATTCTTGGGACTTATCAATTTTTACAACATTTTTCTGCCACAGAAGGCAACGATGGCGGAACCACTACATAGACTACTGGAAAAGATAGCCACCTGGACCTGGGGATGACGAGAAGAGACAGAAAATAAATTTCTGGAACAAATAAATTTGTTCCAGAAAATAAAAGATTTAATAACATCCGAATCTGTCTTAATACAATATAGTGAGACACTACCATTGACAGTCACCTGTGACGCATCACCGTTCGGTGTCGGAGCCGTGCTTAACCACATGCTGCCAGATGGGAAAGAAGCATCAATCGCATTCTACTCCAAAACACTATCCAAAATGGAAAGAAACTACAGTCAGTTGGACAGAGAGGCGTTAGCAGCAATATCCAGTGTCAAATGGTTTCATGAATACCTTTACACTTATTACAGACCACAATCCCCTATTGGGAATATTAGCAGGGAACAGCGCCACTCCGAACGTACTCTCCCCACGAATGACAAGATGGTCCGAGTTCCTTGCCACATACAATTATAAACTGATTCACCGACCAGGCAAAGATATTACTCACGCCAATGCATTGAGTCGTACTCCCCTACCTGACCTAGGGAGTGACCCGGCACCAACCACATCCACCCTACAGATTGAGACACTACCAAACCTACCCATAACCGCAGCGGACATTGTGAAAGCAACAACAAGAAACAAAACTTTGTCACAGGTTTTTAACTGGGTAGAAAAAGGGTGGTCACAAAACAAGACAGACGTTAGATTTAAACTGTTCAGAAACAGGCAAACTGGACTGTCATTGTTAAAAGGTTGCATTCTGTGGGGGGATCGGGTGGTAATTCCGGAGGCATTACAAGACTAAGTACTGAATATCCTACATGAAGAACACCCGGGTATCATACGAATGAAATCTCTGGCCAGGAGTTATGTATGGTGGCCAGGGATGGATAAGGATATTGGGAAATGGGTAGAAACCTGTGGTAAATGCCAAAGATCCTGACCTGCACCTCCTTCAGCACCTATACTAGACTGGGAAACACCAAGCGGGTCCTGGTCAAGAATTCACATAGATTTCGCAGGGCCCACAAAAGGACACACATTTTTAATCATAGTAGACGCTTACTCAAATTGGCTGGAAGTGAGCATCATGAACTCAACAACTACAGAAGCAGTTATCAAACAACTGAGAAAACTTTTCGCCACACATGGGTTACCGGACCTATTATGGGCTATTAGATGTACTGGTTTCAGACAACGGGCCTCAGTTTACCGCCTTGCAGTTAGAACAATACCTGGCTGCCCAGGGTATCTGTCATGCCTTAACTGTGCCGGCCCATCCGGCTGCGAATGGCAGGGCCAAATGCATGGTTAGGTATACTAAGGAGGGCCTAGAGAGAATGGACAAGGGGGACGTGCAGGACAAACTCAACCGACTCCTAACCTTGCAACATATTACCTCTAGTAGCACTACAAATAAAAGCCCGGTTGAACTGTTGATGGGTAGGAAACTACAGTCCTACCTGGACAGGTTACACCCCACCTACACATGGGACAAGCCCCCCGACTCCTCCAGCAAATACCGTACCTTCGAAATCGGCAACCTAGTCTATGCCAAGAACCTTACCGGGGACCCTCTATGGCTGCCAGCCACCATCACACAACTCACAGGCCCCCAGTCCTACCGATTAATGCTAGATGATAGGAGGGAATGGAAGCGGCACATACACCAGCTTCGTTCCCGCAACCTCGAAAGAAAAACTGCTGCAGAACCAAAAAAAAATTCCAACGAAAAAACAACCAAGAAGGGGGGGGAAGTACAAATAAATAAAAAAGGGAGAGACGAACCTCCCATAACAAGACAACAAACTCTGCAAAACGACAATCTAACCAAACAAAAAGAGCACTCACGGTTAGATGAATCCCAAGAAAGAAGTCCGGGAGCAGGAGAGTGAAGTGAGGCCTTCCTGGAAGGTGGCAGCCAGGCCAGCTCAACCAACCCGACCAAACCAGGAGGGAGCGGTGGAGCCATCTCAACCGGCCCGAGAGACTCAGGCGGGAGCGGCATGGCTGACTCAACCTTCCAGGAGGTCCCATGGAGAAGGTCGAGAGAAGCAGCGATCCTGTCCGAACCGCTTGAAGACCAAAACAAGACTGAGCCACGCAGGTCAACTAGAACTAGAAAAAGCCCCACCTACCTGTGCGACTATGTCACCCATGTTTGACTGAACTAAAGAGGGAGGGGTGTTCTGTATGGAACTTGGCAGGTTCCAAGTACTTCATTCTGATTGGCCGAAAAGGCCACTTACAGATTGGTTCGCTAGGAACCAATCCGGGAAGCCGCCAAACGGCAGGAAGAATTAAATAACTGTCATTGGTCACAAGCCGGCAGGCTAGCTGCTATATAAAGGGCTGCCGCGGCTTGGGCTATGTTCCATTTCTTTACCTAGCAGTTTGAAATAAAGAGTTGTTGTTTGGAACCCGGTCTCACGCGCTTCTTTCCAGATGGAACAGCCCACATGTATGAAATAAGATGCTCCTTAGATCCCAAATTTAATTCTAGAAAGCAGTAAAGAAAGCTCAAACATTTTGTAGTGCCTTTGATGTCCACATTTTGGACACTAGGATATGGCTTTATATTTGGGATAATTTATTTCTATTTGAATGCTTGAAACTGCCATGAGTTTAAGTTGTTAGTCTATAAATTTAGGTATGTAAGTCAATACACTTATTTAGTCTTCTATTGTACTGTATTGAATGTACTGTATGTGTATCTTTATTGTTATAAAACCTCAAACTGTACTTGATCAGAAGTAACAGCCACATAAATATAAAATCCTGGGCAGCATTCAAATTATCCTTAGTTTTCTTTAAAAATAGCGACTATGCATACTATTAGTCTCTGCATTTCAAGAAGTACAGAACAGAGATCTGCTGGAAATGATAGGAGTTGAAATCAGCCTTACTCAAAGGGTACTACCTGGGGATACCTAGTGTCATTCAAAAAAAAAAAAAAAGCTTCAAATTCAATGTTATCTTTCTTCAGAGTAAGTCTCATTAAATAGAGCTAAACTTTATAACTGAAGTGAACATTTGCAAACATAGTTCTGTAGTTTGACTTTTTTTTTAAACATGCTTCAGAATGAAGAATACAAGCTGCACCAGTTGCCACATGGGCCTATTTGTTTAAGGGTCCATTTATCTCCTGTAATTTCTGCTGATCCGGTACAAGCTGATAGAATCAGGGTGCCGCAAGTCCCCTCTGTTAAAAAACATCATCTTTCGCAACCTGGGAAGCACTCCTTCTCTTCTGCAGCCTCTGCCTTCCAGAATGAGGTCCCCTCTGAAATGCTGACCCTGATGGCCTTGTGATAAAGCGAGTGGAATCCTTGTTAGATATGTTTTACATCTGTTGCACATATCACGGACTTGGCTGCCCAGATTTCCCAACTTCTTTATTTTCTTTATAAGAAAATACATTTTTATTTTCATTATTGGGCTTTTGTCTTGTTTATTTTAATTTTGTTTGCTCTTCAGAGTCAGTTTGGAGCTGGACAGCAACAAAGTCAATTTAAAAAAAAAAAATCCTCTGCTAAACTGCATTTTGTTTTTCTCCTCTTGCCCAATTGCTAGATGCTTTGGGGAAGCTGTTTGCAATCTCTTCTATGACTTTCCTGTAATATCTTTTTATTTGTAAGCAACCATGAATGAAAGTTTCTTCAATGCAGAGAGGCAGTTCCAAGTCTTTGCTTTGCTTCCAATATGTAATGCTGATAGTTTGCTGTCAGCTAACACTTGCCCACTCAAAAATTTCTATAGAGAGCCATTTAAACTATAGAGTATAAACACATACATGCAATGGTTGGGAGGGGGTGGAATTAACAAGAGTTGCCTAGAAATCTGGAATTGGCAGAGAGGAAGTTTTAAAAATTGCATAAAAACTATTGCACAGGACAAAACAAGGTGGCACCCATCTATTTTAGAACTGTCAGTGCTATCTCACCATTTGAGGAAATGAACTTTTGCTCTTTTCTGTAAATTTAGGTTCTAAATGAAAGCTGACTATTTGCCTTGCCTGCTCATACTCTCTTTCTTTGTGTAACAAACAAGAAAAGTCCATTGGGAAAGCCAAATTCACTTAATGACTGCAGTGCAACTACAGCAAAAAAAGATCATAAAATTGGCAGGATCTCAGGGATTGCATTGCTTAGTGGTAGAAATTCTGGTCTCAATTATGGTTATAAGACAAAGATTACCTGTACATCACTTCCATTCACAGAACTGTTTCTTTCATCTGATATTCATCTGATATTCTATTTTCCATCTGTGTACTGCTGCTGTTTCATACATAAAAAGGTTAAGGCCCACTTTGGGACTCACTCTGAGACTCACTCTCTTTTAAAAAATGTTTATTTTATTTTTAAAAGGCCTACACAGATAGACAAATTTAAAAAAAATAAAATTATGAAATATAACTTATGACCTTCTTTTCCACAGTTACAATAGTCCCACCTTCCACTTAGATATTACAGAAGTGCTCCTTGCTCCTCATTTAATCTACATCTTTCTTCAAACCTGCAACTCATTTCACCACTTTACGATTGTCCATGCCAATTATTGCTTTCAGTGGTCCCAGGGTGCCTTTTGATAATGTAAATTGTTGCTTGGCATTCATTTCTCATTCTCTCATTGGTTTTGTCTGTCTTTTGTCCCGTTTTGCCAGTTAACTATTTTGATGTTTGCTGATTTGTAATAAATAAGTGTTAAGCTACATTTTTGCTGACTGAGGTGAGAGGCATGTGTGGCTTGCTCTGATCTGGATATAAGGAATAATTGGGAGTGAGCTCACCCAACTACAAATTTTGCAACTATAAATCACACACAGCAATTTCCCAACAAATATTGCCACAACTTAAGCAATTGTAGGCTTCCTGTCAGATATAAGATAACTCTAGAAAAAGTATAATGCCAAATTTATTTCATAAAGGCTGCAGTAAGAGAGTAAAAAGAGTAAAAGACACATTTTAAAAATCACACCCCAATATGATCTACATGGCCATTGCCATTGTAATACTGATTTCTTGGGGGAATCTGCTCTCCAAGGTGGCTAAAGAAGTACGTAGCAGAAAGTTAGAAACATTTTACTTCTGTACATCAGCCCTATATACAGGGGTGGGATTCAAATTTTTTAACAACCAGTTCTGTGGGCGTGGCTGAGGTGGTAGGCGTGGCTTGGTGGTCATGTGACTGGGTGGACGTGGCTTGATAGTTATGTAATTGGCTGGGTGTTGCCAATTCGATATCACTCACATCGAGGCATGCATCTTCTCACCTGGCCTCTCATGACTGTGGGATGCTGCAACAGTCGTAAGTGTGTAAAATGGTAATAAGTCGCTTTTTTCCATGCCATTGTAACTTTGAATGGTCACTCCACACAAGCAAAGTACCAGCAAAGGAGGGAAAAAAAACTCCAGAGAAGTTCCTGAGACAGGAAGTTTAGTCCTGCCAAGAATGCAATAAGGGGTAATGGAGAGGCAGTTTCTGTAAGCAACACCCGAATGTTTCCTTCCTGCCTTCCTTACAGGATTAAGCCAGTAATTTCTTCAAACAACCGGTTCTCTGAACTGCTTAGAATGATAACAACCAGTTCTAGCGAATAGGTGTGAACTGGTAGAATCCCACCCCTGTCTGTATACCTAAATTATTATGTATTATTAGAAAAATCATCTTGAACATAAGCCGGTTTCTCTTTAGTCATGATTAAAATGGATTGCCATGGTCTCGCCTCCACTCCAGGGAACCCTGCTGCCTCTCACAACTGCCCTAAGCACACATTTGGGTAATGTATTGGTAATGGAGGTCTCAAAACTCAGGCTGCCCTTCTTCATAGGATGCAAAACAGGAACAGGTCCCAGCTATGTCCCATAGATGGACGGATGGGTGGGTGGGTGGATTATGTGTCATCAAATTATTTTTCATTATTAGCAACCCCATAAATAGAGCCACCTGGAATATCAAAAGATTACCAATATATTTGCTCCATTATCTGTTTTATATTTTGCTTTATGATTTGTAAGTTTTGACATTGAAAAGTATGTAAATGGTTTTAAAGGGTTGCATTGAAACCTGCTTTAGGTTTGATGAAAACTCAGAAAATCCAAGCCAGCTCAGAAAAAAAATGTGATATATCTATTTTTTACCCAGAATATTTTCCTTCCATTTGAAATTCCCACTGCAAGGGTGGAAGAATTAAGAACTGCCTGAGAGAAGGGCCTTGGCAAGGGAGATTGGTGGTCAAATCAAGAGAAAAAAATTCTCTTTTCAAGAGAAAAGCAGGTCTATCTACGTGTGGCTCCAAGGTAGGATTAAAACAAAAATACTACTGGTTCTATGGGTGTGGCTTGGTGAGCGTGGCAGGGGAAGGATATTGTAAAATCCCCATTCCCTCCCCACTCCTGGGGGAAGGTTACTGCAAAATCCCATTCCCTCCCCACCCCACTAACCTGCTTTCCAGCTCCATTCTCCTGTGCAGGGCAACAAAAGAAGACCCAGCCAATCAGCTAGGACTCAGGAGGCAGAGAATAGATGGGGGTGGGCCAGTCAGAGATGGTATTTGCCGGTTCTCAAAATTTCAGCTACCGGTTCTCCAGAATGGGTCAGAACCTGCTGAATACCACCTCTGTGTGGCTCCTTCTCTGAAAACATTGTCTACATATTTGTTGTCAACTTCGAAATGTGCCTATGCTGTTGCAGCCATCTTTTCATTTCTCAGCTTGCCACAGACTATGAGGGGAAGGAAAGATTTGGAATGCTAGCCCCAGACAATAATAAAAAATCATCCCATGGGAACCAAGGTCTTCTCAATCGATGTTTGGCAAGGACTTGAAGGAGTTGCCATAGAGACACCATCATGCCTAATTGGACAATGTGACTTGGCCAAAGGAGGGGAGGAAATAATTGATTCTTTAATGAGATGAACACCACAGCAACTAGCTAGAGTTGGTTTTGTTTCATGCGTGCCAAAATGATGTACTCAATAAAGTTATGCTTATAGAGATCTGGTCATCTGAACATGCTGGCTTGGTTGAGTTTGTCAGTCAGAACTTTGACATCTGTATTAAAAGGAGAAATTCAGGGCAAAAACTTCTCATGTGGTCCTGCAGAAAAAAGCAGGATAACAAAGCAATGCTTTTTTTTTTTTAACAAAAGTTTGGTGTAATGTGATCTATTTGGTTCTTATAGTTTTTGATTGTGAAAGCCCTTCTCCTTCTCTTTCTTCATGATAAAGGACCAAAGGGAATGAAAAATATCTGAATTCAAATATTCCTCTTCCTATTTAGGCTATAGGAAATTCCAGGAGAACTTACGTATGGTGAAGTAGCAGTCACAGGCTAATAGAAATGGAAGGATCCTACAAAAAGGAGGAAATGAAACATATGCCATATAGCAAAAGAAGGCAAAACAGGGTGTAGCAAACCACACAGGAAGCCAGTCACCCTGGCTTAGTAATTGGGCAAGGCTTGTGTGATACTGAAAACAAGAGTTGATAGAATTATTTTCTAAAATTATTTTTTTCTGCTAAAGTCAGATATGGTACTTTGCTGCATTACTACAATTTCATCACGATTGCACGTTAGCCAGGAAAACAAAGCAGTTCTGAAACAAGTCCACTTCCAAGCATAGTAAACAATCAAAGACTTTCTATTCTGTATCTTGTACAGATGATGCTGATAGATAACTCCACAAAACATCCATAACAAAGTACTTTTATTGGTTCATCAGGTATAACTCACATTTATGACAAAGTTCTTCTTTAATGACCAATCCTTTGCATATCTGTCTTGTAGGTAAAAAGATGGTTTATCTTCTATCCTTTTTCCTCATATTGTAGCAATAGAAGAGTTACCACGAGTCCATGAGTTCAGCCAAGAGTGAGGAAAACCTCCCCCAACCCCTCGAGGGTCAATTTAGTGACCAATCAGGATTACAGATGTGGTCACGTGATATGGACTATATTTCCCAGGATACCTGAACTACATTTACCATGATGCATTCCCTTAAGGGGACAGCTCACAATTGCTACCTAACTATCCAATTCCCAGAGCTCCTGTCTTTTTCTTTTCTTTCTTTTCTTTTTTTGTAGGGAGCAGTACTGCAACTGGAAGCATTTGCATATTTCCAGAGGAGTGTATGCTTATTCTTGGGGTGCTATTCTTTTGCTTACTGCAAGCAAAAAAGAAACAAGACTTCTTCATCTCATCAGATGTAGCTAGTGGTCCAGGAACTGCCTCACTAGGGGTGCTTGCATACCACTGGAGGATTCTGGGAGAGGAACTCACCATGAGCAACAACAGAGAAGTGAGACTTTGTCTCATTGGATCAAACTACATGTTGCTCACTATTAGAGAATTCTGGAAGAGGAAAGAGTTCACCACAAGCAATAGTGAAATGGACTTTGTCTCCTTGGAAAAATAGTGAACTAAGGAAATTCTGCGGATATTGTATACTTAGATTTCAGACCACTTCCTGGTAAGATAGGATAAGGCAAGGTAGATTGTATTGCAGCCAGGTGGATTTTCCTTAATTGAACTACATCTATGTGAATGAAAGTATGCATATTGCTTACATTATGCCCTTGGGCCCAGATCTTCATCTTCATAAATGATATAGATGAGGGGATTAAAGAGGTGCTCACCAAATTTACAGTTACCATAAAGTTGGGGGAAATTGCTCACATTTTGGAAGACAGACTCAAAATTCAGAAGGATCTGGATGTCAGTTTGGAACAGGCATCAGAATGATTTATGAGTTGACACTGGACAGACTTGAGCCTTGGGTCTTATCCAACAAGGTGCAATTTAGTGGTGAGAAAAGTAAGTTCTGCACTTAGGCAGGAAAAACCAAATGCACAGGTATAGAATAGGTGGTATCTGGCTCAACAGTGGTACCCATGAGAAAGATCTCATTAGTAGTATAGTACTACTCATTCCTTATGTATCCAATAATATTTAGTCAAAAAAGAATATACTATTCTGTTCTAGCTAGGTGTCCCGGTTGACCATCATTTAAGTATGAGTCAGCAGTATTCTGCAGTTGCCCCAAACCAACCAGTCCTTGGCTCTATCAATAAAAGGGGTAGTACCAAGATCATGAGTAGTAATTGTACTGCTCTACAGTGCACTGGTGAGGTCACATTTGGAATACTGTGTCCAGTTCTCATCATCACAGTAAAAGATGCTGAGGCCCTAAAACAAGTGCGGAGAAAAACAATAAATATAAGAGTAGGCTGAACCCTGTAAAGAAGGGCTAAAGGAATGAAGTGTGTTTAGATTAATTAATAGAAGCCTGAAAGGAGATGTGATAGCTGTCTTCCAGTACTTCAGAGACTGTCACAGGAAAGAGGGTGTCAATTTATTCTCCAAAGCACCTGAGGGTATAACAAGAAGCAATGGGTGGAAGCTCATCAGAGAGAGATCCAATCTGAAAGGAAGGAGGAATTTCCTGATATAACTATTAAGCAGTGGGACAATTTGGCTCCTAGAGCTGTGGCTGCTCTAACACTGGAGATTTGCAAGTAAAGATTTGACAAACCTCCGTCCCAGATATATGAAGACTCCTGCCTTGACCAGCAGGTTGGATAAGAAGACTTCCAAGATTCCTTCTAACAGTAAAATTACAGCATATGCTTCTATGATAAGTTTTAAGCCCAGTGATTGTAGTGAACAAGCAGGAAATTGAAAGCATTTTTGGAACTTATTACTTGACATCCTGAGAGAAGTGCATTTAAAATCTGTTATGAACAAATATAACCAACTTTCTTGCTTAGGCTTCTATTCTATGCTAGACACAGCCATAACTCTTTGTCAAAATATGTCAAGGTCAATGGACAAGGGCCTCATCACCACCTGGAGATGCCCACATGATGTAAAAACACAAGTTTTTGTTGGACGAACAAATTGAACTATTGTGGGTGGGAACATTGCCATCACTTTGTATATGTGATTCATGCGCTCATTTTCTCAGATTAAGAATTCTTTTGTTGCTACCACTTGACTTCCAATAAAAGATGTCTTCTCTAATTAATGGAGTCTAAGTATTTCTTTCTTGGATTTTGAATGGAGCATCATCTGACATTTAGATATAGTATTCCAGGTGTGGCCTTGCTAAGGATGTATAAAGCGGTTCTAATGCTTCATGCAATTTTGATTCTGTGCCTCTGTTTATACCACCAAGGATTGTATTAGCTTTTTGGGCTGCTGCCACACACTGCTAACTCATGTTTAAGTGATTGTCCACTATGACTCCAAGGTCCCTCTCACAGTTACTGTTTTTGAGCCAGGTTTTGCTTAATCTGTGTTTGTACCTTTGGTTTTTCCTGCCCAGGTGTAAAACCTTGCTTTTCTCTACATTGCATTTTATTTTGTTGGATAGGATCCATTGTTCATGCAGGGAAATAAATGTGTGATATAAATATTAATGGAAGGACAAAAATCTTTATCATAGAAAAAGCATTGATATCATCTATGTCGCAGGTGTCAAACTCACAGCATCACATTGCCATCATATGATGTATCATGATGTTTTTCCCCTTTGCGGAACTGGGATGGGCGTGGCCTGTACATGATGCATCCAGACTGTGGGCTGCCAATTTGACATCCCTGATCTATGTTATAGGGTGTACATATGAAACGTAAAGTCCATAAATTTCCTAAATGGTGGTCAGATGTTACTGTCTCACATTTCACATTTCTAGAAAACAGTAGACCTGCTTTTAATTTTAATTGCATTTGAAGTAATTGATGCAATAGTGGTTTGCCTTATAAAAACAGCTGCATTTTAACAAGCAACATAATGAACCTGTTCTTAAAAATGGTTAACATGGGGTGAAATGGGGGGGGTATTCTGGGAACACCAAGTATAGATCAGTTGATTTAGTTCACCAATCCCATGGAATTAAATTTAGCCCCAAACAAATGCAATGATGTACAGAGTTAAATTCCAACCAGTTTGTAATTTTTTTTTGTCTATATAGTCTTTCAAAAAAGCTGGAAGAGGTTATCAGAAGAGCAGTCCATTGCTGACTTAGAGTTTTGAATCTATGTCACCCAAAATAGGTATATGTTACTGAATTTCAGTGACAACTGTATCTGCTGTTGTATAACAAGATGGCACCATGATAACTGTATATTGCAGAAGCATAGAACAGAATTAGAATAAGAGAAAAAGTGGATGTAACACTTTCACAAGGATGACATGATTTGGAAGAACATCTAAATGTACTCTTGCAGACTGAAGATGGGAAAGAGTTGTGCAAATGAAATTGTGAAAGACGATTACATATATGTTAGTAATGCAAACTTGTGCTGCCTTTAACCTGGGCTGAAATCTTTGGAGCAGTTAATGGACTATATAGAAGCCATCCAAAAAAATTTCAATGAACAATACACATGAACAAGAAATGTATATGTGGTCCCTTTTGCTTGTTAGAGAAAAAGTATCAACTAAGCCATGAGCAAATCTAACATTTCTTTTATTATTACAATTTGTATCATTCACTTTATAAGCTGGAAGGAAGTTCATTTCACATTGTAGATGAGGATCCTGTTTTTTGTCTCTACCTTTAACATACTTCTCTAATTAATGAAGCATGAGCCAAGTTGTTTCTTCTTTGCCATCTAGTGGTGAAGTTAAGTTCAGCAACTGTACACCACTGCTTGCTTCTCCCACATCGCGCTTCTATGTAATTTATTAATATCCTTTTTTTTGCTTATGTTCTGAGATAGATAAGTGCTACAGAGAAAACTTCCAGGCAAGGTTTCCATAGAATTATTGTTCTGCTTCCTTCAAGACTTTTACAGAAATTCCATAGACTTCTTCATCAAGTTGTAAAAACTATAATGGCTTTCGTATCTTCTTTCTCAGGAAGAACATTTTCATACTGGACTGCCAGGAATTCTACCTACATATCATTCCTAGTAGACTTTAAAATGTCCAGTACTTTATCTTTGTCTTCATCATATGTAGCCATCAGAATTGCACTGAGAAATTAATGTGCAACCTTGTGATTCTGGAATTTGCAGAAAACATTTTCAGCCAGCCATTGAGTTAATTATTGAGTTTACTGATCTCCAGTTGGCTTCCAGAGCCCCCTGCAATAACAGCAGCCCTTCTCCGTCCTTTGTAGAATGAGAAGCAAATATGATTCTAATTCTTCCTTCATTCCTTTTCCCAGTCAATGCATTTGTGTGTGTGTACAATTGCCTTCTCATTTGCACAATATTCCTCCCAATATTGCTATTATTAATCAAGTAGCTGCCCATCTTAACCAAGGCAATTCTGGGCAATACACAGCAATAGATAAAAAGTGTGAATATAAGAATAGCAAACACAAATTTAACAGATATAATAATAAATATCCTTAAAAAACTGGAAATCCCATCATTGAAGGAAATAAAAATGGTCCCTTCAACAATGGAGCCAATCTACATAGGTCTCTGATTCCATGGGAGCCCCAAACCTTATCACATAATCATTTGTTAAGAGCCTTCCAGAATATCAAAATTAGTGAGGACAATATAATTTGAGGTGGAAGAATATTTCATAAGGCAGGCATCACAGCAAGGCAGGCATGTTTCCTGAGACCTACTAGATGCACCTTGAATTGGACCCCAAGGGAACTGGCGACCAATGCAACTCCCAGTACTGAGATCCAATATGTGTTACCTTATGAGTGCACATAACTATTCATACTGCTGCATTCTGGACCATCTGAAGCTTTCAGATACTTTTCAAGGGTAGTCCATTGCAGTAGTCCAATCTGGAAGTCACTAGGACATGAGTGACTCTAAACAGGATCTGCTGATCCAAGAATGAGCACAACTGGCACACATGACAAATCTGTGCAAAAGCCCTTATAGCCACAACTGCCACCTGCTCCTTGAAAAGGAGTTGTGAGTCTAAAAGACCCCCAAATTCTGCATTGGATGTAACTGGAGTAGTGCAATCCCATGCAGCCTCAAAGATGGCATAGTCCTCAATCAGCAGGCTCCAAAAGCCAAAACCATTTCGTTATGACGGGGGTCAGCTGAAGTCTGTTGTCCCCATCCAGACCCTTACAGCCTTCACTGGGATAAGATGTTCACGATAATGCTTAATTCACTGGGGATAGAGATGTACATTGGCTATCATTAGCATACCAATGATATCTAACCCTGTGGACTTAATAGGACCCAAGGATGGGACCTCCCCTTAATCATCATTGACTGAATTCAGCCCTGAAGGAAGGAGGCAAATCAGCATAACACCCAACTGTAGCTATAAACAGGATAGTGACAAGAAAGATTTGTGGTGGAAGCTGGGAAGCCATCTTTTTCATGGTACCAGATCACAGATACAGGAGAGGTATGTCCTCCATAGCTACACACTCAAACTTCATGCTAGCAGAGCTGCTTTATGATACTTATCCCCAGGCTCTGCTAACTGAAACACAGCTGAGGGATGGAAAGTGTTAGATCGCGGGAAAAGAGACTCGAGACCAGTGTGACTTTCAGCTCTTTATTTAGTTCCTAAATCCATTCTAACCACAGAGCAGCGGCAGCCTCTTTTATAGTGGCTGCTCGCAGCTCGCGGTGAAAGACGGCTCTTTAAATCTCCCGCCGATCCGGCGGGCCAATCAGAATGCGGCAATGGGAACCAATCAGGGTAGTGTTTCTGAACCAATCACCAAGCAGTATTTGCTGTCCAATCAGAAGAGGGTATTTCAAGTATGTTAATATAGAACACCCCTCCCCTCTTGGTTTAGTCCGACCTATGTTATGTAGTCCTGTAAGTAGGAGGGCTTTTTATAGTATCTACTTGACCTGCGCAGTTCAGTTGTGTTGTTGTCTTCAGCTGGTTCGGACGGGATTGCTGTCTCTCCTCTCCTTCTTGGTGGAACTTCCTGGAAGGGTGAGTCAGCCCTGCCACTCCCACCCGGTCTACCCGGGCTGGTTGAGTCAGCTCTGCCGCTCCTGCCTGGTCTATCTGGGCTGGTTGAGTCAGTTCAGCTGCCTCTTCCCAGAGTGGCCTCGTGTTGGTTTTCCGCTGCCAGTTCCCTTCTACCGAAGTCTCCTGCTGGTGAGTAGTTTTGGTTTCTTGATGGGCCTGCCGGTGGTGTTTGTTGTTGGTTTGTTTGTTGTTGTGTTATTAGCGGGTTTTCTCCTCCTCTTTGATTTATGTTTGGTTGATTTCCCCCCCCCCCCACCGGTTCTGTTATAGTCTTTTTGGTGTGGTCTTTATGTGTGTGGTTGTTTTGTGTTGTCAGTGTTGTCGGTGTTTCTTTCCATTGTTCTGGACCTTAGTTGGTCTATGTGTCTCTTCCACCTCCTCCCATCCTCCGTTTCTAATCGGTATGACCGGGGTCCTGTTATTTGGGTTATTCTAGCTGGTATCCAAAGTGGGTCTCCCGTAAAGTGTTTTGCGTAAACCAGATCCCCTGTTGTAAATGTGTTTTATTTACTGGAGGAGTCTGGTGGCTTTTCGGGGTTGTATGTTGGGTGTAATCTGTCCAGGTGTGAGTGTAGTTTCCTGCCCATCAGGAGTTCTGCTGGGCTCTTGTTAGTCGATGTGTTTGGTGTTATATGTTGGATGGTTAGCATTTTACTGATTTTGTCTTGAATGTCACCCGTGTCTATTTTATCTAATGCCTCTTTGGTATATTGAACCATGCATTCTGCTCATCCGTTTGTAGCCGGGTGAGCAGGCGCTGGTAGGGCATGTTGTATGCCCAGTTCGGCGAGGAATTTTTCGAACGACAGCGCAGTGAACTGCGGTCCATTGTCGGAGACTAACAAATCCGGTAACCCATGCATTGCTAAAAGTTTTCTTAGCTGTCTGATGACGGCTTCTGTCGTCATGGACTGCATGACTGTGACCTCCAGCCAATTGGAGTAAGCGTCGACAATTATTAGAAATGTATATCCTTTTGTGGGTCCAGCAAAATCTCTATGGATTCTCGACTAGGGGCCTCTAGGTGTCTCCCACTCGAGGGTAGGTGCAGGAGAGGGGGGTAGGTCTGGATTTTTCCATGAATATTGTAAAATACTTGTTACATAGTAGGGTACCGTGGTGGAAGAGCAGCCATGAACCAAAATTGCTGCCAGTTGTTTTCCCCAAATAGCCATTTTACAATAAGCCTGAGAATTGATTTAAATAGCTTGTAACATAGAAATACTAAAATTTAGGAATAAATAATTGCAAAATTGTACAATCATAAATGCAGAGTGTGCAGCATAGGATAGGTGCAATTTAATTGCAAAGTATGATGCATATACTGTATGACCAAGCTATTCACACAAACTGAAATCTACTTATCAATTAAACATATAAATATATGAAATGAAAATGTCTTGTTATAGCTAAAGATCAGTTAGATAAAAATCTAATATAAATCAATACACACAATAATTCAAGCTCTATATATGCTATATGCACACATAAACATCTAAAACCAGTCCAAGATAGACAAGATAAAATCAGATGGACTACAAGTCAAATAATTATTCACAATCATTCACAACGGTGGCCTAAATACAGTAATTCATGCTGGATTCTAAATGTTTCCCCAGTAAATCGGAATTTTAAAAATATCTCAGTGAAGTTACTTTACTTTATTTCAGTAACATATTCTCGTAACATCTCCATCTGATCCAAATCCATCTCAGTGTTGCTGCTATGTTATTTTAGTCTTTCCTACTAATAATGGATTAACCATAATAATAGTATCTAATTTTAATTAAGAGTAATTCAAAACAAATATAGTTTCCTCCTGATTCCAGAGTATTTCATGACCTATCTCCACTTACTTTTTGAATATTCAGTTCTCACACTACAGAAAGATAAAATGTAGCCCCCACACACACAGAGAGAGAAAAAATGTCTGGTTTCATTGAACAGCTGCAATCTAATCCATCTAAACTGACATTTTATAACTAGACATGTTTTATTTTGAAAAAAAAAAAATCCTGATAGCACTTTGTTAGTTTGCTGTTACGAGCTGATGAGTTGCTACTGCAGAGTTTAACCTTTTGTTTCTGCCTGCAGTCACAAGTAGAAGCTGCTGCTCTCAAAAACCATAAATGCTATTTATGAAGGAATAATTCTGGCCATTGGTTGATACTATCATTTTTTTCTCTGCTATTTACATGTTTCCTGTTTGTTAAAATCCAATTAACATGCTGCTTCAGGGTGCATCATTTTTCTCTTAACCAACCAATTAGATTTAAGGGACATAAATAATTAGTAAACATCAACGGTAGAAATGCTAGCAATGGGATTATTTCAATTAGTTGTTTACTTTTATTTACTCTAGGAGAAAAGTTAACAGCTAGGATTTTGCAATATAAATTTATTACAGATGGTTGCAACTGAATTTATTCCAGAAATAAATAAAAAAACATAAGTAAGATGATGGATGTGATTTATCTTGAGTTTGATGATTGAATTTGGTAAGATACTGTACTCATAAAAATACTACATCCGTTAACATCCCAATAAAAGGGGATGGCAATTAATCAATTTTGCATAAGGAGAGTATGGGTGAGGGGGAGATGCAGGCTCCTCATGTGAGGATGAGAGCTCTTTAAGGGTAATTCTAAATAGTGTGCTCTTAGTTCCACGGATCAGTCATCGTACCTTAACCCTCTGATTTTTGTTCTTTGCTAAGTGGTGAGGAAAGGAAAAACTTGGGAAACACAGAAAAGTTTTAAATGGTTGGACCAGCGTTTCTCAACCTTATCTGGATCCCCTATAAAAACTTGTGGTGAATGAATAATGGAATGAAACTGAACCATATAAGCCTCATGGTATATAGTCCCTAAAATGATCAACAACAGACTTTTTAATTTTTTCTTCAATTGTTTTTAAAGTAATGACAGAGAAATAAGGGGGGGAGCAAACCCCTAAAATAAAAATAAATACATTGCAAAGAAAAGAGAGGAAAAAAAGAAAGCTGTCATTATTTTTAAAAAGTGCAAAATACAGTAAAAGAAAAAAGATATAGTATTTTAACTGTAAAATAGTTACAAATTTATATTATTATTCAAATACAGTACATAACCTTTTGTATAATTATCATGTTTTAATCTAATGTATTTTGTATAAGTAATGCAATACATTTACTATATATGCATATATAACTAGTATATTTATATAATGAACTTGTTTTTTACTGTATTTTGTATCATATTTCATTATATTTATCCATACGTCTATTGGCAATCTGTTCATAGGTGGAGAAATCAATCAGGTTCTCAACCCATTGAGTAAAAGGGGCAATATCATCAGTGGTATTCAGCAGGTTCTGACCAGTTCTGGAGAATCGATAGTGGAAAATTTTAGTAGTTTGGAGAACCGGCAAATACCATCTCTGACTGGCCCCGCCCCCATCTATTCTCTGCCTTCCGAGTCCCAGCTGATTGGCTGGGTCTTCTTTTGTTGCCCTGCACAGGAGAATGGAGCTAGAAAGCAGGTTAGTGGGGTGAGGATGGAATGGAGATTTTACAGTATCTTTCCTCTGCCACGTCTGCCAGGCCAGGTCACGCTTGCCAGGTCACACCCACAAAATCAGTAAAAAAAAAATTTGAATCCCACCACTGGGCCATACATTTATCTTCCCAATCCTGCAGTATCAATCTTTTGGCCATAATAAGGGCACAGAGGATCAATTTTTTGTTGCCTTGACCAAATTATTGGCAAACTTGATCTTAAATGTTATTTTGAAGTGAACATGGAAGTGGATAATTTTGGGTTTAGTGGCTTTCCAGTCCTACAGCTTTTGAAAATCTGGAATGTAGAGTGTATGGATTCTGATGACAGCGCTCAATCAACACCTTGTTCTGAGGTAGCAGCTTGCAGATAGGTGGAATTGACTGCTAAGATCTGGGCTGCATCATACTTGCTGCTATCACAAGTCAAATATAGGAGAGAAAGAACCAAGAGGAAAATTAAGCTGAGAAAATTAAGCTCTCTAATCTCTCAGAAAATCCCAGTCTAATTCACTTTTGTTAACCTTAGATTAAGAACACCATGAATTACTTGGTGTTTTTTTCCAGCTGACCAGTGTGAAAGTACAAAAACAAAGGACACTCCATACATGAACTTCAACTTCAAAATCTCTTCAGCCAACCTACACCAAAGGGAAAGGAACATATTGTAAACTCGTTCCATTTTTTTGTATTTGTCTTGGTTTGTCAGAGAGTTCTTCATTCAACCACACTGGTGTTGTCTGGGAGTCTCTTTTTTTTTCTTTCTCTGTGATATTGTTTTTGTTTGGGCATTTATTAACTCATTTTAAAGATAATAACTCAGTAATAATAACCTGAGCACAATTCATCGAGTCTAAAATTCTCCAAGTTGCATTACCTGTGCGTTTCAGTCATGACTACAAACCAAGAGAGTTACATGTCCAAGTATTCCTGCTCTTTTCTAATTTTTGAAAAGGCACTGCTCCTATTTAGAATATAGTCTCTTGGAAACTGCATTTCCACTTGTTTTCTAAAGAAAGTAATTGTTATAATCTTTCATGGACTTGTGACAAAGTAAAGAAGTATTGGGCTCAGATTCAGGTAATAGTGCAGAAGATTCTTAAGATTAACCTAAAATTGAAACCCGAAGGGTTTTTTAAGGACTACTAGATAAAGGGTTGGCAAAAAGATTTGGAACTTTGTTAGTCTGCATGTTGACTGTGGCAAGAGTTCTGCAGGTACAGAAATGGAAAAATACTTCAATCCCCGCAACAGAGAAATGGATGGAAAAAGTGAAGGAGCTAGCAGTAGTGGCAAAATTGACTTTTAATTAGAAAAAAGACTGCATTAAGCTTTGTTTCTACTTGGAAACTGCTTTTGGACTTCGTGCTTGACAGGGAAAAAAATGAACTTTTTGATGTTGGGTTTTGCTGATTAATATGGTTTGTTGTCCTAGAAATGGCTAGTGTTTATTAAATTAAGGCTAGGTCCCACTGACCGACAGATGCAAAACGTATGCAAAAAGGACACAGCGGACGAGCCAAATTTCGGGAGTGGCTCCATCCGTTGTTATCCGCTCCAAAAAAGTGCCCCAAATTCGCATAAACAGAACGGAAAAGAACGGAAAGGAACGGACGAGGGTAGTACATAGTGAGGATGTTAAGCGGATGTTCGTAGGAAGCCTAGCGGATGGAAGTGGATGACACATCCGAAGGGCTTCCAGGGGAGAATTGTGAAGCAGACGCATAGCGGAAGAGGCGGATGCATAGCGGATGACGTGGATGCATCATGGATGCTTATAGGATGCATAGCGGATGCATAGCGGATGCATAGCGGATGCAAAGTATTCACTGCGCATGCGGGGAGTATGAATTGCGTCAGCTCCGTGGATATAAAAGATGAAGCTCGCAAGCAGTCACCATTCAGAGGAAAGACGTGCTGCCACAGACATCTCCAAATAACACCATGGTTCGTCAGTCAAGGAAGAAGAGAAAGCCTGTGCTTACTCCTGCCAGCCCTGGCAAGAAGGACAAAACCACCATCCCACCCGCTGGCACTGACTCTGAAGCTGCTGGTGCTTCTGCTGGTGCTGCTGGTGCTGCTACTGCTGGTGGTGGTGTTGCTGCTGCTTCTCCTGCTGATGCTGCTGTTGGTGCTGCTGGTGCTGCTGGTGCTGCTGCTACTGCTACTGCTGCTGCTGTGGTGGACCAGCCCCAAGGCCCTCAAAGCCCTGCTGCTCAAGCCCCTGAAGGCCCTGCTGCTCAAGCCCCTGCCAGAGAGAGGAAGAGGCAAGGGAGAAGGGAGAAGGGAGAGAGGAAGCAGTACACCCTTTCCGAAGACCATGAGGAGGAGGTACTGGAATGGCTGAGGGAGAACAAGTACCTGTGGAGAAAGGGCCACAGACTCTATCGCGACACCAAGAGGAAGCAGGCAGCTTGGAGAGACAAGGCAGAGAGCCTGGGCTACACTTCAGACAAACTCCAAGGATGGTGCAAGCACATGCACACCTGGTATGGCAAACTACACCTCAAGAAATCTGGCCAGGCCGCTGTCAAGCTCACTGACCGGGAGATGTACGTCATGGCCAAGTGCAGCTTCCTGGAGGGTGAGGTCCGCCACCAAGGGGCAGCCCCTCTGACAACCCTCTCCCTCAGACAGCCCACAGACAGCCAGTCCTTTTCCAGCCAGGAGACAGCTACCCTGTCCAGGCAGGTGTCTTCGGAGGGCCCCACGTCAGAGACCCCCCTGACAGCTGCATTCCCCATGCCAGAGGACATGGAGGATCCCCTGTCACAAATGGAAGTAGAAGCAGCAGCCACCAGAGACCAACCCACACCCACCCCAAGCTCCACCTCCACAGAAAGCAGGCAGAGAGGCAGACTGGAGGGCCAGAGCCACACTGTCCTGTTGGAGATCAGGGACACAATCAAAACCAACACAGATCTTCTCTCTCAGCTGGTCCACAGCGACATACCATCCTCGAACCGGAAGCCCTTCATCACCTACGTGAGCCAGACCCTCATGGACCTGCCCGAGGCCCAGTACCAGGTGATGAAGCTGCATCATCATTTGATGATGGTCTGCACCACTTCTCTGACCACTTTGCTGATGCTATTGTGTGGCACCCTCCAGGCATACTGCATGTTTCTGTATGTGGTTCCAGAGGCCAGGTGGCGCAGAGTCAGTGCCACCTTCAGTCCAGGGTCCAGGTTGGGACGGAAGTTGGTGCTTGGCTTGGTCAATCTGGGTCTCAGACGCTCTACAATTTTGTCAAACATAGCTGGTGGCATCCTCATGAAGTGCTGGAATGCACGAGGGTCTTCATTCCTCAGCTCCACCATCAGCTTGTCATACAGTCCAAACTCCATTCTTCTCCCAATTCATCCTCGGACCCACACAGCTTTTAAACATCTCCTTCTTCTTCTTGCGTAGAAAAGGTGAAACAGTCTGAACAGGGCTTGGTTCTGGTGTTGAATGATCGCAGCTACCATAAGGACTGTGTTATGATCCATGGTGGAGATCAATGGATGATGTGGAAGAGCAAGACCAAGGGTGAAGAGGTCTGTACACCACGGCTGCTGGACTGATAGTGAGATCCAGGTGATTTCCTCCCCCTTTTTATAGGAAATATCGGTTTTCCGCTAGGTGTCCTTCCACATACTCTAGGCATACTCCAGACATCCTAAATATCCAAGATACATCCCATATACAAACGTTTTGTCCATTTTAATGCTTTATATATGAGATGCATCCGCTTACATCCTTTCTATTTCTGTGCTACTAACACTGTGTAGACGTTCCGTGTACCTTTCGCTTCCTCCCTCTTTTCGTTTTCAGCTGCAGCGGATGTGAGTTGCGAGGATGCCCAGAGGATACAGTGGACGTTTAACGGATGACAACGGACATAGAACGTTTGTTTCCCGTATGTGTCGCGGATGTACATTGTACGCGGCCGAAAGTTCATCCGCTCAAAAAGTTTTGTGCAGCTCAAAACTTCTTGCGCGGATGAAATCTCAGTGGACGGATGCTCGATGGATAGAGCGTATGAAACACGTATACAGTGAGTACACAACGGATCCATTGCATTTTCCAACGGATGGCAAGTTTTTTTGTCCGTTTTACATCCTCTTTGCATCTGTTGGTGCAGTGGGACATGGGCTTAAGTAAAGTAAAAAGCTGAAATTGTACTTTATTGTGCTAAAAATGTTGGAAGTCAATACTTTTCTTTCCTCTTTTATCTACAAATCTCTTCCCCATTTTCTCCCCTTTCCTATTTCCCTATCATCTTTATTTTCATTTGTATTGTACACTATGGTAACTTTAATATAATTCTTTTAAAAAGTAATTGTATTTGCATGGATTCTGTCTTCAGAGAAAGATTTGACTATCATCTGTTCAAAATCTGTTGAATATATCAATGAAGTTTTACAGATTTATACCAATTGCTTCATTTTGCTAATTTATTTCTTTTTGTAGCTGTTTGATTCTCTTTGGTAAAAGTGTAATGTAAATTTAAAAAATTAACAAACTTCGGATAGGAACTAAAGCTGTGAAAAATAGACCTTTGAAATATGAGCTGGGTTTTCCTCCAAACAGCTGAAAATGAAATTTACAATTATATATAGAAACACGTTCCAGACTATTTCCCACTGCCAAAACAAATCCTATTTCTCAAAGTGTTTACAAGAGAGAATAATTAATAGAACAGAGTGGAGAATTTCCATTACGGGGTCAGTGCAGAGAACCTACTTGCTGGTGTTTTGATGTTTTTATGGGTTCCTGCATACCACCCTCCTTACAAGGTTGCATACTTTAACCAACACATTGCAGTGGATTCAAAGACCATGTAAGGAGAAAATAAATCTGCTACTCATACAAGAGTATGTCAGGAATCACTGCTATCTTTTCACCTTAAACTTTTCATTTCCTACTCTTTTTTTTTAGGAGTAATAATGGTAGCAAAGTTAATTGTTGGGAAAGTATCTTTGATACTGTGTATGTGGCACGAGATATTCCAGATAAAAGTACACCATTTTTCAGATACATGTGTTCAGCAATCTTTAATGAGGCTCTAATCCATGAGGAACTTCTTCTCAGTGAAAAAAGTAAAATATCTTTGTGAAGACTCAGGAGAACATCATGGACAGCCAAAAAACAAACCAAGAGATCATCAAAGAAATCAGTACAGAGTTCTCACTTGAGGCACATATGATCAGGCTCAAATTGTCCTACTTTGGACACATTATGTGAAGATCCAGCTCTCTGCCAAAGACTCTACAGGGAAGGTGTAGGGAGAAAGAGGACAATTAGCAGCAAGGTGGACTGACTCAGCTGCAGTGGCAATGAGTATATCACTGGGACACTTGAATGAATAGGTTAGGGATAAATCATCATGAAGAAAATGTGGTCTATGTGGTCACCAGGAGTCCAAACTGACTTGATGGCACATAACCAATTAGGTTACTTTGAATTAGGACATCAGCAAGAGTTAATGTAAGGTTGTTAAAGAGATTAGCTTTTTATTTTAGGGCAAGAGCTGCACTTGCCTTGACGATATACCGAGGATTGCATACAGAAATAAAAATGGTTTTATTTAAATTGGCACTTAATTACATTGCATAAATAGTTCACATGATTATTCTTCTTTCTGCCACATTAAACAAAATTAATCAGGAACTTTTGAAAGGTTTAGGAAACCATACCCAAAATTTTGATGCACCATATACAGCCTTGCAGCTGTACCTTGTGTACTTAGAACATAAGGCAATATCTGCATATAATCTGTTGCAATTAGAAAAGATTGGTAATTGTTTAGGATATGAATGTGGCATATCAATCTGTGGTGTAGTTATTCCAGAACTGTATCTTGATGTAGAGGCACTCTGGGAAATTCAAAATAGGAAAAAAAGTGATCAGAAAAAGAAATACCAGTACCTTTCGCATGCACTAATAGTGTTAAATTCTAGGACCTAGAATCCCCCTAGGATTCTACGGGGGGGGGGGGGGGGAGGTGAAACAGCAAAAATGTCAGTGAGGTAGTATTTCTAAAGAATAATTTTGGGGAAAAAAGATGCTTGATGTTCTATTGCTTAGTCAGTTTCATTTTTCTTTTGGAAGCTTTTCCCAGTCCCTTTCTCTACCTCTTTCAGGAAATATTTGCTATTTCTTTGAATTGACAGATAATGAAGGATTGACTTTTCTCGGAACTCCCCATGGAATTTCTCATATATATGTGCTATCTGTGCTCTTCCATTGAATCTCTTCTTTGCATGACCTTGCAATGATCTCCCATGGAACCTCCTATATGTACCTTCATTCTTTTTTAGATTGTTGATACATTTAGATAGCTTTGCTGATGCAAAATTTACATATGTAGCTTGTAGAATTCATATGTGGTTGATATGCAGTAAGCCATGCACAACAAGAAACATGCATGTCACATTGTACTTTGCAAATAAACCTGTGAATTATAAGAAATCAGGTCTGAGTTATCTATGAGATTGGATTTGAACACTCTTTTATAGCATTCTTCCTGAAGTGCAATATCAAAAGAAGATTCTGAGGGGCATCTTGTTCCATTCTCTATTACAAGCCTATAGCTTTCATGCTTTCTAATAGATACACATAACTGCTGGGATGATTGATGCCCAAATCTTGTTTCCTTCCATGAAAATCAGAATTCAGGAAAGCCATACCAATTTTAAATCACTATCTCATATTGGATGTGGATGAGTTGTGAAAGGCAAACAAAAGAATACAGATAAGTCCAAGATGTTCCTGGTTCAACAAAGACACACACAATAGGGTTGCATCAATGATACAAAGTATGTTAAACACTTTTTGAAGATTCAGATTTGCGATCTGCTAAACTCAACAATGTTTTCTGCTTCTCCTAGTTGATGATGGCCAAATACGAAATTGCACAGCAATACGAAGGTAATGCGCCTCTCTTATTTAGTCTTATTTAAAGAAAGAAACAAATAAACAAACATACAAATTCTTATTTAGTTGATATGTTTGCCCAGACTAGATTAGTTTCATCCTATCAGAGGTACTATTAATATTTATCAATTCCTAAAAGGGATGGGATCTGGATACTTGAGAGTCTGTCTATAATGCCAATATTTTCTGAAAAAGTTATTTGGAGGGAACAAAACATAGTATTATTAGTAGCTGCTCTCTGACTCTGAAAATTCCTAGCAATGCAAGTTAAGTAGATTCTTATTACCTTTTTTTCAAATTTATGGGTTAGTTTTTTTGAGAACATGCTGGTCTAGCTATTCAATTGAATGAGACTGTATTTGTGTTTAATTTTTATATATAATAGTCCTTTTACTATTTTTTATATTTTATTCTCATAAGTAGGTGCATTTTGCACCATTATTTGGTTTTAAAAACTAGGCAGACAACAAGGTGGGAGGAAAATAGACAGGAAAAAATACAGGAAATTACATCAGAAAAGTGGGAATTGATTGCTTCTCATTTATGCTTACCACTAGATAGCAAAAAAACAAAATTCAACTGACTGATTTTATGGATGTCCATTTTGTTATTTGTTTTGTTTTGTATTTGTGAGGTTTTTGATTGTCAAGAAGAGGCTGGTAAGGCAAACTTGGTTTACTCTTCTTTTATTACATTAACTGCTTTTTCCCTGAAGAACTAAATCAAAAGAGCCTAGCAAATGAGAGGTAATCTTATTAACAATGGTGTCTGCATTAATCTGACAAGCAGCAGGATTATGTGGGTAAATAAGCCAATGCATGAGTTGCTAATTTTATTTTACTTTATCTGAACTCCAGTGCCTAAGGAGAAGTTCTGACTGAAATGCTTCTTTCAATATTCCAGAAGAGATTCATTATATTTTGCAGATATAACTCTATGTAATTCACAAGTAATCCCAGTTGATCCATAAAAAAGATTTTTGTCACATGTAACATAACATTTTTAAATGCCATCAACTAAAGTACTATATATATAGTACAGATTCCCTCTGTGAGGGAGATGGGCAGTTTTAAATTTTGATAAACAAATTTTAAAAATTAACTTGAAGCCAAGCATTCATCAGAACTTGCTAACATTCCAGAAAAGTCAGAGAAAGAGAGCAAGGTGGGAAAACTCCAGTTTCTGCTGCTCTTTTCCAGGAAGGTTATAGGTGAGGCAGGAGTTTTAGCACAGGACAAGTAAGAAGGTAGAATAGGGATAGTTAATTTGGCTTTGTCCTATTGTTTCCCCTGTTTCTTACTGCCCATTTATGAGGCTGGATCTGACCAAAGGTGGAGGACAGAGTTTGATGGACCAAATCTAGTGGTTCCAGTTAAATATATTTCCCAACAGGCGTAGCTCCTTGAACACTAGAGTTGGCTTCCTGGAAGCCATCACTATCAACATTATCACATTTTCTTCCTATCTGTTTAGGAGTAGGAAGATGAGTAGATCTCTTTAAAAAACAGCAAATAAAGGATGTAGAGCATGAAAATGTTGTAACAAGCCTTTCAGTTCACCTTTTACCAATTGGCAAAGGAACAGAGCCCCTCAGTTGGGCAGCTAGAAATTCCCCAGCGTGAGCCTTCATCTTAGCATAGTAGAATGCTCTTCCTCCCTAATGGAAACCACTGAAGCACTGGGAGATTTCTCATCTTCCCAATACTCAGCAGCATGATGTCTTGGTAGTTGGGCCTCTGACTGTAATCACAGTGTAACCTAACATATTGCTACATTTTGCAAAGCAGCTTGTAAATTTTGGCAGAAATTGACTGCTATTAAGAATGAAACAGATCCAGAATAACTCTTACGTATTGTATTGTGTTTCTATTACAGTAAACCTTCTAGTCATCTTCTTTATTATTATAGATTACTAGTACAAAATAATATTTTACCTCTGTCATTTTAATATGCAGAGAACCAAACATCTGACTATTTTGCCTAGTAAATAAATGAACAATTCAATTTATCCCTTAAAGTCTATTGGACCTAAACCTTGATGGCTTTTTTTATTCTCTCTCCCTCCCTCCCTCTCTCTCCCTCCCTCTCTCTCTCTCTCACACACACACACACACAGACACACACATAGAGAGCATAGTTCTCCTTCTCAGTACAGTCCCCAGATACCTTCCAAATGGTTTCAAAATGAAAAAGAGAACAAAGGCATAAATAACAAGCAAAAATTTAAATTACAGGAGAAAAGAAGATGAGAAGGAGGGAAGACATTGGCAAGGAAGAAAAACAACAGTGTCTTGGAAATCATGGATAAGACAACTTTCCTTCCATAAAATACATTTGAGATACAGGTAGTCCTTGACTTATGATCACAATTGAGCCCAAAATTTTGGTTGTTAAGCAATACAGTTGTTCAGTGAGTTTTTTTAACTTTCTTGCCACAGTAAAGTGAATCACTTCATTGTTAAGTTAGGCATCTGGCTGCAAAGTGAATCTGGTTTCCTGATTGGCTTTGCTTGTAAGAAGACCATTAAAGGTGATCACAAGAACATGGGACACTCCAGGCGTCATAAATATGAATCAGTTGTCAAGTGTCTGAATGTGGATCATGTGACTAATAGGATGCTGCAATGATTATAAATGTGAAAAATGGTCATAAGTTTTCAGTGTCACCCTAACTTCGAATGGTCACTAAAGAAATGGCTGTAAGTTGAGGACTATCTGTAAAAATAATTTCCTTTGTCATTCATGCATTAAATTCCAGTGTCTTCATGATGAAGAAATCTAAAGAAAGCTTCTTACATTTGTCTTTAACAAAGATAAACTTTTCTCTGCTTTTTTGACAATGTGTCTGTTCAACATTCTTAGTACCAGAATCAGTATAGAGACAGGATTACCAGCCATGATATAGAGAAGATGACACGGTGGAAAAATCAAAGCTGTTGGCACTGAAAGAAAATGAATGATTTAGCAGGGTGGCTTTCAAGGATGAAACTGTAACAAACCCAAATGAAACAATGATGTTGAAAGGAATTCAATTAATAATGATCAGATGATGAAACCTTTGACACTTTGAACAAGTCTGGAAATAGTGTACAGGATGCTAAGGACAAACATTAAACTGACAGAACATTCTCTAGAATATTAGAAGATTGCTCAGCTTAATTTTAAACCATTTTCTTGGAATACACAATAAATACAAGAATGTGAGAACATCATGGTTTATCTCATAACAGCTAAGCCTCATAGTCTTGAATGCTGCATTGGTGCATTGGTCATATTGAAATCCATAACTAAAAAGAATTTCAACTGAATCAGAAAAAACAATACAGTATCATAGTGTTTCACTTAACAGTTTCCTAGATATCAGTATTCTTGGCATGACAAAATAAGACCAAAGAACCGAGGATGCTGTAGAAACAAGAGTGCCAATAAGGTTTCAAAGAATTTAGTGAGTCTTCCAAGTTCCCAACCACTTTCAAATGGAGATACACCAACCATCTTGAAACAAAAAAAACCCGGATATGTTCAATATAGCATTAGAAGAAGCATAGCAATGGTACTATGGTAGGTTTCTTTAACTTTACACTACATAGTTGTAGAATAGTAATGTCTTATTTATACACAATTCAAGCATCAGTGCATTTAACCAGTTAAGTAATTGGATACCAAAATACTGCTAACTCAAAAGAATAAAAAATCATAGGTTATGCAATAATGAAATAATATAATATGATTGGAAGGAAAAAAATACTAATTTTCTATGGTTTTTCTTTTTTGTTTTTCTGTGAAATTCCTGTTGCATATTTTTTCCAACAATTAAAAAAAGCAGCCAACTGCATGTTAGAATAAACTCTACTTTCTTCTGAACGTCCTTTGTAATCCAGAGTCAGACATTTGTCTCCTTCTATTTTTGTGATGAAGAAATTAGACTGTGATCATCAAGGATCTGCCTAGTTCTCATCCCTTAATTGGAATGTTGAAAGGCTTTTGTCTTGAGGAAAGAAAATAAAATTAATTCTATAGTAAAACAATATATGAATAAAGCAAATGTAAAATGAATGTTTCCTCATTAGGTTAGACTATTATCAGTGCATAGCAAAGTAAATGCTAGTTTTTATGGAATAAGACATGATTTAAAATCAAACTGCTTCCCAGCAAAGGCCATGACATCATTAAATTTCAACAGAGCTACTGTACGTGAGGAAAGTCATAGAACAGTAACCATTATGCATAGCTGAAAAGAATTTGAAATCTCATCACTAATTATTTATCCTTTTTGCAAAGCCCAATTTTAATTGGCTGTGCATAGTTTTATTACTAGATCAGCTGAGCTACACAGTTTAATCCAGCAGCTTTTTCAGTACTGTGTTATGTTTATTTAAACAACCATTAAGCTAGTGTGATGGGGTAGTTTGTTTGTTTGTTTGTTTATTCATTCATTCATTTTATTTTATTTCTTTTCCCTATTTTCAGAGGCTCCACAGGCCATACAAAAGCACTTGTGTCTTGTGTGACCTACTGAGGGTTTCTCATGCAGCCTCTGCAGTTTCCAAAAACTTCATTAAGAACATTATTTTGAGAATAATTGTTGTTGGGTGTTGGAAAACAAGGCACATTACCTAAGTGTGTTATAAGTTCATCATCACTGCTTCAGTTGGTTTTGCAGAAGCTTTATTTTTCAAGTTTCAAAAACTGAAATATGTGTCATTATCATTAGCAGCTTGGAGACACATTGAGCTTCTATGGGTGTTCTTTCATAATAGAAGAGACACTTCTTTCATACTGCTTTCAATGTTCTGCGTGAACTAATTTGAACTCTCTATTAACCAGTCTTGACATATGAGAAGTTAAAGAGATTTTGGATCTATCAAGGTGGCATTAATGGCCCTGTATTTGCTATCCTCCAAGCCTTGCTTTCAATCTGTTTCTGCTTACCAAACTATCTGGCCTTACCTCTTAATTCTACAGCTTCTTTGCCCTGATCTAAATAAAATGATAGAATATAGAGTAACCATCCAGAGGTTGACAGAGAATGAATGATAGACTACTATGGAAGAAGGAGGGTAAGGAGTAGAGGGACAAAGCTCTGATATACAGAACAGAGGCTTGTTTTTGTGTTCATATGCCTTTGTTACGTTTCCTAAAGACAATTGCCTAACAGTATTGCACAAAATAACAAGCACTTTATGAAATGGTAAGATATGCTTTATTTAAGACTGAATGAAAAGCTAATTAAATATTTTTAATCTGACACCCATCTGTGACTTGCACTTTTCAAATCACAGATTACTACACTCTAGCAAAAGTTATCATACAAATGTAGAAAAAAAGTTATTAAATAGTTAAATCTACTGGAAAAGTTTTCTGCTCAGCCTGAATGCAATGAATAGAAGTGTCAGAAGAATACAACTTGCTTACATTCTATTCATTCATGCAGTTTGTGCAAGAGAAGAATTTAGAAATCTTTGCCAATATTTATTACATATAAGCCTACAAGCAATAATAAAAAGTAAGATGAATATAAATATATAACTGTGTGTTCTTTAATAATCAAAATAGGATAAATATCAGCTATGACAAGACCACCATCTCACTAGCAGAATGTAAAATAATTATAATAAAAATCTGCAATGCTCTCTTCTTCTCCCCACCCACCTCCCATCCCTCACACACAGTCTGACATGCATGGCCTTCAAAATTAAATAGAATACAAACATGTTTTACAATTCTACTTTTATGGGAAAGATTGGAAGGTTATGTCTGGCAGGACATCTCTATTACCAAAAAGTAAACAGTAGTTTGGAACTACTGATATTGTTAAAATATGTCTCAAAAATCAGGAAATATTTCACATTTGTATTTGCTGTGGCAAACCAAAGAATGACATAATTTTGAATGGAATCTTTAAGTAAAATCCTTGCAAGAATCATGTGTAATTAATAATGTGTGTTAAAATTGCAATTCTGATTTACCTGATTTTTTCCCTGTTCACAACAAAGTTCTCAAACCATGTGATGAATATTTTCCTTTCACTGCCTCCAGAATGGTGGGCACCACTAGATGAACTAAACCCTGCCACGTTTTAAGCATTGCACTTATTGCATACATGTACAAAGGTATGGGGTTTCACATGCCTAGCTGCACCTGCCAAGTTAAAGCCAGTGACCATTGCCATGGATAGACCAAATCAACATCATGGATGTCTGCTAATATGATAAGCAACATGTTCAAAAAAAATGAAGAAGGAAATGGGGTAGATTTTTTTCCCTATCTCTATCTTCTTTCCATTCAGAAAATAGTCTCAATTAAAGAAAATCAGGGAATATCAAGAGAACTTATTATTGATGACATTTGGAGATTGCTGGAGCCGCGGTAGCACAGTGGTTAGAATGCAGTACTTCAGGGTACTTTTGTTGACTGTCAGCTGCCTGCAGTTTGGCAGTTTGAGTCTCACTGGCTCAATACTAACTCAGCCTTCCATCTTTCCGAGGTCAGTAAAAGACGACCCAGATTGTTGGGGCAATATGCTGACTTTGTAAACCGCTTAGAGAGGGCTGTAAAACACTGTGAAGTGGTATGTAAGTCTAAGTACTATTGCTACTGAGAATCCATTATTGCAGAGCACAGCATCCTAAATTTCTTTGGAACTAATATCTTTCTTGGTATTTGACATTGTTTGGTCTTGGGTAGCAATTCCAAATACCCTATAAAGAATGTTTGAGAGTATTCCATTAAATTTATTAAGTGCTGCTCAACTTTTAGTTGTTACAGTGGCTTTAAAGTGAGGAGCAGATTGTCTCTTGGAGTATTGCACTTTTGATGTTGGAATTCAGCCAGGGAATTCAGCCTTCAACACCTTCCTTTTGCTCAGCCTGATATATCTCATAGGGTCGTTGTTATGAGAATAAAATATGATGACCTCATACGTGCCATGCACCCAGGACTTAAACAAGAGGCAGGGTGAGCAAGAGAAAAGTATATTGAACTATCTGAACTTACATTCCATGCCATATAAGTCTTTGCCAGCACAGCCTCTTGGAGCAGGATGTCTTACAGGGTCTCAAAGACTCATTTCTGATGGAGTTTGTTCGCAATGCAAGCGATGCAAGCCTTGTATTCCTGCAGGCCATGTGGGCAGCACAACCTTGTGTTCCCCTGCAGCCTGGATTAATTGCTTTGGGGGGTGCTTTGGGGTGACATTTCTCTGCAGACCACCAAAATTTTCTCACAGACCACCAGTGGTCCCTCGCCCACCGGTTGGCAACCACTGCTCTAGCCAGACCATGCAGTTGGTTCCCCACTCTCAAACCCTAAGGATAGATTTGATTTTTTTTCCCCATGAAATTGAGCTCTCTATTTTACTTCACACTATATGGTGTATTGTCTCCATAGCCTGGATGGATGTGCCAACCCTGTGCACATTGTATCTTCTGGGAGATGACTGACAGACCCTGGACCTGATTGTCCATGATCCCATTCTACTGATATTATCACTGTTTTCTATTTGGATTTAAAAGACACAGTCTTTATTTTGAAATTATTTGTTACAGCCAACATTTCTCATCTTGCCTTCAGTCAAAAATCTGCTTTAAAACTGTGGTCTATAAATATACATATATAGAATTAAAACAGGACAACTCCTAAAGGTAAACCTTTTGTACAGAATTCTCATAGCCACAACTAATTCAAATCTTGTACAATTATGATCATATTCTATTCAGAATGAGACCGAACACACCACAGCCACTGAGAATAATATAATAATGAACTAGAGAAGTTTGTATAATTATCATATTCTGATATAAATTGGAATCCCAACCCATACCCACTTCAAGAGACAAAACATACCTAAATATTTCTATTTTTAGCTGCATGGGGAGAATTTAGCTCAATATATTCTGTGCAGTGAAGTTAGGAAAAATGATGCATAACTTTTTAATTCTCATGATGTTGCTGAGATTTAACCCTAATCTTTAGCCATGCATAATATATTTAGCCTGTTAGTGTAGAAGCAACATTGATAAATTACGTTTTCACTACAGTTCTAACAAATGTGTTGAACCTTCATTTCATTTCAAGTCAACAGGGATATCATAGAGCCACGTAAGAAGGCTACTGACAAGCTCCTTCAGATTTCAGGATAGAGTAGCCTTTGAAAAATCTCCCCCCCCCCCTCCCAGGATCTTAATGATTTGTGAGTTAGTAGGATGGATGAGCTCTCCAAAATGGACCCTGAAAATAATCACATCATCACCTCACAATTTCACAAGGTTCAATCTCTCATTTTGTAATCTTTTTTTTTCAAGAGAAGAAGATAATTAAAGCATTGTAGAGTAGTTATTCTGTGGTATTTCCTTTCAACTTGACTTTTCTTAAAAGGCTGGACAGTTTGCTAATCTTTCTAGCTTAGGAGAACAGATGTTGTTTGTTGAGCAGTTCAAGAGAACTGGGAACGATTATCTGGCTTGTGAAATGTTCTGGCACATCTTTTTTGAACTTATTTAACAGGCCAAATCTACATTTGTTAAATTATTAAATCCTCATTCAATTGAGAGTATTCTAAGAAGAGAGATGTAAGATCCAGCACTATTAAGATCTGGGTCACTATTGGTAGCTTGGACTGGCTGCCTAAGTGTTAAAGGCTGGCACTTAGCCATTGGAAAATGGAATATTATGGGGCAGGAATGAGGCAATTGAGGCCTAATGAAATAAGAAGAGGATGCTGATGGCGTAGAAGGATAGAGTAAAAAACAACAAAAACAAGGGAAGCAAAGTACTTGGATCCCCTTCCTCCCTATTTTTTTTTTTTTTTTGCTGTTCTGGATGCAGAGAAAAACGAAACCATATAAACAGTATTTGGGCCCAATTCTGTATGACCATTTTTTGCATGAGCTCCACTACATTATATGAGGGGCATGGTAGTAATTATGGCCTATCACATGTTTTGATAAAAATAAAATATTACAACCATTTGCATCTCTAAGGAAAAAAAATTCAAAAAAAGTATTACGTTAGACAGGAATTTAAATCAACCTCTAGTTGGATGATGTTAGACAACTTGTCAACTTAAAGCTGACTTCTGTGCACATCCTGCCATGACATGAAATCGCCATGGCCATCAGGCATAACCACCACAGCAATGGCAATGAGCAAACAGCATTGAAAGATTTAGTTACTCCCTCACTCAGGGGTGGGATTCAATTTTCTTAACAACCGGTTCTATGAGCATGGCTTAGGTGGTGAGCATGGCTTGGTGGTCATGTGACTGGCTGGGCGTGGCCAACTCAACATCACTCACATCAAGGCACGCATCTCCTCGCCTGGCCTCTCATGACTGTGGGGATGCTGCAACAGTCAAAAGTGTGAAAAATGATCATAAATCACTTTTTTCAGTGCCACTGTAACTTTGAATGGTCACTCCACACAAGCAAAGTACCAGCAAAGGAGGGGAAAAAAACTCCAGAGAAGTTCCTGAGACAGGAAGTCTAATCCTGCCAAGAATGTAATAAGGGTTAACGGAGAGGCGGTTTCTGTAAGCAACACCAGAATGTTTCCTTCCTGCCTTCCTTGCAGGATTAGGCCAGTAATTTCTTCTAACAACCGGTTCTCCGAACGGCTTAGAATGTTAACAGCCGGTTCTAGCGAATAGATGAGAACGTGTAGAATCCCACCCCTGCTCTTACCTATACTGAATGGTTGACTGGTATTTTTCAAAGTAGAGGTTCTGGCTTTAAACTGATTTTTAGACTAGTACAATTGGTCTATTTTTTTTAAAAAAAATGCATTTTTTCAACTCTATCTGGATGCCTTTCCTATTCATGTCACTGCAGGCTAAATACCTTGATCTTATTAGTACATACATCACAAGAAGATTTAAATCTTGTGGTTAAAGTGTGTGGTAAAATAATACTTTGGGAAGTGTGCTATACAGACAAAGGTTCTGCTTAAGGTTCAGCTTTAATATTTTAATCTTAATTCATAAGAAGATTTCAGGGAGGTTATTTAAAGCTGTGCATGGGCACTGTAATTTGTGCAGGGCCATTATAAAAATGTAACACTTATAAATTTAATACAGAAAAAAAATAGATAAGAGAGGTAACAAAAAGTCTGGGTTGTTAAACAAGCCATACTGTTTGGGCAGGTCCACTGATTTATTTTCAGTCTTACTTACTTCCCTAAATATTTCAGTAACAGCCATTTAGCACAGGATCTGAATTTATCTTACATCCTTAACATGGCAGAATGGATTCTGAATATATCACTGCTATTCCAAGAAAGATTCTCTATTCTGTATATAATGATAGATAGAACTTTCACAACCTGAAATCCCCTAAACTGTGTATATTCCACAGGAAGCTTAAAATGTGATTTTATTGACTTATTAAATTTGCAAAAATAGAAGATTTCATCAAGCAATGGACAAATTTTAGTGGAATGCATTTAGTTTGATGGGTGTCAAATTGTCCAGATCTACATTCTTCAGCTTCTATGAAGAGACTTTTTATTTAAAAATGGAGATTGTAACTGTTTCATTATTGTAGGATATCAATTGTCTGCTAGCCACACATAGAGGCTTGATTTTTCCTTCACTAATACATGCCGCATCCTCCTTTATTTTGTCTATGATACTGTGAAGTTACTGGTTAACTTGTGATTGCTAATCCATAGCAATAACATACATTTGTCACATGGATTGGAAACTATGTGTACATTGTGTATCTGATTACTAACTCGCCAACTGAACAATGTTTGTAGGCTACCCAGGTCTGAATTGTTGTTTTTAGGATAGGTGGTAAGATTCCTAAGATCTCAATATCTGAGTGGTCCTTGACTCTACAAACTTAACATCAAAGGCAGACAGAAGGTCTTACAAACAATTTGGTCTTTTCCATCGAAATAGTTGGTGTCATACTCTTGGTTAGGGTATTATCTAAGCCAGTTTCCTGCCAGCCACATTGAGTAGTAGAGATAAAAAGAGAGATAAGGAAGTAAAATAAAGACCAAAACAATACAGCATGGTTGCTATGTTTAACAACATAGACTTTGAGTTTTCAAAGCCTGGAATAAATACAAAGCAAAGCAACTATCCATATAAATAACACATATTGATAACTAGCATTTGGAGGAAGCAATGACCCTGCACTGGTGTACCAATGCCTTGCACAGCTCGCCACATTGCTACTTTACTAACTCTTCATATAAGTTGGATCGCACAAATCTGGGCAGGGAATCCTTCTCCATCAGCATGAAAATTCTCTTCTGGGCCAGGTCAAAAGTGCTTATAGATGCTTCCACCAGGTTCTTCATGGTCACCGACTTGGTAAAATGATCAATATTCACCTGACAATAGGGAGAAAAAGTAGATAGCTATAGGAATCACATAGGACACATTATCTCATATAAATATAGCCAACAATATACTTTACATGGGGTATTTGCCAAAATGCCTCCCTGATGGGAAAAATTTAAAGCTAATAGCAATTCCGTATGTGAAGCTGATAGCTAATAAATATCCCTTAATAAAGTACAGTTGAAATAAATATACATTTGATATTTATAACAAGAAGTCAAAAAAAAGAAACATTTGATTCACATAAATAGATTTTTTATTAGAAATGTTAGAAATATGAAGCTAACTGTCATCAAATCAAGCTATAGGGATTATGATACACCCGACAGTGGTGCAAAATAATACCTTCCTCCACTAATGGCATAATGTCAACACCAGTGCTTTGTGATAACAATCTATCAACTGTGTTTTAATCTTAAATTAGGAGATGCCACTTTAAAAATATAACCTCACTAATGAAGTTCTTGCCTTCCAGCACATGGACTCTCTTTGTAGAATGTGTTGGTGTGCCTTGTATGAGGACTGGGTCACTTTTCAGTGCATTTGTTTATCTTCTAATTTTTAATGACCAATTTTCCATTGCACAACTTCCTTATGTTTGTCTCTGATATCTGTTTGGTAAGATTCACAAATACAGTCTTTGTTCAGTATAGTGTAGAGCTGAGAGAAACCAGCAATTTCTTCTCTGATAAGGGAAGGGATATGTGTTTAGGTGTGCACCCAATGGAACCTAGTCATGAGGTGTGTCCTGGCTTCAAGAAATTAATTTCCTAATTCTTAACATAAGCCAGGATTTTATCTCCATTCAGATAATGGCAAACAGCTAACCTCTTTAGGAGCCTCGCTTTGGATAAACTCTTCATAGATCTTTTTGGCCTTTTCAGCCATTTTGGTAGGCAATTTGGTCTTCTTATAATCTTCACATGCAATCCAGAATTCAATGTTCTCTTCACTGAATTCAGATTGGAGGAAAGTCCGGAAGCTGGCAAGGCCATCTGCACAGAGGGAAAAAGGATTTTGAAAAATGTCAACTACAATTGTGGAATAGCACATTTTTTGTCAAATTATACAGTAGTTTCCTAACTAATCCTTTATTGCGCCACAGTACTTGGTAGCTTTTTCTTTGATCAAATACTTACAAGATTGTTTGTGGTACTGGAACAATATCATTCCACCCTACTGATGTGACTCTTTGTCCCTTCAGTTTTGTTAAACAAATTTTGGAAGAAATATGGTTGGCAAATCATGTTAACTATGTCAACCTGCAAAACAACTTCAGTTGAAGCCATACTTACTTCTTCATTTCTTGGTTGCCATTCAAAGGGGAGAGGGGAGAATATGGGGGGGGGGGGGTTTGGACTCAAGAATGTGGTGCCTCAGCCAGCAACCCTAACATCTACCAGCTGGTGTGAGAACCAAATCAACAGACACCTGTTGAAGTTGATCTGGACTGATTGGCCCATGTGAGAGACAAAGAGGGGTGGAGGGGTCTTATTCATTTAACTATCCCTGAGCACAGGAATTATTTAGAGCTAACATCACCTTTTTAAGTGCCGATATGATGTACTCAATAAAATATCTCTTAAACCTGAACAAAGTGTCAGAATCCCTGACTTTCCTGAGTTCATTACTCGGAATGATGACAAACTGATTATAAGAATAGGGAAAGAAAGAATCCAAACATCTATAACTTCAACCATCTTTCTTTCATGTCATTTTTCTTCAATTCTTGGCAAACTGTAGCTGTGAGACAAGAAATATAGTGAGGAATCAGCTTTGCCCCAGCAATAACAGTCAAGAAAATGAAGGCCAAGTCATAATCCCACAAATATGCATTTCTAAAGAAGCTGAGGCAACTGGAGGAGAAAAGAACAATTTTTGCTTGCAAAAGCTCCTGAGTTGCCACTATTTCCCTATTTCCAGTTCCCAAGTACTGATGCAGTTGGTATTCTTGGAGCACCAAAAGCATGCCTTGCATTAGAGACACAGTGAAACTCAATAGCATTGTCTCTTTATTAACTCCAAATGAAAATTATAAAGATATTGAATGTATAGTTGTAAGGTGATTAAAAAGGTAGATAGTGCACAGAAGAAAAAAAGGGGAGGGGGAGGGAATATGTAACTTATATTTATAATGCAAGGTAATTCTAAACTGGAGATTCAAAGTACTCTTACTCTAAGCCAATTAACATAAAATTCAATTCAATTCAAAAGATTGCTTGAAGATTATGAAAATGATGCTTTGGAAGATGTACTTAATTACAATCATTAACATTAAATTTAAACATTAAAATGAAATTTAATGTGGAGAAAAGCAAGGTTTTACACCTGGGCAGGAACAACCAAAGGCACAAGTACACATTAGGCAAAACCTAGCTCATAAACAGTAACTGTGAGAGGGACCTTGGAGTCCTAATGGATGATCACTTAAACATAAGCCAGCAGTGTGCGGCAGTATTCAAAGAAGCTAATATAATCCATGGTTGAATAAACAGGCATAGAATCAAAATCATATGAAGTATCAGTACCTCTTTATAAAGCTTAGTATGGCCACACCTGGAACCCCTCACACATGCACTCCCCCCCATGCATGCACCCCGCTCCCCATGCATGTGCCCAATCTGTGCATGTTTCCCACCCCTGTGCATGTGTGGCAGAGACCCAAAGGCCAACTGGCCAGTGGGAGGCATACACGCATGCATGGTGGAGCTGAGCTAGAGTGATGGCACATGTGCCCACAGAAAGGGCTCTGCATGCCACAGGTTCGCCACCACTGAACTAGGAGGACGTGATCGCAATATTCCAGTATTTGAGAGGCTGCCACAAAGAGGAGGTTCTGGGTGCTTCATCACTGGAGGTTTTTAAGAATAGGCTTGTCTGAAATGGTGTAGGGTCTCCTGCTTGAGCAAGGGGTTGGACTAGAAGACCTCCAAGGTACCTTCCAGATCTATTCTGATTCTGGTTGTAATTTCTCTTCCTCCCTGTCAGTTATCTTATGAATTACGTTATCTTAAAAAAGGGCTTATCTTATTATCTGTTCGTCACAATACAGAAGCCTGATGATGGCAGATGAGATTCTGCCGAAACATTGCTACAACTTTAAAAGCACAACTATAATGACATGGGAAAATACCCGAACAAAGCTGAATACCATACATGTAAGTACCCGCGAAAACTTAAGAAAACAAATAGATAGATAAATAGATAAATAGATAGATAGATATAGATATATATGCATTCCAACAATTATTGGAATTATTCTTTAATAAAACACTAATAACTTATACTGTATATCATAGAAAAAAGCATTAGAGAAAGAATATGTGATGTCACATGACTGACTCCTAGCAACCTTCATTAGTCAGCTGCCTTGAGGTATAGGGGAGGACATATCTTCAGGATTGAAGAAAAATTGAACTGAACTCCTCTTGCATTTTGAACATGGAATGTGGAGGATGGGAGGAGGAGGAAATGTGATTTTGTGATCAGTGTCAGAACATTGTCTTGGCCCATCTCTTAACTGGGGAGACAGACTTTCTCAGTTCCTGCATTCACCCACATTCTCCCTACAGCCTTCAATGGAAACTGAATTTGCTTCATACTCATGGGACAAATTCATGTATGTGTAGCTACTTGAAACATAAATTGTTTCATTTTTTATTGTAGCCTTTTTTATGTACAATTTGGTTCACACTATACACTTAGCATGCTTTTCTGGATTTGTACAATACATTAAACCAAATAGTCTGGATTAGCAAAACATTGTTAAGACATAAAAAAGAATAAACCAACAAAGGTTGACATATTGTATACATGCAGGTAATGAAACTGAGTTGGTTAGATATGTTGCACAAAGACAATCCAGGTGTACTCTGATCCTTCTGTTTCTGATCTGAGATATAATTTTATACTGGATATAAGTCTCATGCAAATATATGAAGTAATAAAGATGACAATAAATTTGTATTGCAATTGCAATCTTAGCACTCCTCCATAAATGACATAGCAATGCTTTACTGTAGTTTCTTATGACCTACAAATATCTTATTATTCTTAGAATAAATAGGTTGAGATGTTTACAAAAATCTTACAAGAGTTTTGAAGGAGCTTTTCCAAGGAATTGCGCCACTGCCAAGCTTCTTCTGGGGAAGGCCTGAAAATATTAAAATGAAAATATATAAAATATATCAAAGCATATTCAACAAGATCAACAAGTCAGAAAAGGATTGGTACTGCCTGAACAGACTTTTATTGAACAATTGCTCCATCTTATTTGTTATTTTACAACCACTTTATAATCTCTTTCACCAGTTCTGTCACTTTGCTTTTTCTTATTTCAAACTAACCGTGGTAAAAATATGACCCAGCAACCTCCTTCCTATGTTATACTGTTATAATGTCTTAACAGCCTTAAAGATGTCCTTAGGTGTTCTGCTTTTAAAATACTGTGTTTCTCCAACAATACGTCCTCCACCAATAGGAAGCCCCACCATGTTTTATAGGCATTCAATTTAAAAATCGAATTAAGCCCCTCCCCCCAAATTAAGGCCCATATTAAACATGCGAAATGGGGGGGAATGGCGGGGGAGGCTTGCATTTAGGAAGTACTTGCATGCCCGGATATGGTGCTGCCTGCGTTGGTGGGGCACTTCATACCGGGAGACCTTCCGCCACTGTCACTTTCCCTTCTCCCTTGCTGCTGTGGCATTAGAGGAACACCGCGGTGTTTGGCGCAGCCACATGTGGCCAGTCAGGGCTCCTCCCTGCAACCGGAGCCCTGAGGAGACATTTGGCTTCAGACGCTCCCGTCGCCGCCTTCCAAGGGAAGGCGCTTGTCCGAGAGGATCTCTCCATCTCTCTCTCTCTCTCTCCCTGTAAGGTCAACGTCTGCGCTGCGGCTGAGGAGGAGGAGGCTGCAGCCGGTTCCTTCTGCTTGCTGAGAGGTGAGGAAGCTGTGGCTTTGAAGAGCAAGTGAAGCGCTGCTCACCTGGGCGAGATTTGGGAACGAGGGGCAGGAGGAGGCATGCACATACCCGCGGCTTGCTTTCCCGGCTCTGCCCAGCCCGCACGGCTCTGGTGCGGCCCTGGCAGGATGAGCTGAGGGTCCGGTGGGAAGGCACTCGCTGCCTTGGTGAGAGCTCTGCCGCCGGGAAGGAGGGCCTGCCTGTCAGCTTAGCCTGGGGCACCCAGCCTGGGATGTTCATAGGAAGCCTAGCGGATGAAAGCGGATGGAAGCAGATGACACCTCCGAAGGGGTTCCGGGGGATAATTTTGAAGCGGACGCATAGCGGATGAAGCGGATATATCACGTACGCCTAAAGGAAAGAAAGGGGATGCCACGCAGATGTATATCAGATGCGAACCGTTCACTGAGCATCCTTTCTATTTCTGTGCTACTAACGCTGTGTAGACGTTCCGTGTACCTTTTGTTTCCTCCCTCTTTCTGTTTTCAGCTGCAACGGATGTGAGTTGCGAGGATGCCCAGAGGATGCAGAGAGGATACAGCGGACATTTAACGGATGATAAATGGACATAGAATGTTTGTTGCTCTTATGTCGCGGATTTCCATCGTACACGGCGGAAAGTTCATCCGCTCACAAAGTTTTGTGCAGCTCAAAACTTCTTGCGTGGATGGAACCACAGTGGACGGATGCTCGACGGATAGAGCATATGAAACACATATGCAGTTAGTACACAATGGATGCATAGCATTTTCCAACGGATGGCAAGCTTTTTTTTACATTTTACATCCTCTTTACATCTGTAAGTGCAGTGGGACCGGGCCTTTAACCCTATTAAGGTTCTTGTTTTCCCACTTGCTGGTTCAGTTTGATGGAGAATTAGGATTCTCCATCAATTAGAAAGAATTATGGGAATTAGCCAGGGACTTGTCTAATCTCTACTATTTAAGTGCACTGTATTCTGTAAATAAGGACTACTCTATTTGGTGACATGATGATGAGGGATGGATGAAGGTTCATGTAGTTTTCTGATGGCTCAAGGACTGATGAACAACACCTTAACTTGATGATGAGGAAAAGCCTTATTTGGAAGGACTAAACATATATGCAGTTTATATCAGTAGTGGGATTCAATTTTTTTTACTACCGGTTCTGTGGGCGTGGCTTGGTGGGCGTGGCAGGGGAAGGATACTGTAAAATCTCCAGTCAGAGGTGATATTTGCCGGTTCTCCAAACTACTCAAAATTTCTGCTACCAGTTCTCCAGAACTGGGTCAGAATCTGCTGAATACCACCTCTGGTTTACACGGAACGGATGCCAATAACTTGCTAAATCCATCTAATAATGAATGTAAGTTTCATATATCTTTCCAGCTGTAAAAAGCAGTTAGATGATAGACTTTGGATTAGGATTAGCCAAAACTAGGAACATATAGATTGCCTCAGGCAGAAGGTTCATGGTCCTATGGTCATTTCAGCAAAATGTATTTTCCTCTGCTGATCAATATAATCAGACATATCTATTGATTTATTAATGAACAGAAAAACAGCTGGAGAATTGGTATGGCCGAGAAAATTGGTAAGGCAAAAAATTAGTCTGCAAAATCTGATTATCTCTTGGAGGTCGTGGAACTTGAAGAAAAGATACAAGGAAATCAGACAGAATAGCAAAGTTGGAAGGATCTTGAAAGTCTTCTAGTGCTCAAGTGGCAGACCCTTATGGGACGTCTTATGGGGCAAGAGAGAGAGCAGTTTATAGAGGGCTAGAGTGATAGCACTATTTTTGGTTATTCTCTGATACTGAAAGATTTCGTATACTTCGTCATATTCTCCCTTTAACATTTCAGCTTTTGTCAATCCTTTCATCTTTTTTATTTTCAACTCTGTGTTGTCCTATATAAAGCAGAATAGGACTGAATGGAGAATAATTGTTCTCCACACAGAGAGTATTCTCTCCCCTGAGTATTCATTCTTTCATATCATTTTTCAAAAACTGAAGTTTGAATTTTTTCCCTGCTTTGGCTGTGACTTTGGTATCTGGTTTTGTCTCTCCCACAGATTTATCACCAGTTCCCACGCTGCTCAAGAAAATGATTGCTTTTGTCTCAAGTGAGTATGCTATGGACTGCCATGACAAAATGGATACTAATTATCCAATTTTACTCAGGCTGTAAGGATTAGAAATTAAAATATTAAATTAAAGACAAAATAGCAACTACTATAGAAGTCCATACAGACACCAACAAATCTAAAAGAAAAAAGGGACAACTGCTAAGACATTGACTACTATGGTCCAAAAGACATCGAACTGGGTGTAGATCTGGGACATTCTAGAATCAGGAAACAGAAGTCTGAAGCTGTCATTTCTCTCACTGTAAATACCACCACAGTACTTTTATGAAGCACTTTCCATAAGGGATGCATATCAAAAGTAGAATGGGGATGTGTACAGGGGTGGGATTCTACAAGTTTGCACCTATTCACTAAAACTGGTTGTTACCATTCTAAGCAATTCGGAGAACTGGTTGTTAGAAGAAATTACTGGCCTAATCCTGTCAGAAAGGCAGGAAGGAAACATTCTGGTGTTGCTAACAGAAATTGCCTCTCCGTTCATCCTTATTACATTCTTGGCAGGACAAGACTACCTATCTCAGGAATGTCTCTGGAGGTTTTTCCCCCTCCTTTGCTGGTACTTTGCTTGTGTGGAGTGACCATTCACAGTTACAATGGCACTGAAAAAAGTGATTTATGACTATTTTTCACACGATTGTTGCAGCATCCCCACAGTCATGAGAGGTTAGGCGAGGAGATGCGTGCCTTGATGATATTGAGTTGGCCACGCCCAGACAATAACATGACCATCAAACCACGCCCACCAACAAAGCCACGCCCACAGGACCGGTTGTTAAAAAATTTGAATCCCACCCCTGGATGTGTATAAATGAATAAAATTACAGGTCAGTTTCTATAGAACTGCAGTCTCACTGGACTGACTGCATACACAAATTTTTCTGCATGATAATGAATAGAAGGTTGTGATTTAAAATCATCCATTCCAGGGGTGTCAAACTGGCAGCCCACGGACTGGATGCATTACACACAAGCCACCCCCACTCCCGCTCTGCAAAGGGGAAAAATGTCACGATACGTCACCTGATGGCAATCCATGATCTATTCTGTTAAAAAGAGGATAAAGGATAGAATGGGAAAAGTGGCATGCTATGACATCAGAAGTTAGTAAATGGTTTGGAACATTGTTTCATATCACTTAATGAACGCGCTCATTCTCATGTCTCCTATCTACAGGACATAGATGTCCCACAAACCATTTTTAGAGAGCATAATGTTATGACATCTCCTTCAGTCAGTGGCTTGGCTTGCCCTAATGTTACGGAGCAGATTAAATTCATATGTAGCTCTTCCAGTTTCAAAGTAGTGTTTTGCCTCTTCTCCTGACACACGTTTTGCCATGTGAGCCACCAATGCCTCGGTGATTATGTTGGTGATCATGAAGTCACAAACTGCCATCTGCCCAGCTCTTCTCTGCCTCATTAGATTGCAGCTGCCATGCTCTTCCCCTCACATTGCTAGGCATTGCCCTCCATGGCTTAGGTTGCCAGAGAGATCTCACACCTGGCTCCCACAATAGTATCTGCTCATGTAATTACACCTAACTGGCATTTGGTAAGAGCGGTGAGGCATTACACATGCTTCTTTTTTATACCTTGGTTTAACAAGTCTTTGAAAGAACTATAGACCTGTTCACATTTGTTTACTTATTTTATTGTTTATCTCAGATAAATGCATTCCACATTTTTGTTGCTTCTTCTCACAAGGATTTTGAGGTGATGTTACTTTCTACTGTTTTATTTCTTACTTTACAGGAGCAGCACCATTTTTGCCTATTCCAATCCATGCTCTGCATCTCGGTGCCGCTAATATTATCACTCTCTTGCAACAATTTTCTCTTTCCTACATCACCTTATACTTGACTGACAAGTAGGGTATAATTGGCATAGGAGTGCAGAATAAATGAGGGAAGAACCCCCAGGAAATGCCTATAGGTTTCAGCGTATAGCACTTCACTGCACATTGTGAACTGTCAGTCAGACCATGGTTTTTGACCCAGATTTAGTGTTTTTCCCAAAACAGTGTTAGACCTGTGTTAGAAAGACCTTAAAGGGCTGGTTAATAATGGCAGGGAACTTGCCATCTCTCCCAGCAACCTATAGTTGGGCAATTTTAAAAGTGCCCATAGTCAAGCAAATCTCCTCACCTCATGATACTGAGTGATTAATTAATGTTTTTCTTACCAGCAATATATCCTTTTTTTAATAAACATAATTGTCTGTTTAACTTCTTCCCTGCTTAATCAACCAGTTTATATTGGGATGAACTACTCTAAAGAAATCACTTCCATCTTACTGGATTAAGCTGAGAGGTTTTATCTTGTCAACAGACAAGATCATTTTTCCTGGGCTTAATCCAGAACTCGTAGGCTTCCCTCAGTTCTGTATAAGCGCAGGAAGTGGTTTGGGGCATGACATTTAAGTTCATGAGAATCAGCTTTCATCAAGTAAAAGTTTCTGTCCATGTGGATAAGATCTGCTTAATAGTTTGAGGCAACGGGCTCTTCAGTCCAAAAAAGGGGCAGAAAATGATCAGGGGAAGAAACTTCAGATATTTGTATCTTTTCACTCTGAGCAACATTTCTATTTAAAAAAAATAATTAGGCAAAAAAGGCTTATTTCTCAGATTGATATACTGCAGAATCCAGCTGGGGTTGGGATAGGATACCTACTATTTTGTTCTCATAACTAAAGCAGTCCTAGTCTTCCTTTTCCTTCCCAATGAGAAACCAAACACTTTCCTTCCTGAAGACCCACCTCACCACATCTGTTTCCATTTCCATGACAAGGCAATTATGATGTTCAAAACAGCCCATTAATCCACAGCCTAATTTGTTCCAAATGGCTCTCAAAAGAGTGCATGATCTACCTAATTTGTCTGTAGTAGAGGTTAAAATTAAGCTACTATCAACTGTGTCAGTCATCATACAATCTTTCGATCAGTCTGACTGCTGAGTTTTTTTCTTTTTTTACAGCCTAATTGGAAACAGATTCAGGGACAATCAGCCATGAGAGGTTCCCCCTTGTGCATTAAGGCCACTTTTTCCCCTAATAGCATCAATGCTACTGGTGTTCATTTTGTTCCAGTTCCTGGAACTACTTTGTCTTTGGTACAAATGGGAGACTGCTTTCTCACAGATTAAAATGACAGTGATTAATGTTGGCAATTAGCCTTCGGCAGTGGCAGCAGCTACGGCAAGTTTCTTGAAGTCCACAGATAAACACTTTTTCTAATGGTCTCATATCAATGTATCACTACCATTTAATACTGTTTTCATCCTAAATTTGCATGCTTCCAATCTGGTCGAACAATAATGACATAAAACCTTCTAAAGGGACTAATTGTATCAGTTTGTTTTAGCAAAGAAAATAAATATATAAAAAAGACAAACAATCTGAGGGTCTTAACAGCACCTTAAATATTAACACATTAATTAACACACAGCAGGGATGGAAGATTTTAAAGCTTTCAACATCTGACAAGGAAACCCTCAGAAAAAAAAAACCTTGGTATTTTCTATAATTAACTTACAAAGCGATTTTGCCTTTTTGTATGCCTTTCTCCTTTCTTCCCTTTATCTTTTTTGCATTCCCTACAAAGTAACTGTGATTGTATTCCAACTACTGATGAAATGAATGGATTTGGATCATAAGGAATCACAAGTTTCTTCATTAGTAAAACCAATCTTTTTGATACCATTAGTTTCAAACATACTAGAATTATGAGACAAGCGCAGAAATATTTTTCAGGCTGATCTGATTTCACCTTTTCCAAAAGGAAAAATGTATCTTCATTATCAAATGCTTGTTTAAAATCTCTGTTGAGTTTTGTATAATTTATCCACCAGTGGAAGCCCAACATGTGATTTCCTTTTGCAAGGCATGGTGAATGTTGTAAGAATCAGTGAAATATAACAATTCCAGATAGTTTTCCACTTACAGCGACAACTGAGCCCAAAATTTCTGTTGCTAAATGAATCAGCTGTTAAGTGAGTTGTGCCCCATTTTACAATCTGACTTGCCACAGTTGTTAAGTGAATCACCACAGTTGTGAAGTTAGTAACACTGTTGTTAAGCAAATCCGGCTCCCCACTGACTTCGCTTCTCACAAGGTCACAAAAGGTAATCACAACCTCAGGATACTACAACTGTCATAAATATGAGTCGGTTGTCAAGTGCCCAAATTTTGATCATATGACCATAGAGATATTGCAACAGCTGTGTGAAAAATAGCCATATGTCACCTTTTTCAGTGTCATCGTAACTTTGAACAGTCACTGAATGAATTGTTGTAAGTTGAGGACTACCTATGCTTTGCATTTAAACAGTAGTCTTCTAGAATTAGACATGGCAACACTTTTCCCATCTAGCTGCATGTCAGGAAAAGTTCCACATGTTACATTTATGTCAGACTGCTGTGATAAGCGAAGCCAACAACAAGTGGGGCATTTGCACCCATTTCATGTGAGCATCATCTGAGAATGTTGTGAATAAATATCCACAGTAAGTATATCTTACTTTCTTAACCCCAGATCTCATATTGTAAGTTTGAAGAATCTAAGCCACCTTTGCCTTATCATATGCATTTTGTGATGGTAGTAAAATGTTGATTTTTCCACCAAGTTATAACTTTGAATGTACTGTAGTGAAAAGTGATTGGCTGGTCTTCATCATCCAGAACCATAATAGATTGGTAAATAGACTAATGATAATTATATACCTACTTCTGAACCTTTGCTGGCTTCTCTGGGTAAGGGATAATCAGGTCAATAGCTGAGTCTGGCTTCTGGAGGAGTGTGCCCAATTTTGTCTTGATTTCTTTGGCTCTGGAGAGAAAAATTATGAAAGGATACATAAGCATACAGTAGTTTCCACGAAATGCAAGATTGAAAAAGATGCTCCATTTGAGCATCAGGGCATTCTACTGGAAAGCTATGAGATTCAAATATGTTACGTTCTTTCTACATACTGAAAATAGCACAGGATGTTCAATTAAGATATTCTGATTAAACTTCAGATAACCTGGTATCTCTAGATGGTTTGAGCACAGCCTCCTGTCATTCCCAGTCAGTAGAGTTACTGTCATCCTATTTCACTTAATTTCAGCTGAAGTCATTAATAATTAAAATAATATTTTTCCTTCTTATCTCTCACTCATTTGGAATGAATGGCAGAAGAGTTAGAATACACTGTGCAATAATTCTCCACCACACAGGCTCTAATATTTTTTTAGGGGATGGCAGTTGGGTATTTTCTATTATAACTGTATGCTGGTTTTAATATTTATTTGCTTAATAAACAAATTTATATGGTTGCCCAACTCCATATGATTACTCTGAGAGGCTTACAACAGCCACAGTACAACAACCCATAGTATAAACCTGTTACCCACCCACTCTCAAGCAACTAACACAATAAAACCAATTACTTGACTGGCTCTTTATCAACTTGATATCCCCGAGACCATGACAAATCAAACTACCAAAGTCCAGGACTGTCTGAGCAGGGCTTGCAGGGCAAGAGACAGAACTGAGGAAGGCTTAGCCATCCCATCCTTGTTTTCCATTTTCAATTGCCCTATGAAGCTTGGAGGAATGGACAGGCCAGGAAATATTAAATAACAGCATTCTTATAGAAGTCTCTTATGGTGGGCGATCTGTTAAGGTTTTGCTTTTCTACTGTAGCAACAAGAAAAGAGGATTAATCTTCAACTATATTTCTTCCATGTTTGCAAAATATGATTAATAACTTGCAAAAGATATTATTTAGGCCAAAACAACCCCAGGGGAGTTTGAGGCTAGCCCTCTCTACCACTCCCTCCTATTGGTTTTTGGTGTTCACATGCCTTTTTTTTACTTAAAAGTAACTCAAAGCACTGAACACACAAAATACTCCTTCCTCTTGTTATTTTCTTCACAACCATCAGCTCTACCTATTGTATCAACTAATGATTCAGTTAGTGTTAATGAAGCCTATTATCAGGACAAGGCTTGATTGGTGACACATGAAATTAAATATATTTATCTGTTTATACAATGTTCATGGAATACATAAAGTTATGATTTGCTTAATCATAGTTTGTAGACTAGGCCATAATTCTTTGACTTCATACAAATGCTAAGTTGTAAGATTTGGATTGCCACTTTTAATCACAACCTTATGTTAATATTAAGTAGAAAAAAATTAAGGTTATATTACAGCCTGAATTCAGTGCTGGCTTTAATGGAACCCAGCTTGACAGTATTTCAAGAGAGACAATTACATCTATTTATTCTCTGGATTCTTTTTCTCTACAATGGATCATCTCCGGAAAAAAAAATCTTATGGAAAATGTGATGACGGAGAAGGCATAAGTACTGTAGGTATTTAAGGAAGCGTAAATCATTGTACATGGGTGCAAGATAATTCATGTCATTTGTGTGATGGCAACAGCTTACACCTGATGATGTCTGGCTAGAAGATCTCTAAAGTCTACTAACTCTATGCTTCCATGCCATTGTAACTTGTACCAGATATCTAGAATCTGAATCTCATAATATAGTACGAATAAGGTAGAAGGATTGCACAATACTAATCTTGCCAGGTATCTGTTATAAAATTGTCTTATAAATAGTCCTTATAAACCCCAAGTCTGCCAGGGATCTGTCCTGCTCTTTAAGCCATGAACCAAATGAAGAGCCCTCCCTTTAAACAGCAGATGTTTCAATTAAAAGCAAGCACAAAAGTTATTCCAGTAAAGTGCCTTGGTTGAGCTCTTTATTTCATCTCAAGTGTCATCCTCATTCACACCCTTTCATTATTTTGCATCCAAGGACTGACAAAAGCGTCAGCTGTGCTGCTGAAAGGAGGCACAGCACCTCTGAACAAGGAAGCTCCTGAGAGTCTTTTGGCAAGTTAGCAGCAGCTGAATCCAAAGCTTTGGTATTCAGTATGCAGTCTCAGGGAAATTTGTTATCATGCCTAAAAAAAATTATTTTCATACTAATTTAGTTGTTAGAACTCTTGCAAAGAAATTCTGAATCGTTTGTTAGTTTACCCCTCATATTTCATACAGCTTTCAATTTTAAAGCTTAGTTGTAAAATACACAGTGACTTTAAATGTAAAGAATAGTCCATCCAATAACATAAGTGAATCAATCAATCAGACAGGCAACATGTTTTTTTCTCCCTCAGGCATTTCAAAGATAAATCATCGAAGGATGTAACGTTTAATGGAGTCTTTGAAAGTCTCTTGATGTCATTAATTAACAGTCTTTTAAGTTGCTTTAATATCTATTTCCACAGGCAGGAAATCTCAGAGTTTTTGAGATGTTATCCTTTTGACTGTTCTTCAGATCTTGAAATGAAAGCTTTACTCATCTATCTCTTTGGAGGAGGCCATTTTCCTAATCAGTTGTTCCAAGAAATCTGAGAGCCTTCTTCATAGGCCAAAGGGTGGCTAAATCCCTCTTCTCCTTGTTGACTGAAGGGTCTCTGTGAGTAAGGACACTCTCCTTAAAACTGCACAGAGTGTATTCAATAGTAATTATACCTTATGTCTTGCACATACACATATCTGAAAATAATTAAGTTTACATGCTTTAGATATTCACAGATTTTAAAAAAAAAACAATTCTGTGCCCATTTTGGTTAAATATTTTGGTAATACTGGGTTTCACCCCAGTTGGAGGCTCTAAAGATAATACATTTCTTTAAAAAAAATATAAACATTAAAGAGGGTTAAAATAAGGCAATTACCTTTTTAGGTGCTAATTTCTCATTTATTCCTTATGGATAAAAGAATATAAACTCATATACATACAAATCAGGGCTGTCATTAGACATACTGAAATGATAACCTGAAAAGGCAAATATTGAGAGGGTGGGGATGAATGGAACAGATTGGAGGAGGCCTTTGAGTGGGGGGCATTCTGTGCCCAATAATTAGCTTTTTTAATTCTTATTCTGACTTTTGTAGAATTTTGTTATCCCTCTTAGCTTTGTGCCCTAAGCAAAGAAATTGAAAAGTTCTCTCTCTCTCCATCTCTTCCTCTCCCTCTCTTCTTCCTAAGTGCTTCCACTTGGAGTGGGGGGCTCTCCAGATTGATACAGATCCTTTGATGTATAACTGTTGAGTAGGCTGCTTAAACACTGAAGCATCTAGCAGGTTAGAGTTATTTTGTAAGGGGAGGAGGTCATCAAATGCATTGCTGAAATCATTGTACACTTCACTATAAATTCTGGCATTGTGAGAACAAGTCTCCATATAGATTTATTTCTCATTTTGGATTTAAAAGCAATAGCAGTTTAACATTTAATGTTAAAAGTTTAACATTTTAATATAGTTGTCCCATGTCAAAAGCATATGGATGGGAGAATTAGATTTCCTATCCCAATGGTACCAGTGTTCATTTCGAAAAAAGAAGTTCAGGTAATGTTAATAATGAAGCATGAATTGTATTCCTTATTACCGTCCTGAAATTGGTTTTAAGAAACCTACCCATGGGTGATCACCAAAGTCAAGAATCAAATAATGCAGATCCAAGTTAAGAAGTAAAGGAAAATACTACATATGCATTAATGGATATGAACATTGCATGTTCTATTTTTCTCTGGAACAGCAGATAGGGCAAACTTTTCATTGCAAAGCAACATTGCCCTGAGATTATCAAAGATGTGACAAAACATGTCATCAGATATTAAAAACTAAAAGATAAATAAAACAAAGCAACTGGCAAAAAATATAAGAGAACAATTAAATGACTTTGCTTTTCCACTATCAATCAATGGAATCTCATTTTGTATCAGAATCCACTCAGAGAAGAATGTCTGCAAAAGTTCACTGGCCATCACACAAACACTCACACTCAGAAATAAAAAGCTACTCTTAATCTAGGGAAGTTTGACATGTATATTTGCACCGTTTTGATTCCCAGATATACTTTCAGGAACCCAATATGGAATAATGCAAAAATAATTAGGATGGCTAAAAAACTGCCTTCCTCCACATAACCTTCGATGAAATTTTTTTTCCTGAATCCAAATTGTTCATAGACAGTAGTAACATCTTAGAAAGAGAAACACATACAGGAAGAAGATCCAGAATCTATAGATTCTAACAGCCTTAAAACAAAGTTATTCAAGTACTTCCTTTACTCCTGCCTTATGCTGGGTCATTGGGACAAGTAACAGGCTACTGTCAAGTATTTATACCATTTTTTGGTTCCTTTCAGGCTAATTAAAAGTGCTGGTAAAAAGTTTTTGAGTAGGGTGGACTCTTCATCATATATAATGTTTTATTCTTAAGATCCTATTCTTTTTGATTTATTCCATAATTTTATCATAGTGTTTATTTATCAGGGTCTGCAATTATCTAAGCTACCAATTTCTTTTCCTTTCTTATTTAGTCACTAGAAATACAAAGAGATTGCACTTAAACCTGCTTTTCTTTTCTTTTAGTTTTAGTTCTTTTAGTGCATTAATGCAAAACAAGTTATGAAACTGAAAATTAGTAAACTCATTAACATTGGATGTGGGTTATATATTATTTCAAATTATAAACTGATTGTAATTTGCTGGAATATTTCCACAAATAAATAGATTAGTCCCAATACCATGATAGAATTCTGCTATTTTATGATAGTTAGAAAATAACTAGCAGCACTTGAAGACAACGTCCTTACCTGCATTTTAAATTTAAATATAATTTTATCCTTCTTTATAATAGGTATAAGGGTTATAGACTGTTTAAATGAATGAGTTAAATGAGTGGGTCGGTGGGCGAGTGAATGAAAGCTCAAAAAATGATCTTATTTTTTTCATTGTATTCAATTATGGATGGAAACATAAATCAGTGTCTTATGATCCCTGAAAAACTTTTTGAACAATGGTAGAATGATGATGATTTAATTGTCATAAGACATTTATCTCCGTAGCCTTCTGCTTACATCTTGGGTTTGAACATGAAGCTGGGAAGAAAGTAATTAAAAGAATGAGAAAAAGCCAAACAAAATATGACTAGAATTGTTCATGTAAGACTATCTGTCATCATATTCTTGTGAAATAGTGTCTCTGTGTGTGAGATAAAGAGTTTTAAAGTGCATCATATCTTTAACTGAGAATCAATCTTTCCCTTGTTCACAATTTTCTTTTCGAAAGCGTTTTTACATTTTCACTGAAGAAAAAAAGCCTTTTCATTATGCTAGTTTGGATGAGAAATTCATATTACTAAACCATGCTCTGCAACACATTGTTCCACCACCCACAGTAGATTTAACAATATTTTGAGTGAAGTTGGCTCCTCATTCTTTAACTGTGTCTTAACGTACCAAATCTTTTTTTAGAGCTATGTGTCCAAATGTAATTTACCTTTCTGATTTTCAAGCCTAATGAGAAGTAAAGGCCATCAGCTTGATCAGTTCACTTGCTTAATTCCTCCAAAACCAAATGAGAACAAAACTTCCCAACATTTCATTTAAGCAGGCATATCTTCTGCAGGGATGGGACTAAGCTTTTATTCTGCCAGATTGCTGCAGTGCCTCCGCTTTCTCCATCACCCAAATCATTTTCCTCTTTGATAGGCATAAACTCTGTTCTCTCACCTCTCCAGACATGTGTGGGGTAAGGCTGCTAATCCTTTGCACATCTTGCCGTGTGGTTATTGTGTCCTTGAAGACAACCAGATGGTGTGGGAGCAAAAGCACTCGCTGTCTGTAACACAGCCTGCCTTTTTTCAGAAAGATATAAAGCGGCTGCCTTGAATCCCAGCCAGCCCCTTTGGCCAATCACATTCGGTCGAGTGTTTCTGAGCAGAGGAGCAGAGATGAGAAAGTCACAGATCAATCACCAGGCAGAGAGATGGGACTTTTCCCTTCCCTCATTTAGAGTTCCACAAATTCATCACTGATCACTCAAAATCACTTAAAGCAGGCTTGCCCCCTCTTTCGTCCTGTCCAGCTTGTTTTCTTCTATTTGTGGAACAAAATTAATGGAATAAATGGAATTTGCCCCAAGGGGCTAATTGTGATCATAGCCATGCATATTGTAAATGCACGTTTCTAACTCTGAAATTGTGGTGCTAGTATAACTAGCTCAGGGATATCTCTTTGGGTGCACCTAGAGAAGAAACAAACTCAGTCATTTTCATATATAGCTATCTATATTAGGTGCCTAATAAAGTAACTACCAGGTTTTAGGACTAGAAAAAGTGCAAATGAAAGTACTGCAAAAGGACATTGCTGCAGATAAGAAACGAATAGTTTCAGAAGTGCATGCAGAATATAGTAAAAAAAATATGAGATCTTTTACACACATTATAAAAATGGAGCTTTGATTGCAGTCATTCCCACCATCTTGATTTTTAAACCAAATCTTATCGACATCTTATTTTATCGATACTATCAGGTCAAAGGGGGTTAGCAGAATTACATCTGTGTAGAAATATAGCCATTTTGATATGATTGACAACTGAAGCCTCCCTAGTAGCTGTAGTGATTTAAAAGTTAATCGTTATTTATTTCCATGTAGCATATGGAAGATCAAGGACTTAAAATTACTGTGATATTTAACAGCTAAGATGGGATTTGAACTGGGCACTTCCACATTTTATTAGCCATGGATTTTATCAGGGCAAATGGACTTAGGCAAGACACAAACTTCCCACTTTAAATCCTTTTGCAATTATAAAGGTATACTTTGAATTAAGACATGCTGAGAAATATGAAACTTTATTTCGAAGTAAACATGCACAGGACTGGGCAGTAAGGCCTCAGGACATATTTCCACTGACATCAACAGCAATTGTTTGGAAATGAACTTGTTTACCACAGTTCTGAAAGACGTATTTTATGAGCAGTCTGATCTTTTGCTCCTGAAATGGAATACTTCTGTTTCACTGATTGAAGAGAGGTTTGATGAACAATCTGTGCCGGGAGTTCTTTTTAGCATCTGAGTAATGAAGAATCATGCTTACAGGAATGAACCAACCATTAGGTTCATTTATTGGATATGTTTATACTCTCTTCCTTTAGAATGGACAACAAATCCCCTTACTTGTATCTGTTCTAAGTCTCTTTTTAACATGGAACACATTCAAATTATTCTGTATGGCAGTAATTCCACCCTGAGTGAAAAAAATAAATAAATCCTATTCTCACTTTCACTGAAGAAAATGAGCAACAGATTGAAAATGAATGTCCTCCTGCTGTAATCTTCAGAGCTTTATAAAATCAAATAGCTTTTCTGATTTATTTCTATAATTTATTTGTTAGAAATAAGTGGGATTTTTTGTTTGCACTGGAGACTCAGGCATTCTCTACAGACAGATTTGCAGAACAAAAAATGTGCTTCCTATGGGGTTTGTGGAGTTATCATTTACAGCTAAGAAACTTTTCACCATTCTATTTGGCACTTTACCTAATTTAGATATATTGCAAAATACCGCTAAATCACACACACACACAGACACACACACACACACATATATATATATATATATGTTTTCTTAGGTTTTCGCAGGTACTTACATGTGTGCTGTTTAGCTTCCTTCGGGTATTATCCCACGTCATTGTAGTTCTGTTAAAGTTGTAGCAACGTTTCAGCAGAATCTCATCTGCCATCCTCAGGCTTCTGTATGGATATGGGTCTTACAGCTCCTGGTTTTAAATTTGAGGCTGGTCCATTCTGATTGGTTGGGAGCCTGGATCTGTGTTCATTGGACTTGGAGTTTGATTGATTGGTGTTCCTGGTTTCTTCTGTCTGTTTTGTGGCTTTGATTGGCTGGCAACAGTCTGTTCTTGTGTTGGAGGCTTTCAGTGCAGCTTGTCTCCGTGTGAAGGGACGGCTGCTCTTCATTAGCAAGCTGCTATTCATTAGCAAGCTGGGTTTCACCTG